>PVHX01000669.1:0-94355 GCA_004024805.1 Geosciurus inauris
CCATGATGCACTGCCCACCTCAAGCCTGTAGCAATGAAATCTGCTAAATATGGACAGAACCCTCTGAAACCATGAGCCAAAATAAATCTTTCCTCCTCTTAAATTGTTATTCTCAGGTATTTAGTCCCTGCAATGAAAAGCTGACTTAACACAACAACCTTCACAAGCTGTCATGTCTTACTTTATTGTTTCACCCTTTGATTGGAGCAAAATGAGTTGTCCTCCGGGGCCATTAACATGAGGTTTTCATTTTCTTCTGTCTCCTAACCTAACTTCTTTAACCTTCATTAGCATTATAAAAGCATCCACACTCAGGACAATCGAACTCATAATTACATATGGTTTAATGCCTCCTTTTCCCCTCAAATTAAAAGTAGGAGCCCATTCCTTCTACCTGATTTCCTTTTAACAACTTACTATTGACCTGTGGGGAGACATGAGGAAATCATGGGGAAAGGAGTTTGAAGCTCAGTTGGCATAAGTGGAGATTTAAATCTTTTAATATTGATGAATTTGAAGCATGTGCTACGTATTTGATTTTAGTTAATGGACTACCCTCAAAGAGTCTAATAAATGATTTGAGATAACTTTTAGAGTTGGGCAGACATAAAAGTTCTGGAAAAATGCATGAAGAGACACAGAAAGATAGAATTTTACTTTCAGACTTCTACACTCTCACCCCAACCTTGAAGGGACACTTTTTCTTCCATTAAGAGTTTTGATCATTCTCAGAGGGCAGCAGGGAATTGTTTTCTGTGTTGCACAAGTAAGATAATAAGCATATTTTCAGAGAAGGTCCCACATAATTGGGAGATGGGGCATGGAACATCAGAAAAATGTTACTTCTTGCCAGCTCATCTAGCATCATGAATCTGAACAAGGAAAAGAAGATAACAAAAGAGTGAAGGGACCAATATTGCCAACTGCTTTCCTAAAATTAAAAATTGAACCCATATTGCAGGCCTGCAATATAAATATTATTGACCTTATTTTAGACAAAGTCTGCTCCTAACTTATTTGATTATAAAGATCATGGTTTTAAGCGTCCCCAAGGGAGGGATGGTTTTAGCCCTGTACTCCACTTTTTAATTATAGTAACAGAAAGAGTTCATTGAGAAGCTCTACCCTTCTCTAGAGGACTTCTGGGACATGACTTGAGAAATGAAAACTCTACTTTTGAAAAGGAGAGAACACGTCAAAAGAGCACCTCAGGCCAGGTGAACACCAAAAGTAAGATCCTAAACATTTAGCAAAGTTATTCAATAGACAATGTCCCTAGACATTGTGGATTCCATAGTGAAATTCTGTAGCCCCTGCCCTCAAGGAACTTGTAGTATAAAAGGAAGACACAGGCAAGTTTCTTTTTCCCCAATATACCACAATAGATTATAACTCACAGTGACTGGGAGTCAAATGGGGTTTGATTATTTTTTTCTTTTTGATTGAGATATTTGATTGGCATAGTAATTAGCACAAATCCAAGGTGTACAGCTTAATAAACTTTTACATTTGTTTATACATGTAAACACTTAAGTTGAACTATAGATCATTTCTAGTACTTCAAAGGGTTCTTCCATTCCCCTCCTAATCAATACCATTTCCAAAAGAAACTACTGGTCTTACCTCTATTACCATAGATTAATTTTGCTTGTTTGATCTTCATATAATGGAGTTACATAACAAATGCTCTTTTGAATCTGGCTTAATTTCCTCGACATTATATTTGTGAAATTTATCCAAATTGCTGTGTATAGCAATAGTTTTCTCTCTCATTGCTGTGTAATATATAAATGTCACACAATTTATTTATCCATTATCCTGTTGATGGACAGTTGAGTTATTTGTTGGTTTGGGCCATTTTGAATAATGGTAACATGAGCAGTCTCATGTATGTCTTTTAATGGATATGAGATGTCAAATTTCTGAGCCATAAAATGGGCATAGGTTTAGCTTTAGGATACTTCTAAACAATATTCCAAGAATGTTGGTACAAAGTTGTTTGCAATGCACAGTCTTCCCGGCAATACATGAGCATTCCAATTGTTCTACATCTTCAACATATAGTATTGTTAGTCCTTTTCATTTCAGCCAGTCCGATGGGTATGGAGTAGTATCTCTTGGTGGTTTAAACCTGCATTTCCCTGATAACCTATGAAGTTAAGCACTTTTTCATAATCTTATTGGCCATTTGAATTACCATGTTTTTGTGAAGTGCCTGCTAAACTCCTTTGAACAAGTCTGATGCAGCTTGTGACAAGCCAGCCTTATTTACAACTTCATATTACATAAGATTTACTAAAAGGTACTTGCCTTCTCTCCAGTCCTTCCCTATCCTTAATTCTTTCCCATCCCAGGCCCCACCTCCACACACGCACACACACACTCCCCACCCATACTGAAGAGCTCGTATTAATTAGAGATGGAAAATTATATATTAGACTCAACAGGAAACCCAGCTCCATTTTAAACCTGAAATAGACTATGACAGTTTAGACGTGTTCATCTCTGACTGCTTGTTTTTTGCTTTAATGTCCATTTCACATCTCTATCACAGCTCTGTGATTTACCATCCTGGGTAAAAGAACCAAGTATATTCTCTCTCTTCCAGCATGCTAGAAATACAGCATTACATATATTTAAAAAACTTAAATCACTGTAAGCCCTGCAACAAATATCCTCAGTATTGATTTAAACATGTCTTTTTGCAACATGCCTCCCTGCACACGCTGGGGAGCATAAAGTGATCCATAAATATTCTGGAAGGACCACTCATTTTCTATTCTTCTGTCACCCTGAGATACAGAACTACTCTTCCCCTGAGTGCCCCCAAGATTTCAAATCAACACTCAGGCTGGCTGAGGAAGTAGACTGCCACAGGCCTTTTGCTGAGATTGTCTGGTCCCCCTTCAGGCAATTTCTAAAAATAATAATAAGCAAGGTTTATCTTCATATCATCCTTCTCCCACAATAGAGAGATCAAAGAGTTCTGATATTCATTCATTCATTCCACAACAGGCTTCTGAGCCAGGGAAGAGTTCACTACTGCAGTTTGAGAAGGATCTTGGGACCCAGATTGTGTATATGTTCCAGGTCACATGAAAAAACAGACTGAGTGTGGCTTCCTGAGATCTGTCATATCTCCAAGGTACAGAATCATAATATTTTGAAGCCAAAGGACCAAGGGAGCAGATCCCACTTATTTTCAGATAAAGAAGTAGACCCAAGGAACATCAGAGGACATTCCAAGGCCACACATAGAACCTGTCCAAGGTCATATATAGAACCTGGGGGCTGCCCAAGGTCACACAGAGTAGGGGCTGAAGGAACTACCAAGATCTCACAGAGACTTTGGGGCTAAATAAGTCAGGACTTGGGCTTTCTTACTTTTAATCCAATAATCCACAAGATTAAACTATAAAACATTAGAAAAAGGGGCAAGAGGAGGGAAAAATGAACTATTACCACCCTTAAGAATTCATGGTGGTTAAGTCAAAGTTTAGCTCAAGATCTTAGAGAAAAGTTTGCCTCTGGCAGCTCAAACAGGTAATGAGTAATGGATTAAAACCCAGATATGATTGATGCAGAGTCCACTCTGGACCACGGCTCTCTAACTGAAAAGTGAATATTTGAAGTGTTTTATGATACCCTAGTTCCTGAGGAATTTTCTTTAAAAGATTCCATAAAACAACAAGTAGCTTAAGAGGGAGCTGGGAAAGAAAGGCCTTTTCTTTTTATTTCATGCCCTTTTTAATGTTTAATATTTGCTAGCTATTATGCATATCACTTTTTTTAAGTGGTTGGCATATTTTAAAGCTTTTCCTAAACTATAAAATGTCATCTAATTAAAAAGACAAAACTATAAATTTTTCTCATAGCTCAAAATGTGTGCTTTCATTAGGGCATTATCTGATCTTCTTTGGCACATAACCAAATGTCCCCTCACCCAATATCTTCTGACTATAGTTTTTAGATATCTTGTGGGTTTGTTACTTGACAATTATGGCTAAAAATATACTTGCTTCTGCCCACTCCCAGTTTATTATTTTTGCAAGCACTCACTGCACACAACATCTTTATTATGAAGAGTATGCACGGGCCTTTATAATCTTTGTTCACTCAAGAGATATTTATTGATCACCTGCTAGATGCCAGATTTCTCATGACCCTGCCAACCTAGGAGACAAACATGTGAACAAAGCATCACTGTATGGTAAGGGGAACACATGGTTAAAGCATCTGAGATACGCCTTGAGAACACAAAAGAAAGTAAAATAAGCTTGTGGAGAGAGTTAGTAAAGTGTTCAAGAAGACAAGTCACTGGACCTAGGTACTGAAGGGAGTGATGGACTTCTCCAGAAGTCAGAGAGGAAATGAGCCATCCTAAGCTCACACAGAGATGGCGAGGCCTGAGGAAGGCCACTGAGAATGGTGTCTACTGGGATTTCCAAGGGCTGCTCTCCAGAAGAAAAAGAGGCAGTCAAAATGGCAACCAGAAACAAGCCAGATGGCCAGGGGAGAGGGGGAGCCACAAGGCAGTGAACAATGTACAACATACATGTGACAGCAGAAAGCAAGGGGTATGTGGGCTGAGGAAGGACAAGAGAGGGCTCCTGTAGGCCATTTTTTCTGCACCATGGTTTGAAAAACATTGGACCACCCTCAAAAATAAAATCCTGCTAGATTGTCTAGAGATGCATGCTTCAGTGATAAAACTATATAAAATAACTCTGGAATAACATCTCACAAGAGAGGGAGAGTGGATACTTTTGGGAAGATGAAGAGGTAATGATGGGTTGGGGCACACAAGGGCCTCTAGGATGGTAAGCCATATCTTCCGCTATAGTTACAAGAGTATTTACCATATAAAGAATTCATTAAGTTGTTTTGATTTTGTTTGTTGTTTTGTAGTTTGAGTATTTATATTTATTTTTCAATGTAAAAGTTATCAATCCATCAGTTAAAAATATGTTTCATTCTTCAAGGCCTCCGGATGGATCGTGGGCGTGTGGAGGTTGGAGACCAGCCATATTCTCCCATCACACATGAAAGAACACAGTGTGCCCAGAGAACATGCCTTTGGTCCTTGTGGTGGAAAGCACATAATTGCTGTGAGGAAATCCAGGTTTGTCACAGAGAAGAGAGGTAAGCAAGTGGGGAACCTCAGAAAGACCCCAGAGGTAGTGGAGCTATTCCCAAACGTGATCCTCATTTCCACAACTTCCATCTGGAGTCATTATTACAACTTCCTGAAGCTCTAAGATTGTGACAGGGACAGAGTAATGAGAACAACAATATCCTGGACAAAGAAGAACCCTAAGGAGGAATCTTCAAAGGACTTGTGTTTTTTCCGGAGTAGGAGGAAGAAGGATCAACTCTACCTAAGCTCCCATTGTTACTAGGGTGTCTACTAAAGGTTCCTTTAAATGCTTGTCCCCTGGGAACAAAGGGGCTGTCTCTAGTGGCTCAGAGATAAAAGTACACACTGTGTCCTGTGGTGAGATCAAGAGAGCATTTGTACCTCCTACCCATGCCACCAGTCCCAAGAACTTATCACACAGGCAGCTGCTGGGTTCTGCTCCCTCATTACTCTGCTGAAGCCAACATTTTCTCCCCCTCCTCTTGACCCCTGCAGGATCAGCAGCACAGTGATGTCAAAGAGGGCTTGCATTTGAGGACCAAACTTTTCTGGGTCCCCTAGCCTTGCCCTGGCTGGCCTTGCCTCTTAGGATTTATGGACTCAAGTAAATTATTGAGTCCATCTGGTTCTCATCTGTACAAGTGACAACTGCCCCTCTCTCAGAGAGTTTGTGTACAGATTAAGTGAAGGAAAATCTATGACATATCTGATAAAGTCCCTGACACTTAGTCAACACCTAGGAAATAGCAGTTATAATTAGATAGAATTTATAAACACTTTTTTAAACCCATAAGGAGATAACCTCTAGAATGACAAAAATAGAAAGACCAACAATGCCAAAAATGTTAAGAATGAGGAGCAACTGAATTCCCACATATTTGGTAGAAGAGTGAATTGGTGCAATAATCCTGGACGACTGTTCACCTGAGGCTACTGAAGCTGAAAATGCATATTCTTATGACCCATCAATTCCACTCCTAGGTCTAGCATAAACCCAACAGAATACGTTCTTGTACAGCCCAAAAGATAAGAAGGAACATAGAAACATTTTTCATAATAGCCAGAAGTTATTAATTGCCCAAATGCTCATCATCAATGGGATCAATAAATAAACATAGTGTATTTACACAATGGAATATTACACAGCAGTGAAACTGATGGATACCTTCTCCATTCAACAACAGGAGTGAACCACTTTAACCCCAGATCGAGTGAAGGAAGACAGACACCAATGTGTACATCTGGTATATATTTCAGAAACAGGCAAAACTCCCCAATGGGGGAGATTGTCAGGAAAAGTGTTTAATCCTGGGTCAAGTTCATGATTGAGAAGGGACCTGAAGGGACTTTTTGAGTTCTGCAGTATTATGTTTCTTGATCCAAGCAGGGGTTACTGAGTGGTTGCTGGATGTGTTAGCTTCATGTTAATTTAGTGAGCTATGCATTTATTATTTATACACCTTCTAAGGGTGTTATACTTCAGCGTTTAAAAAAAAAGATTAGAAAGGAAGAAAAGCAAAAAATAAAAGATAAAAACCATTAAATCCTGATACACTTTGAAATATAAATTCCTTCCCATATAGTCAGTCCACTCTCCATCTTTTCCTGAAGTCTCTAGAGAGACTACCACTTCTTTGGTGGTAGCTAGCCTTTACCATGGTCAGGCATGCATCTAAGAGAGTGGTGTGTTTTCATTTATTTATCCTTATAACACCTTATCAGTAGAAAGACCATACCTTGTGTGCTGGGTATAGTTCCAATTTACACCTATTATCCCAGCAAAATTATTAATAGCACTCATTGCTTCCCTTTTACTCTGAAAAGTACCTTCATTTGAAGAATAAAGCACATAGCCATCCTGTCTATGAGGTGAGTACCAATGGGCACCTTTTTTAAAACAAAAATAAATAAATGACACACAGAGAATTAAGGTAATTTGTCCAAAGTTCCAGAGCTGGTATACAGGAAATCCAGAATCTGAACCCAGGGCCCAGCTCCTCACCACCAGTATACACTGTCTTTCTTTCTGATCCAATGTCATTGTCCTTGAGATTCAGAAATTTCTTGAGGACTTAACTTTCTATTTCATATGCAGTTTTAACCCATTTTCTGTTGTCCCATACATTTGAAAATAGGACAGCTGCTCATCTGCCCACAGCTGACCCACTTCACACACAATGGCTTGGCCGCACGCTCAGGACCTCAGGATGGGATCTCTCCTCTGTCCTTTTTTTGTAATGACATAAATATGTTCCCTCTCACATTTTCGGTTGTCATCACCCAATATATTTTCCAAGGCTGTAGCCACATCTATAGATGGCTTCCATTGTTCCATTCATTTCTTCAACAAATTACTCAAAGAGCTCCTGCTATCTGCCAGGCACTGCTGGCCTCTCTGGCAATCCAGTGGTAATAAAAAAGACAAGCTCAGATCATGGTCTCAGGAGCTTACAGTCTGGTAGGAAAAACAATAGGGGAAAAAAAAAGTAATGGCTGCAACAATGACTCGTTAACATTACAGTGTGGGTGGTGAAGAATGGAGCCAGGTTCAGCAAAATCTTCCTGGAGAGAGTGACATTGGAGTCCTAACAGGAGATGGACTGGTGAAGGTAGTGGGGAAGGGTATTTTGGCAGAAGGAACAGTACATGCAGAGACTCTTAGGATGGAAGGACCTTCAGAAAGTGGTCCTCTGTGAAGCTGGTAAAAGAGGCAGGGGAAACTAGATCTTACAGCGCCTGTAACCCAAACAAAGAGCTCAGTTATTCTAAGTGCAGTGAAGTGGTTGGATTCATTTAACAGTTAAATGGCATAATCCTATCTCTATGCAGTGCTTCAATTCCTGGCTTTCAAAGCATTGAATACTCTAAGCTAAGCAAAGAAGGAAGCCAGCTCCATTCATCCATGTAACCCAAGAGTGTAGAACATTTTTAGAATATTTTAAGAACATTTTTTTTAACAAATGAACAGCCTCCCCCAACTGCCCTTGGTTACCAGAAATTTCTTTATCTTTCTCAATAACACATTGCCAACTAGTATACAGAGACTAAATTTGTCAAAAGTCCTGGACCACAGCCACCAGTTGCATAATTCCACTGTTCGCCTTGTAGTTTCTTATTGTACTCAAAAGAGCATTACTTACACAAATAACAAGAACGGCACCCCTGAAGTTAGGCAAGGGAATGACCCGAGATAGTTTCAGCCACTGTCTCTTCAGCCTTGCATATTGATTCGTCTTTATATTTGTGTCTTTGTTTATTTATGAATATGTGTGCCTGATTTATTCCAAGAGTGCTTTAAGGAAGCTTCTCAGGCTAGAGAAAATAGAACAAGTTTACATAACAGAAAGAGAACATAAAATCAAAGGAAGAAGAAAATAAGAGGAAACACAAGAATAGGGCCATTGAAATCATTCAGGAATGAAGTTTTTACAAGAATGCATTCTTAGAGGTCTAAACATTTGGTGTTAAGTTTTCTAGAAGCCAATATGTTGGGATTTGAGGGGCTAGTTAATCAGATTCTTCCTCAGAAGGTTCAGGACCAATTGAGAAATAGAGTTAAGAGAATTAAAATGCTTATATCTGACAAACATACTTGAAGCCATAGTCAGGCAGATGAGACAAACAAGGTCACTCTGTGTTCATCAAGGGAAACAGAGCAAGAAGATATCACGAATGTCTCTATATATACATACATGCACCCAATGTTGGAGCATCCAATTTTATCAAACATTACTGGACAAAAAGGAAGCCATAGGCTCCAGCACAATAAAACTGGGTGACTTCAGTGGCCCCCTCTCACCAGGAGGTAGATCTTCCAAATGAATAATCAACAAGGGATTGTCAGAGTCAAGTTACACTACATAGGTCAAGTGGACTTCACAGACGTCTACAAAATATGCCATTCAACAGCTGTGGGGTCCACATTCCACTCATCAGCACAAGGAACATTCCCTAAGGTAGATCATGTATTAGGCCATAATGCAAGTGTTTAAAAATGCAAAAATAAAATTGAAATAATTTCTATATCCTTTCCAATCTCAATGAAATGAAACTAGAAATCAAGAGAAAGAGAACCTGCATACATCTCATAATCACATGAAGATTATGCAACACATCATCAAACAAGTGAAAAAAAAATCCCTAGAATCAGAAAAATATGCAGTCACAACATACCCGAATCTATGGGAGCCAGAAACAGCACTATGAAGAGAGAAGTTTGCAAGAACCTGTACCTAGAAGATAAAAGAGAGAGACCTCAAGTAAATTGCCTAATAATGCCTTAGAAAAAAAATAAATAAAATGCTGTTTCTCTTCTAGTGCTGAAAGAGCTAGACTGAAAAAGAGCTAAACTGATCTTGGGTCTGAGAACCAAAATAATCTTCCACATGAAGTGTAATTGCTTTTCTCCTGGCACAAGCAGAGCAGCAGAAAATTGCTGGCTCCAAGGAGCAGACCTACCGGTCAGTCCACTCATCATCTGTAGGAGGCAAAGATACAGAATAAAAGCACTTTTGCCCTAGCGCAGGTGGCTCCAAGGGAAAACTGAGAAGCCAAGTACACCCACAGTGGCCATTGTGCCAATGTCGCCAGTCAGTGAAATTACATCTCACTCTGGAATTTGCTTATAAAAGACAGAGGGAATGGTAGACATCAATCACAATCATGTTTCTACACCATCCCAGGAGACAGCTCTTTGCTGGTTGAATCAAAGCAAGAACATATTTTTCAGTGCTTCTCAAAGGTCTTATTGAAATGCAGTCTACGGTGGAGGCTGAGATTCTGTACTTCAACAAGTTTTCAGGTGATGCTGGGATGCTGTCCTATGTGCCACACTTTGAGGAGAAATGAAAGGTGGAGCAGAACGGAGGTCCCTAACTGGGGTCCGTGCACAACTCTTGAATTCAGAGGGTGTGAAGAAATGCACATCTTCACTTTTGCTTGCTTCCAACTGAACTATATCATTTCCTTCTATTATGAAATTAGACAACAAGCCACAGTAGTATGAGCAGCACCTGTGCCTTGGTCACCAATAGAAATCTCAGGTCTCTTCCAGTCACTTTAGAGTTGATACAGATGCCTATCTCCAAATATCATTTTCTGATGTTTTTATAATATCCCTAAACATCACTCATGACTGTTTGGAAATTATAATAGTGATCAGACCCACTGTGAGCTGCTGACATTTAATGTGTTAGTGATGAAATTTGTATATTATGATCTCACAAAGTAACAAATCAGGATATTTTAAAGTTGTATTTCATTAAAATTGCATTTTGTTATAATTGGTTTTAAAGCTGCGTTTTATTATAATCGGTTAATCTTAAGCATTTTTATGCACTTCGAAGTATTATTCTGGGCCGGGTTCAGTGGCACACACCTGTAATCCCAGCGGCTCAGGAAGCTGAGGCAGGAGGATTGTGAGTTCAAAGCTAACCTCAGCAAAAGTGAGGCACTAAGCAACTCAGGGAGACCTTGTCTCTAAATAAAATAAAAAATAGGGCTGGAGATGTGGCTCCGTGTTTGAGTCCCCTTGAGTTCAATCCCCGGTACCCATTCCCCCAAAGAAATATTATTCTGGGAAAGAGTTCCTAGATAGCCCTGGAACTCCAAGATAGCATAGCACAGAAATGGTTAAGAGCCTTTGATGTGGAAGGGAAGTGACCACTAAGCCATGGTGGTGATGGCATGCTTTGCCATGAATTCTAGAGCCAGTCTCCCTAGGTCTGAATCCTCCTTCCTACTGTGTGTGTGACCTTAGGCAAGGGATTTTCCTCCCTGTAACTTGTATTTCCAAGGGTGATTAAAGGGTTTAATGAGTTAGTGTTTTTAAGATGCACGGAACAGTGCCTGGCTCAGAGAAAATACCTTATAATAGAAAATGCAAGTATTAGCTTCAGATACTCAACTGCTCAAGCTTCCATTCAGCACCCACCTGAGAGACAGAGATAAATATTGCAAAATCCTGGTCTCTAGGAGTCCACAGATGCCACGGGAGAGAGGGCAAGCAAACACATCAGAAACAATGCTCAGACTCAGAACAGAGGTAGGCACTGTTGGAACCCAGCAGAAGGAACTCCTGGTTGAGTGGGGGAAGGGCACAAATCTTTGCAAAATGCTCATCAAACACTTCCCCATGTTGTTCTGACATAGGCAAATGTATCCCATTTCCTCCTGGCTGTGATTTCTGCTGATTTCTTGTTTAAATTCCCTGAAAAGCTCAGCATGCCTTTTAAAAGCCTGGTACCCGGGCTCCTTGTTAGCAGTTTGCTATTTTGTTAGAGTTCTTCCCATTTAGTCTCCACTCCACTAGGTGCTGGCACAATACCATAATCATCTGACAGGCTTATGCCCCATGCCAACACTTTACCAGGAGAAAAGAAATAGATGGCTTCCTGAGCAGAGATCCTTGAGCCTGCAGGACACAGTCAGAACGTGATTCCCACAGGAAAGCAGCCCCAAGCCAGATTATTTCCTCTTGGCTCTTGGGAATTCCTGGTTGTTGTCAAGTGATTAGTACGAGTAACTACTATAGCTCCTATTTTGTGGGCTCCTCTCTGTGCCAGGCACTGCAGAGAGGGCTTCCCATTGGTATTAGGCCTCTAGGGCTGCCATACTAAACACCACGCGCTGGGTGGCTTCAACCACAGGACTTTGTTTTCTCACAGGTCTGGAGCCAGAAGTAGCAGAGCAAAGCTGCAGAGGGTTTGGTTTCTTCTAAAGCTCCTATCCTTGATGTGCAGATTACTGTTTTATACATGTGTCTTCAGGTGGCCTTTCCACTATGCATGTCTGTGTCCTGTTCTCTTCTTATAAGGACACCAATCATATTGTATATGACCCACCTCCAATGACCTCATTTTAATTTAATTACCTCTTTAAAGACCACATCACTAAATACAGCTACATTGTACTGGACTTTAGGGCTTCAACATATGAATTTGACGGAGGATACAGATTCAACCCATAGTATCACCTAAGGCAAAAGCTGCCATTGTAAATGAGGATCCCATGCTCTAAAAGAGTGACTATGTGCCTGATTTGACACAGCAGGGCAGCTGAGATTTGGAGCCAATGTTCAGCCTTCTTGCTTCTGGTACAGTCCCCGGACTCACCTGGAGGACTTAAGAGTTCCCCAAGCCCTTCTTCCAATCCATCGTAATCAGAGTTCCAGAGGAGAGGATTTGGGATTCAGCATTTTTTTTCCCAAACTTCGTGGCTGCACCACAATGTAAGAACCTCTTCCCAATACCATGCAGACTCCTACTGCTATTCTCATCCCATGTCCTAGCCTTTTTAACATCTGCTCTTAGATGTGGAGCCCGGTGAGCAGTGTCTCCATTCCCAGGGACCTGCCCTTCTCCAGAGTTTATCTGTAGTAGGATGTAATGCTGACCTGTCCTAGGTTCCTAGCAGGGTGCAGAGCATCCTCCTGCATCCCACCCACTATGCTCTTGTCATGCTCACCCCCACCTCCCCCCCAGTAGCCTCCCATGACCTGCTGCCAGTCTCTGAAGCCCACTCTTGCAGGAGCTTCTAACTGGCTTTGCCAGTGACCTGAAGACTTGAGAAGCTCTAGCTCAGATGGAGAGGTCTGAGGACAGCTCCTCTGGGGAAAGCAGAGCTGGAGGCTGAGCTCAGCAACCTATTCCCCTGACCACTCCCCCAGTGTCCAGTCCCAGAAATTCAGAGATCAGCAAGGCTTCCCTAGAAATTGTTTGAAAACCACTGTTAGAATTCATGCACAAGCCAGATTCATCCAGGGTTTTTTTGTCATTTAACATCCCTATAAGAGTATGTATGAAACACAAGAAACTGCTCACAAAGTGGACAATTTCATAAGTTTAAATTGCATACTCCTATGAAACTATCACCAAAATCAAAAGAATGATTATATCCATCATATCCAAAAGTTTCTCATGTCTGTTAGTAAACTCCCTCTCTTATTTCTTGCTGGCCTATGTTAGTTAGCTTTTTGTCACTGTAACAAAACATTCAAGATAATCAACTTAAAGAGAGGAAAGGTTTATTTTAGCTCACCCTCCAGGGGGTTTCAATCCACGGTCTGTTAGTCTGTTGCTTTGGGGCCTGCAATGAGCTATCAGGATTGGGGTGCTGGGCAGAGGAAACTGCTCACCTTGGAAGTGAAAGGGGCTTGGAAGTGAAGGAGCAAGAAGAACAGGCCAGGGTCCCAGTGTGTCCTCCAAGGGCACAACCCACTGACCTAACTTTCTCCTGCTGGGCCCAAATAACATCATGAGCTGGGAAACATGTCTTTAACACAGGACCTTTGAGGGACACTTATTTAAACCATAGTACCTACCACCCATTCACCCTCTACTCCCCGTCTCTCCAACCCCCACATTCCAGGCATCTGTTTGGGCTATTTCAATTAATTACAATTAAATAAAATTAAAAATCAGTTCTTCAGTAGCACTAGCCATATTTCAAATGTTCAATAGCCACATACAGTCACCATCTGAGACACAGCCAATATTGAATCTTTCTATCATTGTAGTCCCTTCTATTGGATAGCATTGCTCTAGATATTGGATCCTGTTCCCTTTTGTAGTTTAAACAAATCTGCTCCAAACTTCCTCCTGGGCTCATCTTTTAAGCTTCTTGTGGTTTTGAGGAGCTCTCTGGGTGCCAGACTATTAAGTATTTTATGCATGTGTTATTGCATTAAATAATCAGAATGGCCCTATGAGATGGGAACAATTACAGGTGGGAAAACTTAGGCACAAGAAAGGTAAGTGGACAGAGGGCTGGCCTGATTTCCAGGGTTAACTGTAACTCTGCACTATTGCTGAGGCAGTGTAATGAAGTGTTTCGAAATACAGACTCTGGAGTTTGCCCACATGGGTTCCAATCCTGGCCCCACCACCTCCCAAGTGTGTGACCTTGGGAAAGCCATGGATAATGTCTGCTTCAGTTTATCTGTCTATTAAGTGAGAATAATAATGAAACCTGTCCCGTATCATCATGATGAGTATTAAACAAGTTAAAATACACAGAGCACATAGGATTTTTCATGTTTTCTACGGATGCCCGCCCTTTTCCTCACTCCCATCCTGAATTCCTATGTGCAACACTCCAGTATCTCAAAAACAGAAGCCAGGGCCCTGGCTGTTCTAAGAATAATAAGACATTTATTCTTCCCTCCACCCCTCCCTTCTCCCCCATCTCCTGCATCCCCATGAAGCACCAGACTCCCCGGTGCCCGGAGCCATGTGGCATCTAACGATGGAGAGATCCTGTGGTTTCAGACTTGATCTTTCTGCTCAGACCTCTCCCTAGTGAACTGTAAGTCACTTCCTTCTCTTTCTCAACGAAAGACAGGATTATTTGAGGAAACAGACGCAACAGAATCATTTTCCCACTCCACTGGCTTTTCAGGCGAGGTGAATAATGTTAGATTCATAATCTGCTCCTATTCTTTGTGTTCCTCTCTTCACTGCCTTCGAATGCTTCAAGTTTCCGTCAAAGCAAGAAAACAGGTGCTTTCTCAAAGAAACTTGAGCAGCACATTACCACCGTAGGAACCATCATGGCATTTTATCATTGCAAGAATCATTAAGTCTGTGTGAAGATTCACCAAGGGAAGCTTCGTTTGGGAAGAACAGATTTATACAGAAATGCAGGCATGGACAGACCATAGACGGCCTTTTCCAATAGACGGGATAGTAAGATTCATCTATCCTTAGGGTTTTTCTTGCCTTGGGAAACAGTTTCCTTTCTCTTTAAGCTCCATCCCACTCTCCTGCCCACCTCCAACATCTGACTCTGAGGAAAGACTTTCATTTCTTTGAAGAAGATAGAGGAGGAAGACACACCTCCACTCTCCAGCGGCACCCAAATCCCCTTTGCAGGTGTCTGCCAGCTGCAGTACTGGACAAGGAGACCTTGTAGGCCCCGTTCAGTGGCACAGTATGGAAGGCCATATCCCATGGCCAGAAAAAGCTCTAAAAGCACACACACACACATGCACCCACACACTCCAACACACTTTCACAACAGCCTATGTTCAACCTCATGATTTTTCTATCCTGTAGCTTCCTAACATGATAAAAATTTGTATCCAACCTAAATGTGTTAAGAATCCCTTCCCGACCCTGGAACTAACTTTTTTTTTTTTTTTTTTTTTTTAGTGCATAGGGTTTAGATTAGTAAAACCAGGGGATCCATCTGAGAGCTTGAAAAAGTTTTGCTTAGAAATGTATCGATCCTTAGAAACACAATTTTATTTTCTTGAACAATTAAATGGAGATTACGCCACTGGGCCTAAGAAGATGGTATCACTACTTATCACCTGGAGTCCAGCAGATAGCTATCTTAATTTAAAAGACCCTAAAGGTCAATGCTTATTTAGTTCCTTACAATAATCTGTTTTGCTATAATTCTGTTCTTCTATTTAATTTCCTTATCTAGAGCAGCATTTTCAATTTGCATTTTATACAACAATAGATCCATGAGGTGTTAACGAGTATCCCCAGGGTTTTAGAAAAATAAGTGGTTCTATAAGCAGATAAGTTTGGGAAATGCTGGGCTAAAGGAAATGTAAAAGGGTTCTTTACTACAGGTCTTCTCACAACCTCTAATATGTTAATGTATCTTATGAGTTCAAGGGCTGAAACAAAATTCAGAGATAGGTTTGAAAAATGTATGGCACAGAGACTAGTACACTATGTAATAGTGTAATATGTAATAACCAATCAACATTAACTGCTATAATTAGCAGCTATCATAATTTGAAGCTTTCCCAAACTGACATATTAAGGGTCTCTTTCTTACCTATAACAACTCCCTGAATTTATGGAACACACTTTGGGAGAGGCTGGCCTATGTATCACTCCCTACTAATATTTAATATACATTTTTTACCATTTCTATGAGCAAAGAAATAAAAAAAAATATGATGTCATGTGGAAGTACACAAAATATGGAAGAATCTTATATCTGATTTTGGGAGCATTTATAGTCCAGAAATAAGATTAGTTCTTATTTTGGCAGAATTTCACTTATTCTGCCACTCTCATCAGAACTAGTGGTTTTAATATCTTTATATGGTTTTAACTATTTTATATTTACCTCAAACATGGGCACAATCACACATGTGGATCATTTTTAACAGAAGATCCTTTAATGAAGCAAAGACTTTGGAAACATAGAAAAAGCCCACCTTCATTTATTTCTTCATACACCAAAATATACAAACATAGCCAGGCATGTCTGTAATCCCAGAACTTAGGGAGGCTGAGACAGGAGAATCGCAAGTTCAAAGCCAGCCTCAGCAATAGTGAGGCACTAAGCAACTCAGTGAGACCCTGTCTCTACATAAAACACAAAATAGGGCTGGGGATGTGGCTCAGTGGTCGAGTGCCCCTGAGTTCAATCCCTGGCACCAAAAAAAGAAAAGAAAAAATATGCAAACATGCACAAATACATACACCACACACACACACACACACACACACAAACACACACATTCCACTATATGTAATATATAGTGAACTCTCCATTATGTGTCAAATACAGTTCTAGGCACTGGGGATGAAACAATGAATCAAGTGGATTGCATCCCCTGCCCTCATGGAGTTTATATTCTAGTGGAGAAAAGAAGATACCCAGATAAAGAAGTGAGCATACAGTCTGTTGGTATAAGTGCTCTGGAGAAAAGTGGTGGCATACCCCTTTTAATTTAAAAAAAAAATGAGAAATCTGCACTGAAAATGTGGTATTTGAACAGAGACCTGAATGCAGTGAAGAAGTCATGCAGAGGTGGAACCTGGTTGGATCATTTGAGTAACAGCAAGAGGACCTGGCTGGAGTGGAGCCAGCAGCAGAAAGTCACAGAAGTCTGAATACCCATGGGAGGGAGAGGGGATGGGGTCATCGGGGACCTTGTAAGCATTGGAAAGCACTTTGACTTTGATTCTGAAGAGCCACTGCAGGATTTTGAGCAGAGGAGCAAGGAGATCTGTTTTGTTTTGCAAAATGATACAATCTGCTAGGTTGAGGTTAGACCTGGTGGCGGTGGGAGGGCAAGGGTGAGCACAGGGGGCATAATCCAGGCATAAAGGACAAAGATAGCTCAGACCAGAGAGGCAGCAGTGGAGGAAGCTCCAGATATGAAATCCATTACAGAAGAAACAGCATCAGCATCATTCATATATGCTGCAAGGAAAGCTGGATGAAGACAAGTGAGGAAGACTACTTTGCGGAATGAAAGTGTTCTGCAGCCACAGTTGATCCTTGTTCACTGGGCAAGTTAGACTGCAGCTTGTCAGCACGTGCCATCATCTTCCTACCCAAGGAAACCCACACAGTCAAGATCTAAATCAAGATGACTGGTGAATTGCCATAGCTACAGGTGCCTGGCAACTAGGATTAGACTGGTGGCCATTGATCTACGGATGCCCAATTCCTCCCCAGGGGTGAAGTGCACTATAATGCGCATTGAAATTCCTGAATTGGTTCAAAGCAGAGGCGAAAACATCCAGTCACCATCTCATTGTGTCTGATTGCCTTTTACTTCCAACAGAGAAGGCATCTGCTCAGGTCCTGCACCAGATTCAGGTTTTAGGGGTTACACTGCAGACTACCCAAACGAGCCATTAGTAGAAAGCTTCAGAGAATAGGTGCAAGTTCTGTAGGCAGAGTTAAAGAAATTGGTTATTAGGACAAAGGAAATAGGTAAACAAAAAGATATTTGATGGGAAAACACTGAAATAGAGAGGGAAACAAAGTGAACAAGAGACAGAATAAGAGGATAATTCAGGAGTCAGCAGACCGTGGTCAGTGGGTCAAATAGGTCCCCTGCCTGTTGTTTATAAATAATGTTTTTTATTGGAAATAGCCACATTCATTCACTTATATACTGTTTATGGCTGGCTTCATGGTACAGTGGCAGAGTCGAGCACTTACGATAGAGACCTTGAAGCTCATAAAACCTTAATACTTACTAGTTGGCCATTTACAAAAAGCTATGTCCACCCTCAGTCCAGTTGTTCTCAAGTAGGCTGGAGGACTACGGCTCCCAGGTAGATGGACACAATGTCTTTATTTTATTGCTTTGCGTGTGGTGCTAAGGATCAAACCCAGGGCCTCACGCATGCGAGGCAAGCGCTCTACCACTGAGCTACAATCCCAGCCCATCCCATGTCTTGCTCACCAGAGTACACAGCCCAGTTTGTCACTGAATGATGATGGAGCAAGAGCAAGGAAAGGGGAATGGGTATAGTAAAGATGGTTGATTGAGATCGTCATCACTGCCCTTAGTGCATGTATGAAAACACAATTGGTATAACTTTATCTGGTTTGCAACCAGAGAAATGGAAAAACTGAGCTCTATATAGGTGCTATGACTTGAAATGCAATTAAATAAACTAATTAAAAAAAAAAAACAAACAAATACTAACACGTTTCCAGGATGCAGCCAGGTAGAAGTCCTGTCACGGCCTCAGCTCCTTCCCTTGGCTGGTGAGGTGCCTGACAGTGTCCATGGATGTGGACCTCACACCACACACAGAACAAAGAGAAAACAGGAAACAAGGAAGAGAAAGGAGGAAGAGCCCAGGAGAACTGCCTCGGGAATGATCACCACGCTACTTCAATCACGTTCACTGCTGTGGAATACGTTTTGTCTGTAAAAACTCAGATGTTGACAGGTGCTTCCCTATCACCAGGAAGGCCAGATTTCAATTTTATCTTTTCCAAGCACACCATCGGAAGTCAACTAGGAAAACTGGAACTAGAACAAGATGGTGTTTCCAGTTTTCTAAAAACTCTTTCTTAGTTAATGGTCCATAGTCATCCTCCACCACTCCCTCCCCCAGGTTTTCCTGCAGAACCCCCATTTTTTGCTGATTTTTTTATAAAATTAGAACCCTTAGAAATGGGCTCCAAAAAGCTAAAATGGCTAAGGTTCAAAACTCCAAGGATTGTGGTTATTTTTCTTTCTTGCAATCTTAGTTGGTCATGAGACTAAAGACCACCTAAGTTGTCACCTCTATTGGGTTGGAAGGGTTTTGAGGGGTTCTGGCCCTCAATAATTCAAAGAACTTTACCCTGTACTTTGAAAGAAGAAAGGTAAAATAATTATCGTATTATTGTACTGTACTATAGTACTGTACTGTAGTTCTTCCATGCACCCACATAACATCGAAAGTCCCAAAGAAAGAGAGGTACCTATTATCTCCCCAAAAGCTTTTTTATCCTCTATTGAGAGATAAAATTGTGCTTGATTTGATGACAAAATGATTTAAGACTTTTTTCCAAAAATGTTGGGCCAGGACCTAAAAATGTTGTGGACACAGCTAGAATGTTTCTTCAGTGCCTTAAGGTGTTACAAATAACTCACCTCTAAAAGGTTGGCACAGTTGTCTCTGGGGTTCTTCCCTGTCTACAGAATGATCCTCTGCTCCTTCTCTGCTCTGAAGACCACAAGGCAATAAGTACATCCCACAGGAGGCTCAATTTTCTTTTCTTTGGAGCTATGGGCAAAGGTGGTATTTTTCTGTTATGAGTCTTGCATTTTTCTCAGGAATTTTCTGTCTTAACATTGTTTACTTCTGTATTTACTATTGTTGTGCTAGCCTAAAGAGTGTAGTGGGAGAAAAATGTTCCTGGGTTCTGATCCTGTAGGGACACCAAAGCCGGGCTCACAGTCTGTTCTCTCACTGAGCAGTCAGCACTGTTTGGAATTTTGCCTTTTCTTTTGAAATCTGATGAAGGTTGAAACACATATTTAAATTTCACTGATCTGAAAAAGGCTAATAGAAAAATCGGCAAGGCGTGAAGAGGTCAAGAACCAAGGGAGAAATACAAATGGTCAATAAACATGCTAATAAATGTTAAGTTTCACAATAAACAAGACTGCAAATTCCATCAATGAGATTCTATTTTTCTTTTTTTTTGCCCATCACATTAGCAAATTCCTTTTATGTTTTTAAAGATGATACCCAAAGTTCATGAAAATAATATCCATGAGTCATGTGGGCAAGGAGATGAATAGAATCATGCACTCAGATAATATGTACAATAAAATTTGAAATTTGAAATGGTTGTTTTGGAAGGTAATTTTGTAATATATTTTTAAAAACTTACAATTTTACATAAAATTTGCACTCTAGAAATATATCCTATGGGATTTCACGCCTACAAATATATAAACTAAAGAAATATGGTTCATGGATGTGCAGGACTCACAGTGGGTGTGATAAATGATTTTGTCAACTTGGATGGGCACAATGCCCAGATGTTACATCAAACATTATACTTGATGTTTCTGTGAGGGTGTTTTGGGGTGAGATTAACATTTAAATTGGTGAACTCTGAATAAATCAGATTGCCCTCAATGATGTGGGTGAGCCTTATCCAATCAGTTGAAAACTTCAATAGAACAAAAGCCAGGCATCCCCAAGCAAGACAAGATTGTCAGCAGATCACTCAAATAAGAACTAGTCTTATTTCTGGACTATAAATGTTCCCAAAACCAGATATAAGATTCCTTTACATTTTGTGTTCTGATACAAATGTACTTCAAATATTCATAGGGAATGATTAGTAGGTCAATCTTTCCCAAAGTGTGTTCCATGGAATTCTAAATTCAGGGAGGATAGGGACCCTTAATGTGTCAGTTTGGGAAAGCTTCAAATTATGATAGCTAATAATTATAGAAGTTAATGCTTTTTGTTATTAGTATGTACTGGTCACCATGCCATACATTTTTCAAACTTATCTCTTTAATTTTTTCACCCTTTTGACTCTTAAGAGCTCATTAGCATATTAAAGGCTTTGAGAAGACCCATAGAATCCATCCCCTTTAAATCTCCTTTAGCCCAGATTTCCCAAACTTATTTGCTTACAGAAAGAACCACTTATTTTTCCAGCACCTTGGGTATATTCTTTTACAGGTGTCAAAAGTTAAGTCTGAGAGAAATAAACTAAATGTTCTGAGATCACGCATGGCAAAGTGTGGATTCAAATAAATGACAGTGTGTCCAGCTCAAGTTATTGGTATCATACTACACAAGTTCAAAGAAAGCTGGTCTTAAGATGAACACCCAGCCCCTCCCCAGGCATTCCCTAAACTCATTCTTTCAAAGTGTGGGAGTCGAGATAGATTCCTATCCTCACCACACAGTCAACATGAATTTGGGACCAAAGTGGGCAGACACTAGGAGGACAGGCTGCTTCCTATAGGAGGCCTGGGCCAGCCCATCTTCTGTGCATCACAGAACCCTCGGCCTTGGCAGTCCCTCCTCATCTCAGAATGGGGAATGGCACATTCTGCATGCCTGGCTCTCCTGATAGATGTGAGGAAAGCACAGCGTGAGCACCGAATTCCAGTATCTGTCTATTAAACTTCATTACAGATATCACAGAGAATGAGAGAAAAACAAAACATTTCTATTTCAGTGTTGGAAAGAGGAAGGAAGAAAAATGCTTCCAAGCATTTACTTAATCACATTTCTGCAGGGGGAGGGGAAATTACCTGTAAATCTTTCTTCTGTGGTTAAAATACAAAGCGGGTGGCTATTCCCCTTGGACATGGATGTTTATAACCTCGGGGCTGAAGAGAGAGCCCAGGCCTTGCACTCCTGAGCCAGCATCCTGGGAAGCACATCAAAGCTGCTTTGTTTAAACCAGGACACACCCACCCCACAGCCCCTACCCTCACCCTCTGGATCTTACTCCCTTGGTGGAATCTACAGTTAGCTCTGCAGCTGACCTCAGAGGTCACTCCACGAGCCCACAAGCACTTTCCTGTTTGAAACTTGTTCTACCAGCCGTATTTCCACCGGCACTGAGTCATTGTTCCCCAGCCCTGACATCCCATACCCCATTAGATGAAAGAGCCTCACTGTCCCAACTACAGAACACAAAGGCAGCGGGGGGTTTGAGTTGTTTAGATTTGCTTTCAGTTTTTTAAAAATAAAAAAAACCTATGCTGCACTTTTTTCTTATTATAAAAGCAATACATGTTTGTCATAAAAATATTCAAACAGCGCAGATAAGCAGAATGGACAAATAAAAAGCACCCATTAGTGCATCAAAGAATAAGCACGGTGAGCATGTTGGAATACATCTTTCCAGACTTCTTCTCTGCAGAGATATATCCATTTAATGTTGCAAAAGGAGATCACACTGAACATCCTGGTAATGAACTTATTTTTTTCATTTGGCACTGTGTTGAGAACATTTTTCCATGTCATTAAGTATCTACATGATTTTTTTTCCTATTTTGCAATAAGAACAAAGTTTGATAGTTTTTGTCTGAATATAAAAGCAATTAACACTTAAAATTTTATACCTTCTGCCTCGGCCACTGATCTCCTGGGGTGTTATAGAATGACTCGAGGTCAATCAGAAGAAGGTGCACTTGATTTTTTTTCCATTTGAAAAACAAGGACATTGTCAATGTTCTCTCTAAATAATTCTTAGGAGTTATGATTGGAACTGGTTTGGAGAGCTCCACCACCCTCAAGTACAAATATGTTCCCATCTATCTTACATCTTCAAGTCAAAAGAGAAGAGGCCCCTCCTGATCCATTTTGGAAGTGATGCTCTTATCATCCCTCCTGGTCAACTGCTTCTCCATGAATGATACAAAATGCAAATCTCTAGGCTGCAAACCTTAGAAGAAAAGGTTCAAACTGACTCCCTCACCAATGGAGAGACAATGGGGATCTACCTGCCAAACACAGTCCCTGCTGTCTCTGCTTCCCCAGGGCCAACAGAGGTTGCAGCTACAATGTGCTGCACGGCCCAATTGTGGTCCAGTACCCCACTCAGCAGCCCTGTCCTGTGAGGGAGGCAAGCCCCATTCCAGGTGCCCTTGGCTTAGTGTCCCGTTCCTCAGCCCTTTTACTCCTGCAGAGAGCTCCAATTCAATGGTTCCAGGTAGAGGAAAAAAGTCAAAAGCTCATCACTTGCCCACCAGAAGCATCATTTATTTTATTTTTCTCCCCCAAGTATTTATAGCCACACACCTACAATCTAGCATCTCTTTCCTTAACACAAAAGTACTAAAGTTTTACTTCATTCCTCCTCTGTTCAACAAAGAAACCCAAAGAGTGACTAAAGGATTCAGACATGGAGGAGGAGCAGGGGCGGGGAAGACCCTACTGCGCCAGCTTTGCCTCTTTGATCCTGAAATGTGAAGTTGCTGGCTTTCTGTTTTCAAAACAACAGGGAATGCTAACATCTAATGAGAGACCAAACCTCCCCCAGGGGGTCCAGGGTGGGGAAAAGGCTCTTTATGCATGACAGGGCAGGAATTTTTTCCTGCCTCACCTCTTGTTCTCCAACCCAAACACAACAAAGGAAGTAGTTCAATGTTTCTCCTAACTTAGTAAAAATACAAAAGCTAGCTCAATTTTAAGTGGGTCATTCTGCTACACAACAAAAAAATGGATCATTAGTGGATCACTTCATTTATCTTTTGTTTTTATTATTTTATTGTTGGAGAAGTACTGGTGATTGAACTCAGGGGCACTCAACCACTGAGCCACATCCCCAGCCCTATTTTGTATTTTACTTTTGTGGGGGAGGCTCACTGAGTTGCTTTAGCTCCTTGCTTTTGCTGCAACTGGCTTTGAATTCGCGATCCTCCTGCTTCAGCCTTCCGAGCTGCTGGGATTAGAGGCATGAGGCCCTGTACGGGGCTTCATTTATCTTTAAATGAGCTATTACTGATTGTTTCAGAGAAATAATCTGGTGCCATGAAACATTTCCAGTGTTGGGTTAAAAGAAACTCAATTTTCTTTCCTTGCCACTAATCACGCATGTAACTGAACAAAGCATTTAAACCTCTGAAGCTCAATTTTTCTCTCCGCCTAAAATTCTGCTTGCCAGTGGGGACTTAGTGCTCAAACTCCATTAGCCAAGAGTCCCTTCTCCCCTGAACAGTGCTTAAGAATTCACGACCAGCACTTCTCAGGCCAACAGAGTATTCTGTGCATTTTCGTTTTATAATTGCCAGGGGCAGGGGTGAAAATAATCCAAATACTATAATTGACTAATCATACAACTTTGAGCAAGCTGTCCACGCTCTCTGAAATTCAGTTCCTGGAACCATAATAAAAACAGACAGATTCCATAGACCAGGGACTAGTCTAAATGTTTAAGCATATTAACTCATTTAGACTTCATATTAGAGAGACACTACTATTATTATCATCTTCGTAGGTGAGGAAACCAGGTAAAAGAAGTTAAATGATTTTCCCAAGATCACACGGCTAAGTAGCAGAGCTAGGATTCAAACCCAAAGAGTCTAGCACCGGAGTCCACATTCTTTTTTTTTTTTTCAGTACTGGGGATTGAACTCAGGGGCACTCGACCACTGAGCCACATCCCTGGCCCTATTTTGTGTTTTATGTAGAGACAGGGTCTCACTGAGTTGCTTAGTGCCTTGCCATTGCTGAGGCTGGCTTTGAACTCGCGATTCTCCTGTCTCAGCCTCCCTAAATGCTGGGATTACAGGCTTGAGCCACCGCGCCTGGCTCGGAGTCCACATTCTTAAACCTATGCTATACCACCTTTGGCTTTGAGAATATGAAGTGGTATGTAGGCTTAACTCATGGAACTGTTGAAAGGGTTAAATATATCCAAAGCACTGTATCTAATACCACTAAGTCTTCATTTTAGGGGAATCAATATGATACTATTACTTTCAATATGATAGTATTATTTTCCAAGTGAATTTTTTAAATTACCAAATTGCAGGTTGAAAATGATAAAAATCTGTGCAATAACAGAAAAACTCTACTGTTATATAATGCATAGTGAACTAAAATATAAAATAGCATTGAGTTTTCATTATGCCTCTGAGCAAATTATGTTCACCATTTGGTAAGTGTATCAGTCAGTTATGGCTGTATAACAAACAATAAGCACTTATTTTTTCATATGTCTGCTACTTAGCCCTGGATCCACATGATATTGGGCTTAGCTGACAGCTTTACTTCAAGCTGCAAGACCAGCTTGATGCAGGTAGGGCTCAGGTTTGCTTTGTGTGAGTCCATTTAGGGATCAGGTTGAAGGGGCAAGCAGCCACCTGGAGGAAGCTCCTCTTGTAGCAATGGCAGTGGTAGCAAAGGGCAAGTGCAACTGCACAGGTGCACTTCCATCCTCCATGTACATCCTGTTCACTTGCATACCACACTGGTCAAAGCAAATCCAATGACTGACTCCAATGTCAGGGAATGAGAAAGTACATTACACTCCACCTTCCATGAGGCCAGAGGAGGATCACAGAGCCACACCCAACATCAAATGAGCAGGGAAGCATACTGTTCCCATGGACGTGGAGAAGGACTAAACATAAAGGATTGCTGACACAGAGCGTGCCTCCTCCACAAGGGTTTGCCAACCAAGGCCTGCCCGCTCATGGCACACTTAACAAATCAGTTCTTGCGGATAGATGTGGGCAAAGGGGACCAGCCTCCAGTGACGACTCTGGTAAGCCTAAGACTGAGAGGTGATTCAGCGGAGTTCACTTCCTACCTTGATGGACACTGAGTAAACCCACCAGGAGGGCCTGACTACCTGTCTCCCCTTCAGAAAGAGTAGAAATAAGGGACTTACTTGCACAGCACATCAGGGAACTATGTGAGGCAAAAGTGAACATTCCAGATAAGTTAACAAGGGCTGCCTGCAGGAAAAGAGAATGCAGGGAGGAGCCCAGCCAGCCCCTCCCATGGAGACAGGGTGGAGAAGCAGGCCAGCCAGGCACGATGAGGTGCCAACAGATGGACAAACAACCTCTCTATAAGCCCCACATTTGGTGGTTGTTCCACTCAGGTTATTTCACTCTCTCTTTTCTCAAGACAGCTTCCAGAATATTCTAAGCTGCAGAGATTGAGTAAAACAGCAAATCCATTCAGACCACCAAATTGCCTTTCTTTTTGGCTTCCCAACCCTTCCCCGAACACCCTGAGGCCTACTCTTTTGCAGCCTTAACCATTGATGGCAGTTAAGAAAATACTAATTTCTCACCCAACAAAAACCAAGGCAAAACACCAGAACATGGGAGCCATTATACACACAGGCATCCAACTCAGCTATTTCAAATACAATTATAATATTCATTACTCAGTAGCTAAGATGGAAAATGCAAATAAAAGCCAGCACCCTGCAAAGAGACTGTTTGGATGAATCAAACAGGGAAGATGTTATTTGTTTGTAAGTGTCCAATTCAGCCCATCACAGATGACCTGACAAGTGGCTGGTGAAAAGAATGGCTAAATTTAAGCTGCTGACAGCCCTTCCAGAGAAATCCCACAAAGAGGCTGCCAGCAATTCCCTTTTCTTAGAAATAATAGGCAATCATATTAAGTACAATAATAGAAAAATCACAGAGTCTGAACTCTCCCATTAAAACTGGGTCACTCTTAACCTGCACGGGTTTTGTGTAGCAGCTCCATCTTCCAGCAAACACTGCTGTTTGCCTGGTGATTGGCACACATCTGATTAACAACCTGCGGGGGCTGCAAAAAAATTCATTCAGCTTCCACCAATGGGCTTCCAGATACATCAGCCTCACATCACCAACAGGAAGAAAATTGAGAGATTAAAGAGGTTTTAGGGTTTTTGTTGTTGTTGTTGTTGTTGTTTTGTTTTGTTTTTTAAATAGAGTTTTGAACCTCTTCGTCTGCACAGGGACTCAGTCTTGGTTCATAGCTGGCTGCTGCTACTCCCCCAAGGTCCTTGTGCGGTCCTCATATAAAGTCCTCAGAAAAGGCTGGGATGTTGTGGAGTTCCTGGCACCCCACTGCTCTGGTTCTGTTGTCTTACATACAGGAAAGCAGGGACAATTCCACAAAGGTGGAAATAAACCATCTGGAGACCTGAAGTGCCTGCAACCCCCAGGAGGTGGGAAAATGAAGAACAGGTCCCCCAAAAGACTGCAAGGATTGTTTGAACAGAGTGTCAGGTATCAGTTGTCAAGAGAAAGTCTTTTCAACAGTTTTAGTCAGCTTTTTCACTACTGTAACTAAAAGATATGACCAGAACAATTGTAGGGAAGGAAAAGTTTATTTGGGAGCTCATGGTTTCTGAGGTCTCAGTCTATAGACAGCTGGCTCCATTCCTCAGGGCTGAAGGTGCACAGAACATCATAGCAGACGAGTATGGAAAAGGGAAGCAGCTCACCTGATGATCAGAAGCAGAGAAAGAGAGAGACCCCCTTCATCAGATACAAAATTATGTACCCCAAAGCTGCACCCCCAATGCCCACCTCCTCCAGCCACACCCTACCCACCTTCAGCTTCCACTCAATTAATCCCATCAGGAAATTAATTCACTGATTAGGTTAAAGCTCTCATAACCCAATCATTTCTCCTATAATCTTTCTTGAATTGTCTCACACATGAGCTTTTGGGGGACACCTTACATCCAAACTATAACATCAACCTTTTCTCTGGTCTCCTGGTCTCTTTCTTTTGCTGCTTCCTCCCCTCTTTCTTGATCATCTTACCATCATTACTGTCAAGTAGTGAACTTAAAAGCAATTCCTGAGAAAGTACCACCTTTAAAAATAGAACATGATCTGAACATCTCAGCCTAGATGATTCCCCCATGGAAGGTGGAAGCCATTTTTATGACCCTTTTGAGGATTCTACGTACCACAGAAAGAGAGTCAGAACACAGAAAAATGGGGAGGGGAGACTTGGGCGAGGGTAAGAGGAGGAAAAAGCAGAGTCCAAGGAGATAAAGCTGTGGGGACAGAGGGAAAACCCACGCAGGAATACACTACAGCATGGATGAACTTTGGCATCATGCTAAGGGAAGTGAGTCAATCAAAAGCCCGCCCATGGTATGAGTCCACTCATATGAGGCAGCAAGAATAGGTGCTTCATAGAGACAGGAAGTGGAATAGTGGCTGTCAGAGACCAGGAGAGAAGGAACGGGAAGTTGGTGTTCGTGAGCAGAGTTTCTGTTTGGGAAGAGGAAATAATTCTTGAGATGGATGGTGATCATGGTTGCACAACAAGGTGAATGGTCTAAGCCATAAGACAACACACTTAAAAATAATTAAAATGGTAAATTCTGTGTTATGTACATCTTATCACAATATTTTTATTAAAGGCAATATACATGCTATGCAATGGTTTGAGTGTGTGGAAGGCTGGGTGTAGCAAGAAGCAGATTGCGTGTCACTCTGAAGAGTTCAGGGCCAAGAAGGTGAGCCTGCAAGATGGGACGTGCAGCTGTGCCATCAGGCCTTTTCAGAAAGTGGCTTCTCACAACATCTGACCTTGGAGACCTGAAATCTTTCCACTTGACTGAAAGGAGGAGAAGTCCTTTGTTGGGAATCACCCTAAAGTACAGCAGACCTGGTTCCCTAGTCACTTGGAGGTATCCAAGTCAACCAGGCCCTGGTGCTCCAGGCCTCTTTTATAAAGTGAGGGGAGAATGGAAAAAAGGTCCTGGAAAATTGTGCATCAACAGCCTTTCAGAGTGAGAATAAAACACCTAGCAATTCTGACCTCATGGAGGTCTCCAAAACCCTGTGCAGGAAACCACAGCTGATTGGTATCCAAAACTCCAGCTCAGTGAACTCTGGTGGATTAGTCTAGGTAGCAAGTGCTCAGTGGGTGGACAGGGACTTTCCCAGTTATAGCATTGTTCAAGAGGGCAACCTTCCCAGACAGTCTGGGAACCATGGCTGAGGGAGACCCAGCTCAAAATGGAGTGCGGGCTGGCAGCTCATTGTAGCAAAAAGCCACAGGCCAACATCTTTCCCATCCGTTATTCCTGTCTCTGGCCTTGGCTTGTTTTCCCAGCTTCACTCCTTGGCTTGTAATGTTCTTTCCCTGCTTTATTAAAAACTTAGATAAGTCACCTAATAAATCCGTAAGGTTCTTTTTCCTTCAAAACTCTTCAACAATTTCCAATATCACAAAGTTCATCCTTCCCACAATAGGAAGTTAATATAGCTGGTGTGTTCCTAGAAACATATAGATTAAGACAACAAAGAGAAAAATCTTTAATTATTCAGAAGCTTCCCACTCCTGGTACTAAATTTACTTGCTTTGATTTGATTTAAGGAGAAAAGTGGAGTGACCCTGAGCAGCTAGTGTGCTTCAACTGCAGATCCACCCCTTTAGTGTGATAAAGACACATTAAATTAACTATTACTGGGAGTCTTCCTAGCATTCAGTTCCTAAAGCTTTCCACCCCTATTTTAAACACACACACACACACACACACACACTCCCAACTCTCTCTCTTTTTTTTTTTTTTAGTACCAGGGATTGAACCCAGGCACTTAACCACTGAGTCACATTCCCCAGCACTTTTTATATTTTATTTAGAGACAGGGTCTTGCTAAGTTCCTGAAGTTGGCTTTGAACTCTCAATTCTCCTGCCTCAGCCTCCAGAGCTACAGGGATTATAGGCATGCACTACTGCATGGGACCCTCTTTTAATTTTTTTGCAAATATTGAATCACAAAATTTTGAAGTTTGAAAGGAGCTATGGCATCCTCTCATGTAACCCATTATTTTTATAGACTCACAGGATTCTTATGATTAAAGCGTATCTGAATCCAACGCTGTCTATTATATGTATTATAATTCACACACATCTACTTTGCACCCCAATATTAGTTTATATCCACTTCCATTAGCATTTTGCTCATTTAATGTTAACTATTTCTTTATAAAAAGCTTACTCTTAAATGTTTTTATTTCATTTTTTAAATCCAGAACATTTACAGAGTGGCTTATTGGAGAAACTTCCCAGAATCAGTGCCTGAATCTGCTCTGTACAATTTTTAGGTGCCTCATTTGACCAGTCCCAGTGGTTTTTCATCTTCTAGCTTTGGCACTCCAGTTATACTTTCTCTTGTGCCTGGCAGGGTAGCCACATCAGTCACATGTCGACGTCTGAAGGTGGTAGATCTTAGAGCCACAGCAGCGGCACAACATGTGCATCTTATTACACGCTTTCCAAACAGTGATGTTCCCTGTGATATCTTGCTTCTGCCTCCGAGACCCAAGAGCTGAACTTTTCATTTGTTTGAAAAGGTAAGTTGATCATATAATGGGTCATCCAAAGGTAAAAACAGTATATATACCTATGCTGTGGCCATCTGATCACCCATCTCCAGAGGCAACCGATGTTAGCAATAATTTAAGTATCCTTTCTGAGACATTCTATGTACATACACATGCATGTATTCTTTTCTTCTCTCATTTTTATACACATTTTTAGTCTGGTCTGATCTAGCATTTTAACATATATCAAGGATCTTTCTATATTGAGCTTTATTCTGTTAGACAGCAATATGTTATTCCATGGTATGGATGTTCCATAATTTAGGGACATTTTTATTACTTAACAATATTTTTATTGTAAATAATTCTGCAGGGAATAATCTTGTGCTTATGATATTTTGCACCATTTCTTCCTTAGGATAAACTCCTCACAGTGGAATTGCTGGGTCCAAGGATATATCTCTCTCCAATTTTTATTAGTATTGCCAAATTTCCTGCAGTAATTTTTGAAATCATCAATGATATATGACAGAGCTGGTTTCCCTACTGCTTTACCAGCAATATATTTCAATTTTTTTAATTCTTGTTGTAATTATTTATTTACTTGTTTCTCTTCCTGGTCCTACCTCCTCATTAAAATATAAGCTCGGGCTGGGATTGTAGCTCAGTGGTAGAGCTCTTACCTCGCATGCGTGAGGCCCTGGGTTCAATTCTCAGCACCACATAAAAAGAAATAAAATAAAGATATTGTGTCCATCTACAACTAAAAAAAATTTTTAAAAAATCCATCAACAACTAAAAAAATATTTAACAAAATAAAAAAAAATAAAATATAAGCTCTTCAAGGTTCCCCAGAATCTAGCATGACACCTGGTACATAATAGAGTCTCAATAAACATGCAATAAATATAAGAATGAGTTAACTAATAAGTACACAAATTAATAAATGGATTATGGGTGGTTATTCAAATCAGAATGAGAAACCATTGCCCTCATTTTTCCATTGCTTGAGTTTTGGGTATGCTGAATTTCATTTTATTTAGGTGGGGCCTACTTCCACACCTACTCTGAAAGTTTTACAAATTCTTGGAGACAGAAAATTCATTCCATGCCTCTTATTATACTGCCCATTGATACTGTAAACTAAAAAACAATGAAATGTTCTCTTTTACAAGTGTCTTGTTTCAAACATCTAGTGTGGCTGCTTGCCAGAGCAGAAAGTAGAATCAAATACATGCTTCCAGAAAACCTCAATTTCTATCTCTATCTTTGCCTCTCCTTTTCATTTTTCTTCTCCTTTTCTTTGCTCCTCCAGGTACTCCTCCTCCTCTGACCCCATTCTCCCAGACAGGGAAACCAGCTGCCTGTGCCAACACGCCCATCACCTGTGGGCTGAGCACCTGTTTCCAGAGGCAGCAGGACCAAGGTAGGCACCACCCAGGTGCTCCTTGCTGGGCATGTTCAGCTGGCTTTTTGACAGGTTAGTTTCTCTAGGAAGCAGGCTCTGGAGACATGGAGAGGAGCCTTCAGGGCATTCATGAAGTGTGCAATTCCCATCACACTGTGGGAAGAAGGGAAGGAAACAGGAGTGGGCAGAGGAAAAGGCTCCACTGCAGTGTGGTCTCCTGGTCTCCTGGGTTCTGGATCTGAGATGGCCCTTCAAAGGTGTCCCAAGAAGAAGCCCAGCTTTGGACTCCCCTGTGATCCATCGTCAGACACGTGCTGCCTCTAGGAAGAAGGAATGCCCTTGGCAAGGTGGTTCTCTTCTGCTGAGGCAATTCCGAAGACAGATGACAGCTGGAGGTCCTCTGCCAACAGCACTTCCAGCAGATGGAGAAATGAACCTGAAGGGGGACCCTGGTCATTCAATGGGTTTTGCCTTAAACAAGAGGCAGATTTCCTCCCCAGGGCCTGCCAGATGCTGTCCCTAACTTTTCCTCCTAGTGATCTGTTAATGACAGATCCCAGTAATCATTTACCATGTTAATCCTAGTGGGTCAAGAGCAACCTCCACCTTCTAACATCCTCTAGGCAATAGGCAGAGCATGCCCTGTGGCTGGTGCCCAGCTGCCCAGCAAAGAGACTAGTCCTAAATCAAGGAATAAGCTGTAGGGAACCCAGTCTGGGCACCAAGCCCCAAACTATGGCTACCATGAGGACACAAAAACAAGCATATGGCCACATGGGGAAATAACCCACCGGCGCATGCATTCTCTGCCCTATCACAGGCTTCTAGAAGAATGGGAGAAAATGATCTGCTGTCCTCTGAGAATTGGCCTTTCCCCAAACAAAATTTCCCATAGATGCAGGTTGTCTGGCCTCAAATCTGAGCCAGACGTGATGCCTGAGCACCAAGGATGCTCTAGGATGGAAGAACTGAGGACAGGGGAGGGCCTGAGAGAGCATACCATCCACTTGGACTTGAAAGTGGTGGATCTTGTAGCAACGTGGCTTTTAAAATATTTTTTTCTTTTTAGTCATTTCTCTATTTTAAAAACACTCTGATTACTCCAAGACAGAAGGAACAAGAAATTTTTTTAAAAATCTGGAATCCCAGGTTAGGGTTTGTGTGATGATCTGGGGTTTAGCTGCTTACAAGGCGGAGGAACACCAGCAGGTACCTCTGTTATCTCTCTTGGAGGCTTTTTTCCTCCACACCACACCAGGGGACATTTGCTTCTCTAATTGTGTTATAACCAGGCTGTGATGCGAAGCTTTAAAATCTAGATAAACTGTGCTTAAACCCATGCCCAGCTGGAGGAAGTCCAGAGCCCTCCTTCGAGCTTCTTGGCAGAGGGTTTAGAGTTCAGTCATCTCTCTCTTCCTCTATCAATGGACAGTCTCACAGTTCTCAACCACATTGACCCAAACTGAAAACTCTGCCTTCTCTTTAAATATCCATAAATTAAAAATCTCAACCAAGGCTTTGTGGCTGCTTAAAGATCTGGGAGGAAGATGAAGAAAGAAATTATGCTGCAGGACACCAAATAATTTGACTTGAGCCCTGCATTCATTTCCTAGGGCTGCCATAACAAAGAACCACAGGCCGGATAGTTTAAATAACAGAATTTATTTTCTCCAATCCCAGAGGATGGAACTCCCAGATGAAGATGTGGCAGAGGTGAGTTTTTCAGAGGCCTCTCTTTTTGACTTGTAGATGGCTGCCTTCTCACTGTGTCTTCACATCATCTTTCCCCTATCTATTCTAACCTTCTCCTTCTCCTGAGGATACTAGCATATTGGCTCAGAGCCAGTATGAGCCCACTCTCATGATCTCATTTAATTATCTCTTTAAAGGCCTTATCTGCAAATATAGTCACATATTTTGAAGTACTAGGGGTAAGAACATCAGTATATGACTTTGGGGAAGGACACAGTTCAGCCCATAACAAACCCTAGTCCCATCATTCATACATGGTCCCCCAGTTACTCCACCACCAGCAGGTGGCTGCCTCACCCACACACTTCACCAGCCGGGTCACATTCCTCTCCAGTGGAAGGAGAGCAAACATTATCTGTGAAGGGCAAGACAGTACACATGGAAGCTATGCAAGACAGAGGCTTTCCAATCCAACCCATCTACTCAGTTCTGCCATTGCAGCATAAAAGAAGTCATAGATAATATGTAAATGGGCAGGTGCAGCTGTGTATCAATGAAACTTTATTTATGGACACTTGAATTTGAATATTGTACAATTTTCACATGTCACGAAATATTAATACCACTTAGTTTTTTTTTTTTTTCTTTCAACCATCTAAAATCATTCTTGGCTTGTAGGACCCATAAAAATAGGCTGTGGGCCAGAGGTATTTGGCCAGTGGGCTATAGCTGGTGGCACCTGCTCTATTCCCTTCTCTTTCCCCTCAATCTCCTTTCACATCTCCCTTGCTTCCAGACTCACAGGACTTACCCTATTCCTAACCAGGCTTACCAAGGCAATTTCTAACTCAAAGACAGCTTCCCTCCTACTAGGAATTCTGATGACAGCAGTTAGGAATCAATTATTTAGGTCTAATACACCATCTTGATTTTGAAACATCTTTTTCTCACAGTTGTAGAACAAATGAGCCTATGACTCACTAATAACTAATTTCATGTGCTTCTGGAGAGTTCTTTCTCAAGTGTTTTCTGAGGGCCAAGCAGTGTGCTCAGCAGCTCTGTACAACCACTCAATTTACACAGAAACCCCATGAGATTAGTATTATCATTATCTCCATTTTACAGACAAGAAAATTTGGGCTCAATAAAGTTGAGAAAATACCTCGAGGTTACATCACTAGTAAGTGATGGAGGTAAATTTGGAACTAGGAATATCTGTTCCCAAATCCAGGCTCTTAATCAATAATACTGCACCTTTTCCAAAAGTTCGTTTCCCCACTGAAGACCATACATCATGATGCTGGGGTGTCAGAGCAGCAAGAATCCTGTGTCAGAGACAACAAATTGACCATCTCAACATCTACTCTCCATGTTACTATTAGAACCCCAATACTGCCAAGCCACATTTACCAACCTCCTTTGAGCAAGGAGATGTAAGCTGGTCATTAGAGAGTGTTTTCTGAGAGGTTCTTTAAAGGGAATGATTCAGTTAGTGACATTCTTCCAGCCTGAGATATAGACATGATGTCTGGTGTCTTAGCAACTATCTTGAGCTCTTTTGGAAAAGGATTGCACCATAAAAAATGAACACAGTAGACTTTGAGATGCCTGACTCTCTGAGCATGGAGCTGCCATACCAGCCCTCCACAGACTTCAGGACTGCTCTCTAGGTGAGAAAGAGAAAATTTATAATGACTGTTTAGAATACTACATTTCAGACCTCTATTCCTCATGGCTAAAAGCAATTCCCATCTGACATAGCCCTCTATAACACCCATACCCATACTACACTTAGAGGACTCATTCTAAGCATTTCTCTCCACTGGCCTTCTTATTAAAGAGTCAGAGAGCCAGGCCAGTTGGCACTGCCCTGAGCCAAGCACTGATGCACACATGCTATGGACTCTTCATCCCTGCCTGAAGCCTGGCACTGCCAGGTCTGTAACTCCTGGTTGCAGACCAGGACAGAGAAGTTATTACTCTAAACTGCTTTTACTTACAGCTCTTCTGACACCAAATGTTTGTTTGATTGATGTATGTTACACCAACCAATTCGTCAACTCTCCAGACATCAGCTGGGTTTCTTACAATTCAATCCATTTCTAACACTATCTACCTGGAGTTACTGAAGACCCACTCAGTCCCACAATTCTGTCCTACTTTAGACACCACTGCAAGTTCCAGGACTCCCATGCTTCTGACCAACTGGCTTTAATACTGTTAAGGTTTTTTTATAAATCTTACAACTCAGAATAGGCAAATGTAGGATATGCATGGGGTAAGCTATGAGTGAAAGGGCATGGAGCCCCATGCCCCTTTGGGCTCACCTACTCCCAGAACCTCAATGTGTCCTCTAATCTGAAAGCTCTTTTTATGATGGTTTCATCACATAAGCATAACTGATTAAATCATAGTTTATTGCTGATTAGCTCAGTCTCCAGCCCCTCTCCTTTACCCAGACTTGTGTGGGCTGAAAGTTTCAGTCCTTGAACCGCATAGTTAGATCCTGAAGTCATCTAGGAGCTCAGCAAGAGAGTCCTCATTAGAACAAACGCTCCTATCACCTAGGAAAATCCAAGGGATTTAGAAGCTGTGTGCAGGAGCCATGGACAAAGATACAGTAAATATTTATCATAATTACCCCAAAATCTACCTGGACATGGACTCCAGACTCCAGAATTACACTGGCTTCTTGTCCTTTCATGGCCTCCCCAAAGAGTTAATCTGGTGTCATAGGAACCCCACACAGTCGGCACCTGTCATTACACCCTTGGTCGTACAGTTCCTTACAGTTCACAAAACACATTCATAATGTTGACTTTTACAACTTTAACCAAGAAACAAGAATGATTTTGGTTTGTACCCCCTTTTAGAGATCAGGAACCTGGAGCTTGGGGAGGCTCATTTGTCCAAAAGAGAGTTCAAATGCACACTTATCCCTTTGACTCTGAGGTCCCCTCTTTCACTATATCAAATGCTCTCCAAAGCTTCTTTAATTCTACTGAGAGAAGCTTGAGACAGGGCTCAGTGCAGGCTACCTCTTTCATACAAATCAGACTGGCCACAAACTACCTGTCTTTATCCAATAGCTGAATTAGCCATCATCCTCAGAAGGCTGCTCTACCCACCTAATCAAGCAAATGGCTATGTGGTGTTGAAAAAAATCAGTTAAATCAACACCATCTGTGTCCACTGCACATTTACTCTCCACCAAAGGCAATGTTGACATGAGCAAACACGGGTAATTCTGCAAACATCCAACAGATGAATCACTTGCGTGGAAACAATGGCAGTTGTTTCACTGTGAGAAGGGTGAGAAGTGAGATCAGGAAGAGGCTGGCACATAAAGAGGAGAAGGCATGAAGAGAAATGGGCTTCTCCTAATTAGCCAAGAGAGGGCTTCTTGGAGAAGATGGGGCATCAGATGCTGTTTAACTCCGATTGAACAAGTTCAGCAAGAAAAGCAGCAGAAACAAGAGCTGGCACCATACTTAAACTGAGCTAGACAGAGTCCTTAAGTGTGGGAAATAGAAATTGGCTTTGGCTGATGTAAGCTCCAGGGAATTTGTTGAAAGATACTGAGTGACTTTCATAATTGTCAAGGATTCTGGAGGACCACTCTGAAAATGGACAGAAACAAAGAGACAGTAAGCAACCACTACTGAAAACCCCACTATGTAACCAGTCTAGCACAATAATTTTTTAGTTATTTCTAATAATGCCATCTAACTAATGACCAGAGACATGGAATAAGTGTAATATTCAATGATAAATGTTTGTTGCTTGTGACCTTGGGGTTACTCTGAGGCTGGCCAGTAGCTCTGTAATATTGCTGGGCCACCCCTGAGGTGTCACATTGGCCAGTTATTGGCTTTCCTAGGGGGCGCCTAACTTGGAGTAACCAGGATGTCTTAGCTCTGCTCTAGGACTCTCATTCCCCAATAGTCTAGACCAGTCTGGTCCTTATGGTAATGATAAAGGAATTGCAAGCTCCTCATGGTTGGTATCCCCTTTTAGAGATCAGGAACCAGGAGCTTGGAGATGTTTAAGTCATTTGTCCAAAAGAGTTTGAAAGCACATTCATCTCTTTGACTCTAAGGTAATGATAATGAATAAAGGAATTCTAAGTTCTACCCTTGGAACTGATAGCACTGTCATTTAATTTCTACCACCTCTGCCTGTGTGGCTTCTCCATGCTTCCTTGCAGCCCAGCTCCAGATCCAGAGCTCCAGGCAAGTACATCAGAATAGCCAGGTCCAGATCATGTGGTTCATTCTTTTAGGCATAGGACACTGGGAAAGCAAATATTTTAACTTTTTTTCATGTTCTTACTAGATTAGTTCTGCCTCTCATCAAGACCCATGAGATAAAGGAAATACCCTCAACAGAAAAGGAGTTCAGATGCTGAATAGCCAAAAACATGACAATTATTCTAAATCACCCACTATTACAATATATTGCAGAATGTCTTCAATTCTTCATTCCTCCTGTGTCCATGTCCTTCATCATACAGCTTTACCACAACCTGCCTCACTCTTTGACATGGGTCTCAATCAATCATGTGTTTTTGGCCAGTGGAATGTTAGCAGATGTACCAAAGGTAGAGTTTTGCAATGGACTTGTACTTCAGGGCTTGTTCTCCTACACCTCTGAAGCACCATGAGAACACACCTAGGCTAGCCTGAAAGAGTAAAGACTGATGGACCACAGCCAAGGTAACCCTGTTATCTCAGCTTAGATCAGTCAGCTGACAGACATGTGTACAAGCCTGGCTCAGGTCAATGGAACCATCTAGCCAACCCCCAGCAGACTCCAACACATGAGCAATAAGCAGTTATTGTTACATACCCCTGAAGTCTTATGCTTGGTTGTTACACAGCATTATTGTGGCAATGGATACCTGATACAGCCTGTCAGGAGTTTATGTACCAATAAGTTCATTTCATTCTTGGCCTACAAGTTAGATATTAAATTTTTCATCAACACAGAGATTAGATAAACTACCTAAAGTCATACTGGCTGGGTTTGATGGTGGTCTTCAGATAACAGAAGCCATGCTCTGGATAATTCTACCCTGGAACATGGTTAGAAAGGAGTTCATGACCCTAACTTGGGCCTTTTTGCCTGAGCCAGAAGTGACTCTGAAGTTAGTCAGGAAGACTTGGATAATGACCAAGAATCTATTCTAAGGCTAATCCTATTAGAGTGAACTCTGGGAATAATGCAAAGTCATTCCCTGTCCTTGAAGGTTCTTGAGACAAAGGAACCACCTACAAGGACCTAGAAATCCTTTCATTGTTTGTGGTTTCTCATTTTCACTGGCTTTGCTGCCACAGGATTTGGTCTGTTCCCTCCTCTTAAAGGGCTAAGAATGTCTAATGGATATAGAAAGCTTCATAGAACCTAAGCTAATATTATAGATGTCATAATCTAACAATAACTATCAGAATACCCAGCACACAGTAGGTGCTCCCTGAACATTGAACCCCTCCCTTGATCTTTCTTACCCCATATTTAAGGAATGATGTCAGCAAGCCTTTTTATTATTTCTGTAATATTATAGTTCTTGGGGCCTGAGAGACCCAAAATTAAGTGTTGTTCAACATCTATGCTGTAAACCTACTATATGTTAAAAGCCAAGAATAAAGAGACCTATAGTTGACCTTGAGAAATTTAGAAGCTAGTGGGAAATGTTCTCAGAACCAGATTTAATTACTAACTTCAGGTAACATCACCTAGTGCCAAGTGAGCTATCTCAAACACCACATTTGGAGAAAAACAATGAAAATGTCAAATTTATATTGTGTTAACAGGTGATTTCTCTTCATTTAATGTCTATAAAAAAGACAATGATTGATTTTCAATTTGTTTACATTTCAACGCATTATTGAAATGTATTGTTAATTTTGTTTTCAATACATAAAAGCTTTGATTCATACTTACATTTACCTAAGCACACAAAGCTATAAAAATACTATTTTATAGTTGAAAGTACAAACTCCACACTAAAATAAAAGCTAAATTTATTCATTTATTTATATTCTGCTAAAGACATCACAAATTATTATTTTAGTGCTTTGATGATAAATAGTTTAATAGTACAGGATCTTTTTCTAGGCAACTCCTGTCTGCAATGCCACATTTTAAGGAAATTTTGGCAGAAAGTTCAAGGAAAACATAATAAGGCAAAAGCTAGAGAAAGAGTTGCTACAATAACAAAGTTGAATTGTGAAGACCTTAACTTGATTGCCTACATACATCAACCAGCGTTTAAGAGTAAGAACCAGTTGTAAGATCTTTCATCTCATTCCAGGGGAAATTCTGAAACCATCTGAAGGGCCACCCAACTTTTTTCTTGCTTTCAAAGTCTTTTCTTGGAAGGAGCTCTGTCTATCCAGGTAAAACCTGCCAACACAAACCCCACCTTAGAGGATCCAGGTGTGAGCATCCAAGGGATGAATTCTGTGTCAATATGGCCAGCTGCTTGCAGCAGGAAGCAGGATCCTGAGAGAATGAGAGGGAAAAAGTAAGTTTGGATGAAGGAAAGTACTGAAGAAAGACAGTGAGCACAGACTGGGACAACTGAGCAAGCAAGGCAGACTTGAGTGCACGTCCATCTGTCACAGGTGGTGTGCGTTCACTTAGCAGGAGGGTCCTGAGTGCCCCTTTCCAGGAGCAGGGAGCAGAGACAAGAAGAAAACCGCATGTAGTCAATAAACGATTGTTTCAGTGACCCATGTTACTACAGTGGAGTAACAGCTTGGGCTGTCATTCAAGGTGAAAATCACAAAAGTCAAAATTACCCTTGAAAGTCCATCAAATCACTCATAAAGTATAGGAATTTTTCTCTCTTGAATCCTGATGGATAGATTTGTTGCAACCCTCTGACTTGCTACATATGGGAAGCCAATAGGCTGGTACCCCACACCGAGTCCATCACAGTCAGGTTTCCCTCCAGCAGTAGAACCCACAACTCTATCTTCAAATAAGTGCCAGATGAAGTAGCTGGCTTGTGTTAGGGGACATTTTGTATGAAATAATCCATACACATAAACACTAAAAACATGCTCAATGTGCAAGTGGTGTATATTATATGAGGCCTGTGAGGACTCAGAGCAGATTTATTTCTGTGACAGTATACCCAGTCTATGTTGGAACTTATGGAGCCAAACCTAGGCAAAATAGCCCACACTACTCACATAACTTTTTTCTTCTTTTGAAGGGAAGAGTGAAAATCACATACATAAATTTGAATCAAATAAACTGACAAATAGTGCAATTGAACTATGATTTTTAATATTGCCTAGACCTTCACCATGCAATACAATGGCCACTCCAAAGTAGGAATTACTATAACTACAAAATACACACTGTATATTAAAGATTTCATATACAAAAATGTAAAATAACTCATTAAAATTTTATATATTGATGGCATTTTGAAATTATAATGTTTTAGGTATAATAGTTTAAGTTAAACCTTGTAAAATTAGTTTTACCTGCTTCTTCTTACTTAGTTTTAACATGGCTATTAGAAAATTGAAAATTCACTGTGGCTTCTATCACATTTCTAACCGAATAGCACTGGCCTTGACATGGGACCTAGATTTAGTTTGGAATTATCCTAGACTGAAATTTTGAATCACTAACTCATGTTAAACTTGATGAAAGTACTTGAAAATTCTTCCTTTCCTTCAACAATCCTACCACATTAAAGAAAGCATTAATTCAAACTATTTTTCACTAGTTGATAATACAGGAGATAAATGCCAAGAATCTATTCTTACAAATGGCTTCAGAATCATCAAGTTCCAGAAGCCATTTGTAAGCCTGTAATATTTATATATCCCATAATCTGCTATGAACCTTCAAACCTAAGAATTTCCTGAGTTCCACTGAACTGCATCTAATTTTGAAAGTTTTAATTCCTTTTTCTTGTAGATGTCACCTACTTAATTCATTGGCGTAGGCATGACTTCTTTTCCAACCTTCTATTATGAAAAATCTGAAACACATAACTAGCAGGCACACACTCAGAGGAGGAAAGATGTAGACACAGGGCTTCCACAGTCTGCACCACTTGAAGTGAAGGAAGTGGGATCCAAACCAAAGCTCAGCTCTGCGTTGCATTGTTCCACTGTTTACATGGACACACAAAGCCTGGTGTTCAGCAAGGAGAGGCTGGGAGACAGGCTGGATGGAAGCCAGAGAGGCCTACTCCTCCACCCTGAAGAATGCACCTTGCATCTCTATTATTCTGGATCTCAACTAGCAAAGAAAAGCTTCCTGACTGATACTGTGTACCAATTTATCTCCTAAAAAATAATGAATTAAGAAAAATATTAAATAGAGGAAGCAATAAGACAACCTTAACCGTGTGTTGCAAAACTACCTCTATAATCATTCTGCTCTTCACATTTTTCATTAAAATTTTTATAAGTGACATGATAATAGATTTTTTTGTCTGCCAACTCTCTATGGAAATGAAGATGGATTCACAAAAAGTTTTTCACTTCTTAAATTCAAATTAGAAAGAAATTTTGAAAGGAAGGACACAACTCAAGGTCACAGGAAAAGCATAGGTTCTACTTTAAAGTAGGCACATGTGCTGTTAAGTCGGCTATGCAAAAGGATGAAGGCGTGTCAAGCCCCCCTGTCCTCAGTGTGGTCTTTCCAGAAAGATGCACTGTCACCCCAGACTTTCTCATTATAGCAAATAACATCAGTGTCCCCCGCAGGTCCCTTCAGATCTGATGCAGTTTTACACTCCAGATTTAAGTGCCTTCGACTTAATGTTCTCTCATCTTTGGCCTTTAATCCATAACTCATGAGTCTGGGTGCCTTGGCTAGGGACAGCCCTGGAACAGAAGGTCCTCTCCAAGCCCCCTGTATGGCCAGTCGAGTGCTCCCCTCCATAGGACTCTGATCTCCCAGCGCTTGGCTTCCTCCCCTTCTCTGGCCTGCGGCTTCTCTAGTCTGTCACTTCTCCTTGGAGTCCTTGCCATTGTATCATCTGGCACACAAACACATGGCTGGGTCTTGCTTCTGGAGAGCCTAAACCCAAATACTCCCAAACCAGATCCTCTCTTCTCTCTCATGACAGAATGCCCTGAAGTTCCAAAATCATGTCCTACTGATTCCTCTATTCATCCTGAACTTCCACTCACTACACACTGAAATACTGACCATCCCTCAAATCAATCTGCACTCTCCCATCTCCTGGCTTTGCATCTAGTGCGATGGCTATGTGGAATTCTCAGAGCTCCCCATTCCAGGCGGGCATTCGTTCACTGCCCTGTTCTTTCAGCACCCTGGGCACACCTGGCTGCCAGACAGAATGGCTTTGAGGCCACATGGCTTCTGCTACTTCCATCCAGATGATCTCAAACAAGCCACTTTAACCTCTCTGCCGCTGTTTCCACATCTGCAAAATGGACACAAGATTCTAACATACTTTTGAGGACTCTTGAGCAAATGAAATGTGATCATCTATATGCAAAACACTTACAGGTAGCTGGTTCATAGTAAGGATGAGCTGGTGTTTTTATCTAGTGATTATTTTTTTTTAAGGGTCTCTTTTCCTCATTAGTTCCACAGGGGCAGAAGTCATATTATATTCATTTTGATAAATGTATGTTAAATTAATAAGCTCTCTCCATTAAGCAGCACTTCTCTTGGGAAGGGTAACACTTTTAATTGTTAGTGCTGAATCCCTTAGGATTTCATAATTTGCATATCAACTTCATGATTTCTTATCTCCTCAGAGCCTGTACTATTACTTACTTAGTATGTTCATTTAAAATGACTTTATGGCAATTTTTATTTTTATTTATTTATTTTTTTACTTTGACATGCTAGGGATTAAACCCAGGGCCTTATTCTGTGCTAGCCAATTGCTCTACCACTAAGCTACATCCTCAGCTTATCACATCACTTTTTAAACCTGATGTTCTGTAAAGAAATCAACTAAATCCAATCACAGGTTTAACATGTTACTTCTTTTTCCCAATATTCATTAAAATAAATGCATAGCCCCTAAAATAATATCATCTGTACATCTTCCTAAATGATTTCATGCACCCTCGTTGGAACCCACATCTCACTTTGGAAAACCACCTCAGAAAATCAATAACTAGTCAACAGATGTCCAAGAATGTGACTGGAGTTTAGATAAATATCAGAGCAGCAATAATATCATCTGCAATATTCACAGCAGTCACTACTATCCTTCGAGTGGAAAGAGCTCTATTCTGAACTTACATGAACTCCTTTGCAATCTGCATTACTCAGCTGCCATTAGCCAAGTTCTCAGGCACAGGAGACATGTTAAATGTTCTACCTCATCCACCAAAGCAGAGCTCTGCTCCTGAGAAAGCAAGACCTACACTATTAAAAGTAAATCAAAGCCCAGGTGAATAGATCTCAGGATGGGCCTGGTAGGGCCAAAGCCCATACCTTCTCCTGCCTTGTCTGAACATGTTTCCTCTAGGAGGCAAACTTGAAACTGAAGCAAAAAGGAATGTCACAGATGGAGGAAGGACAGCAGCCATTTCAATGGCATAGGGACAAGACTAAGCAGAGAAGATCTCAGTTCCCATTCCACCCTTCATTTAAGGAACGTCCATTACAGGTGTTACTTTAGGACAACAACAACACATGTTGCTTTTGCTATCTATCCTGAGCCATCAAGATACTGTCCCAAGGAAAATGCCAGGAAGGCTTCCTCTGGGGTTTTCTTACCACCACCTCTCAACTATTTGAGCTGTAGAGTGCTCAGTTTAATTAGCATAGGGTAAGATTTGCTAAATCTTTACAAAAGAAATTTTGAAATCTTCATCAATTGTATTTTGGAGCCGGAGAAAGTAAGACTATGATAAACAAGAGAAAATTAGCATCGGAAAAGGTGCAATCATCTTACAGAAAAGCAGGAGGGCTGAATGACTTATGTCCTGAACACATGAAGTAAGAACCAGGTGCCTGGGAGTTGAGTGGGGAGAGAGGTGAAGGAGGGGGTTTACACACTTGAGGAAGATGTTTACACATCTGTTTCTCACATCGCTCTCCTGGTACCAGCAGAGTTGGTATTACCTTGGAGTCTGGCAGAGCTGAGAGTCTCAGGCAGAGCCCCAGATCTTGTGAATCAGAATTTCATTCTTATGCACATTAAAGCTTGATATGGTCTTACTAGCCACTCTATCATTTTATGAGGTTACAAACACATGATCAGTGAGCTCTTGGCTTCCTCTTCTTGCAGGCAAACCAACTACCATCTCGAAAGGAATGATCTAGTTCCTTCTACACTTCCCTTCACTCTCATTGTTTTTCTTTTTTTTTTCTCATTCCTGCCATTACCAGCCCTGCCACCATCTTTCTTATTTCCAGAATCTTTCTTGCCTTGTGGTCTTTGCACAAGCTGTGTTTTCTGCCTAGCCCACTCTTAACTGGCCAACACTAACCCTTCCCTCAGCCTCAACTAAAATGTCACTCTGATAGAGGTCCCCCATCATTCTGTCTCATGGCTCATAGTTATTTTCCTTCACAGCAGTCACTACTATCTTTAATTACCAATTAGCTATGCTCCCCACCAGATGTTCAGGGTGGAATTGTGTGCATTTCCCACTGCTCGAACCACCACATACACAAAGTCCAGATCAGAATAAGTGCTCAACAAATACTGTTTGGATGAATAAATGACTGAAACCAGAATCTGTACTGTAAGACTCTCAGATACTAATGAGCATCTTCAGTTTCCAAGGGAATAATAAAGTATATAGTGTTTCTCAAACTAATTTGCCTCTCAGCAGAAAACCTACTAATGTTCTGGAACAGGGTTCTAAAGAAAGCAGTCTGGAAAATGGTGGGGCAGGTAATGGTGAGAGAGGACAGTATTCCTAGAAGTCAGCATGTCACAGAAATCAAGGGAAGATTAAAAAATATGAGTACTCACTGTTAGAGATCCTTAGAAGAAAATTACCATGAAAGCTCACACTATGTTCCCATCATAACTGTATAACTCTCTCAAAATTTGCCATTAAGAATTATCCATCAGTGACAACAGCCAGAGGAACATTATGGACTTCAGTGGAGGAAGAGAAGAGGACCTGAATCCCCTACCACCCCTACAGAACAGTATGTTTAGAGAGTCAGCATCACAGTTGTTTGAAAATTAATTTGCTGATTTGTCTTTCCTTGTGATCCCTTTGTGGTATAAATATAATAGCATTATCTATCAGTCACTACAAAGGCAGAAATAAATTATCTTTGAGGAAATCACGGAGTGAAGGTGTTCTGGCTATTGTTGGGTAACAGACCATCCCAAAATGGAGCAACAATCACTTTTTTGGTGCACAAATCTGCAATTTATGCAGGACTCTGAGGAAGGCTCATCCCTGCTTCATGGGTCTTCAGCCGGAGCAGCCTGACTGTGGCCCGGAGCATTCTTACAAGAGAGCTGGAGTTATGCTGTGAACTGAGGTGGGGCTGTGAGCTGAGGGCCTCAGTTCCTGTCCACATGAGCCCCTCCAAAGAGATTTTTGGCCTCCATCACAGCATGGTGGCTAAACTCAGAGTGAGTGTCCCAAGAGAACACAAAGCTGCCTGACTTTAGCTAACCTAGCCTCAGAAATCACAAGGCGATACTTCTGTTATCACCTACTCATGAAAGTTACAAGTCTACCCACATTCAAAGGGAAAGAAATTAGACTTCACTTCATGATAGGAGAATGGCAAAATTCTAGAAGAGTATGCAGGATAGTAGAGATTATTAGAGTCCTCTTTGGGAGATACTAACTGTATTAAGATAAATGTTAATAAGTATCATGGTAAAGTAGAGAATTTATTCCCCCAAAATAGAGGAATTTATTCCTTTATTTGACCCAAGAAAATACACATAGGTCCACAGCAAACATTGAGAGCACACCTCGCCCCAGCAAGCTGTGGGATCAATGAAGGTTAAAGAGTAATTGTGTCAGGAAACATAAATTAGGTTAAAGTACTGGCAAGAATCCACCAAAACCAACACAGAACCAGTTCCTGCACCCACAGAAAACCCACAAGACTGGCAAGCACTGCCAATTTGAAGGCACAGGCTTTCAAATAAGTCCCTGATTTTCTGGGAGAGCCCCAATTTCAGATTTTTTGTCACCATGACATCCTACAGTGAGCCTTGAAAGATAAGTAAGATTTAAATATTCTGCTAAGCAAGACAACCAAACAAGAGACAATGCAGAACAGAGAAAGAAGCAACAACAACAACAACCAAACAGCAAAGCCATCTCTTTTTCTCTTTTCTTTTGCTCAAAGTGTCAGAAGACACATACTTTTCAAACACATCCAGAGTAAAGGAGCCCCTGAATAAACATTTATAAACATGAAAAATTCTCTCTTCTCCGCCTACTACAGGCCTTAAAATTCCCAGCATTAGAAAATTGTTCCTTTTTTCTAAAACACAGAAGAGCTTTACTCAGATCCCTCTCTAAGAAAGGACTCACAGCCTAATGCAAGGAGAATGGATAGCTGACAGCCTCCAACTGCTGATGTATTTAGTGTCTGCTTCAACTGTAAAACCAAGATTGTGCTCTTCTTGGAGTAACTCAGTACCACTGAGCAAGACAGTGGTACAGGACCTAGCCATTTTTCCCAGCACAGGACTCTCAGGATGGATAGCCTTTGCTCAGGAGTTGCCCGTGTGGCTGGCTGAGCCTGTTAACTCTGCATCATGGTCTTAGGGAACTCACTGCCTAATCCTGCTTCATACTGTTTTGCTGTCATGGATATGAATGCCCTATAAATTCTTTGCACCCCTAACTTTATCTTATTATCTGCTGCCCTGAAAGCCCAACCTGCAATGGGAAGAATCCTCCAGGGTCCTCCAGAAAAAGACCTACATCCCAGTACAGAGTCAAATAATACATCACTCCTGGCCTCAAGCACCTTCCGAAAAGCACGGTAGGAATGAGGTCTCACATAGGTGCATTTCGATGGAGATTAGGTTCTGGAAGCTTGAAATATTTTCATGATGCAATGTTGTATTTGTGACCAGTAAAGGAGAGGATGACAAAGTTTCTTAAAACGCTGTCATTGTTGACCTTTAGGATAATCTTATTGGGGGAGGAGCTGTCTAAACAACCCTATCCCTGCCAAACAATTGCCACTTTAGAACAAGACTTTCTTTGGTCCCCAACCGTCCCCTAAAGTAGATAAAGTTTGTAGACCTTAATTATGAAGCTGAATAGTGCTTCTTGACTCCAATACAGCTATTCATGTTTAGATAATAATTTTACATTTTAGTTTTTAATTACATATTTTAAGATAATCCATGGATTATGTGGTCTTAGGCTGTCTGGGTCCTAAATGCTCAGTCATCCTTGACAAGAGAGAGGACTACACCAACCTGATCCCAAAGATAACAAGGACCTGGCAGCAGCCTAGGCATGTGGACACACACCCCTACTGAGAACCATCGAGGAGAGGCTGCCTCCCCATCCTTAGCAAGGTAGGCACCCAAGCTATAAGGGAACTCCTCCCTCTTGAGCCTCAGTGCACTTCAGGACCCTCAGAGTACACCCACAGGTGTGGTAGACCATCTCTAGGTGACAGAGCTTCTCAGTTCAGGCACCTTTTGACTTGACCACCAAGGGTTCACTGGAGCTCACTCAGCTGTGGCAGAGCAACGGAGGAGTTAGAGCCCTAGGTGTGGTAACCCTCAACTGATAGGAAACAGAACTTGGTGAGTGAATTCTCTGGCTTCTGTGTCCTCTGCAGGGACAATTTGACACAAGTTCTCCTTAGTCTCTCAAAGGGACCCTATAGTATTGAACTTTAGCTGCTCATAGTGGTAACCAATCATTATTATTTATTTTCATTTTTTATTTGTTCTTTTTAGATATACATGATAGTAGAGTGTATTTTGACATATTATATATGTATGGAGTATAACTCATTCTAATTAGGAACCCATTCTTGTGGTTGTACACGATGTGGAGTTTCTCTGGTGGTATATTCATATACGAACATAGGAAATTTATGTCCAATTCATTCTATTGTCTTTCTTATTCCCATTTTCCCTCCCTTCTCTTCATTTCCCTTTGTCTAAGCTACTGAACTTCTATTCTTTACTCTCCCCCCACCTTATTTTGTGTTAGTATTCACCTATCAGAGAGAACATTTAGTCTTGGGTTTTGGGGGATTGTCTTATTTCACTTGGCATGATAGTCTCCAGATACATCCATTTACTTGCAAAAATCATAAAGTCATTCCTTTTATGGCTGAGTAATATTCCATTATGTATATACACCACATTTTCCTTATCCATTCATCTATTGAAGGGCACCTAGGTTGGTTCCAGAGCTCAATTCAGCTATTGTGAATTGAGATGCTATTAACATTAATGTGGCTTCATCATTGTAGTAATCTGATTTTAAGTCCTTTGGTTATATACTGAAGAGTGAAATCCATTCATTATTTTTTGGTTTTGCTCCTCCATGTCACACTTTCCCTACTTATGATTCCTGGAATCACATCTGAATAAATTACTTATAACCAAGTCCTTATCTCAGGGTTTGTTCCTGGGAGAAAGTAACCTAAGAGAATTTGGCTGATACCCCTGTAATCACCATTGCCTGTAGTTACAATTTTATACGTGACATCTCTGCATAGGCTGTGAATCACCTATTGTTGAGTGCCCTTGAGTCTGGACCTCTGGACCAAACTCTCCAAGCAAAGGTGGATTGCATGGTATAAAACATGGCTGCTAAAAGCTGCTTCTCTAGCAGGAGGCCATGAGTGGGGCCATCTTATTTAGGACTTTGAGAAGGACAGGCACTCTGACCAACTGATTCAGTACAGAACCAGGCTATTCATATGTAGATGTATCCTAATAGTACCTATGACACCCCTTCCCATGATGCTTGTTCCAGGAATCCAGGTTTGTACAGGTACAAGTAGTTCAAACAACTTCAGAGATTCCTAAACCACTCAACTTTGTTTCTTCTTCCTCATGTTTTTTTTTTTTTTTCCCAGTAGAGTGCTCTATGGTAGACTCTGTTAAGAAAAGATTGAACATATAAGGATTTCATTAGGCAAAATGTCTGTGTGAAAGAAAATAGAGAAAGATCCAGAGAAAACCCCAAGAGCTAACAGATTGTGATGCAGGTGTGACTTTGAATGAAGGTAGATGAAAGCATCCTGGATCACTGTGCAGTCAGAGGAAGGTTTGAGGAAGGTTTGAGGAAGCTTTACAGAAGTCCTTGAACCAAAGTTAGCCAACAAAGGACTTCTCTGGCTCCCAAGAATGGTGTTAGGATCCACACCACACACAGTCCTGACATGGAACAGCCCATAAGAGGGGTGGTCTTGGCACAAACACAGGGCCAGGTTTCAGAAGCAGCAGCTGGGCTCAACCAATGATGCTCCCTCTACGAGATTTCTGGGAGATCATTTCTCATAGTTGTTTGTGGACTATATAATTGTCCCTTTATTTGAGACCCTCTCTGCTAGAGGACCATGCATCTTATATCTTTGGCATAGCCAAATGATCTACTTTGGCCAATAGGATGTGAGAAGAAGTGGGAGGTATCACTTCCAGACAGAAGCTTTAGAGCCAGCATGTGGTTTATCATGTTCTCTTTATCCCCCCCCCTCAACAACCAGGAGTGTCCCAGATTGAAGCTATTTCATCAGCCTAAGTCCAGAGGCAAAGATGATGTGCCACAGTGTCATGCCAACTCACCATGCTTATATGGTACCATGTTTCTATAACAAGAAAGAAATCTCTGTCACCATATGCCATTAAAATGTTGGGTCCTTGGTCATCTCAGTGTAACCCGGCCCATACTGACCAATACACATCTCTGCCACCTCTCCTGTTACTCTTCTCCATCCATGTTCAAAAAGTGAGATTATTGCCACATGGCATTTGAGAAAAATTTTTTTTTCTTTCTCCTCCTCCATTCTCTACATCCCCGTTGCTTCAAGAAGTAAGTTTGTTTGTTTTTTTTTTTTTTTTTATTGTTTGTTAGTTTTCTCATCAGCTAGTGCTATTAAGAAAAATGCTTGTGGTTTTATATCCCAAATAAAATATTTTTCAAAGGACAAAAAACAGTCATCTTGATTTTACAGTCTAGAACTTCTGTGAGAGAGTATACACTTTACAGGCCTGCCATGATAGATTCTTCTTTGGAAATCTTTTCTTAAAATATATATCCTGCATGGCTCTATGTTTTCATCAATCATTTTCCATTATGTGCTATAATTCTTTTTCTTTTTCCTCTTTTGTAAATCCTTTACTGTGGATTCAGGGGAATAAAACTACATTTAAGAATTTAATGTTCTGGATGAATTTATACAACTTTAGATGAACAGGAAAATAATCCTGACAAGTGACAAAAGATTCATAAATACAAATCTATTTTGGTATCTGTTTTCTTTATTACAAAATAAGAAAAAGAAAAAAAAAGGGAGCATCCAGCAGATGCTGGTTCATGGCAGCTCAATTGGTCACCCACTGTCCTGTTAAACGATGCCAGCAGCCTGGTGCTAAAGGACTATCTTGAGTTGACAGATGACCTTCTTTGCTTGCCAGAGGTGCAAGGGGCTTGGGAACAGTGTGGGGCATTTCTTTTGATTTAATCATAGATAAAAATGGACTTTGCAAACTTTGGGCAAGAAAGAGCACAAAGAAACTTGTGGTAAAGATGTCTGTGAGGATACTGGTCATTGGGTAAAAAATAGAAACAAGGCAGAATGCTGACTAATTAACACACCTAATTATAGGTATTTCTTACAGACAAATGTTCACGTCAGCTTTTCTCTCATTATAATGGTCATTGCTGATTCCAGGTTGAAAAAATAAGAAAATTACATATGTGATGCCTGAGAATTACTGTCAAAAGAGAAAAATCATGAATACATGGGGGATGTCCTGTCTTCAGGGTCAAGTGGTATACAATTTCAGGTTGACATCCACCCACCATATCCTGTGACTCTCCTCAAATCCAGAGATAGACTCCTTGGCCACTCTAGGTACCAAACACATTTGGTTTCTAATAAAATCAGCAGAGTGAGTTCCATTTCAGGCTTCCAGCTGTAGCAAGATATTCCAACTGGTGGAAATCAATCCAATTGAAGTACCCTTGAGCACAAATCAAATGAGACTAGACTGCAATTGAGGAAAATTATAGTCATAACTTTGCTTTAGAAGCTAAGTCGGCTTCCTCTCTGCATGCACTCTGAAAATGGTATGGATGCTCTCGGCTATCAGCAATGATGCAGGTGCCAGAACACATTTTTGCTAAAGAGCGTTATTAAAATGTCTTTATCTATCTGGGGTGTGTCATTATTATTAAAAACAAAAGCAGAGGAGAAAACAATAAAGTCAGATCACATTCAAAGGGTTCCAGGCCTGACATGCTAGCCCTACTATTAATGCCAGCATTATGGTAGGTTCCTGAAGCATCCTGTCAATCAACACAGATATGCCACTGGTGCAGAAGAGCTAAAAAGACTACTTTTCATAAGCAAGGCAGCTCTCCTACTGCATTTCCACAGGCCATTTCCGTAGCTTACTGTCTTTAATTGTGCATATCAAACAAGGTTTCTGATACTTCCATATTCATAGTATCATGGACTATGGTACAAAAGGGAACCTTGGGCACCACCTCCCAAATAACTGCCTACTCACATACCTCCAGCCCTCCATTTAATAGATGAGAAAAAACAAGCCCTACAAAGGTCAATTCAGTTACAAAAGGTCACAAAGCGAGTTAGAAACAACCAGAACAAAAATTCAAGCCCAGAACTCTTTCTTGTCTAGAACACTGTCTCACTGTTCATCAGCAGCTTCAAGGTAGTTTTCCATCAGAAGAGAGTAGAGTATGAATCATAAATAAATCAACAGTACTCCACACCAAATCCCCCAAAGGTAACTAAGTAGAGGACGCCTCTGCTTTTAAGATGCAATTAAAATGCAGCACATTCCTGGAAACAGATGTTCCAGAGACGATCATCCTAAGGCGGAACAAGCAGGCTCCACCCAAGCGGGGAGCACAGGCAGAAATCATCACACAATCTGTAGTCTGGGAAGGGAGACAGGACCAAAGAGGCAGGAGGTAAAGCCTATGGGTCCGTTAGGAAATGTCAAATAAGAGGAAAACGTAGCAGGTTGAGAGGTGGTTGCTGAGTCTGCACGAAGATGGAGCCTGTTAATCTTTGGGATAGGAAGATCAGAAAGCTTTGGTCATCCAAATTCTGTTTCCTTTTATTTGAATTCAGTTTTATCAAGATCTACTGGAACATTTGCTGTGTGCCAGGCATAAGGTTAGGGGCATACACAGTGGTGGGTCAAGTGCTCAAAGCTATTGCCCTCAAAGAACTTAAGTCTTATGAGAAAGACACTCTAGAACGGGGATATTCCGATGAATGTTTTAGGTGATGTGTTAAGGGTCACCGGATGCTCCAGAAGTGGTGGGAAAGAGCACCTGTGCATACCTTTTCCGCGGTTTCCTGCTGCCTGCATGAACCAACAGCCCAGCAGTTAGGGTGGCGCTGAGCTCATTCCCAGCTCTAGGGTGAGCCCACCCCTCATGATCCTAAGCCAATCAGCATGCGACATTTCTCTGGCCCCAGTGATTGGTTCCAGTTGGGCAAATGGTACAAGTTCACCCAATGAGAGTGAAGCCCACTTTTCTTCATTGATGGGGGAAGAGAGCTTCCCTCTTCTGTGTAATGTGGAATACTGAGGGTGAGGCCAGAAACTTCCACAGCCATTTTATGGCTGTAACTGGATGCTGAAGGAAAAATCTGCCGTTGCCCCAGTTAATGCCAAAAGGAGTAGATGTGAACAATGTGAGCCCTGCCCAAACTACAACAGCAAAAGACTGTCATTATTCTGAGCCTTTACATTTTGGAGTGATTTGTTCCACAGTCGTAGTAATTGAAATAGTGAAGCTGACAGGTAGGATTGAGTTGGATGATATAGAGTCTTGTGAGTCATAGAAAAATGATTGAAAAATTTTATCCTGCATAGACTGAGAAGTCTTTGAAGCAACCTAATCCAGTTAATGTTTGAGAAGATGGCTTTTTTCCACAGTGAGAGCCAAGTGGGAAGGCTAGTCGGTAAGCACCCCACGGTTGCCCAAGTCAGATGTGATGGTGGCTTGGAAGTGAGTGGTGGCAGTTAGGATGGCAAGAAGTTGACAGACTTCAAATAGTCTCCATTTGGCAGCCAGAGTAAATGTTCCAAAACAGAAGTATGATATTGCCATTGTTACAGTGGCTCTTATGAACGCCACACAAAGCAAAACTAATAAATGAAGATTCTAAGGTGGTTGGGGAGGAATGTTCCAGATAGAAGGTGAAAAAAAAGCTCAGCAGCCTGAGGTGCTGGAGAAACCAGGAATAAGGTGAGGGCAAGCAAGCCTCCCTGAAGTCTGCACCCATTGCTGTGAATGTTCAATAAATGCCCTTGACTGACTGGTCCCCATAATGGACCTTGCTCCTAAAAGCCCTGATAATATAGCTGTGAGTGCCCTGGGAACTCTAGCAGGAAGGCCCTGTCTCTGCCTTCATTTTTATATAATGTGTATTTAACATTGTTCTGTAGTAGCAGCAGTGATTTTTGCATTTTGTTTTTTGCTTTCCTGAAGCTGGGAAATTTCATTTGATTTTATCTTTGACTTCTACACATGAAAAAGAGGCAATGAGAATCTGCCGGAAAGACAGGACTGTGGTCAAGGGAAAAAGGACAATCAGTGCTCAGTCAAGGAAGAGAAAATCAATGGAAATCAAGGGAGGAAAGGGCTTGGATGTTTTATGGGGTTTTATATTTCATAAAAGTACAAGCAAGGCTGGGACTCTACAACCATTCCAGAAAACATCAAATTAAATTTTATAGAGAGGTATGAAGGATCGAGACAAGCTTGGCCCTTGACATGGTAACTAATACAAAGTAAATATTCCATAAATATTGGCTCCTTTTGTGTGATTTCTGCTAAGTGTTATCATTTTAAGTTAATCTTTTGTTATTATTGTACCTGTGGAGAGAGACAGGAGTCATTACGGGAAGAAAAAGTTATTCGTGGTGACTAGCTGGAGTGGTAGGCAAGGAACTTAACACTGATGGCTCCATGTGCTTCATCCTCAAGAAAGGAGGATGCTCTGAGAGCTGCAGGGGCAGAGAGAAGTGGCATCCAATCAGACTGAGGATATCAGGAAATGTTCTTCATTAAGGGGATCTTGAACTGAATTTAAAGAACAAATAGTATCCAGCCAGCCTTCATGATGGCACTACCTCCTTGTATTTACATTCTTCAATAGTGTCCTCCTGCATTGTACCAGGGTTGGCCTATGTAAAAAAAAAAAAACAGGTGAGAACTTCAATCTTGGTCTTTTACTTGGCTTCTCTCTCTCATTCCCTAGGATAACTCGCTGGAGGAGCCAGATACCAAGTAATGAAGACATTTAGATAGCCCTAAGGAAAAGTCTATGTGTGAGGAACCCAAGCCTCCAGTTAACAACCAACAAGGAATTGATCCTTCTAACATCTATGTGAGAGAGCTTAGAAACAATTCTCTAACCCCAGCCAATCCCTGAGATGGCTACATATTCAACTGACAACCTGGCTGCAACCTTGGGAAGGAGCCTGAGCCAGAACTTACCAGCTAAACTCTTCCCAGACTCCTGATCATTAAAACTGTGAGACAACAAACATTTCTTATTTTAAACCACCAAGTTGTAGGGTGATATGTTACACAGCTGTAGATAATCAATACAAGCGGGAACAAGCTGGATAAAGAAATGTTAGAGGACATTCCAGGTATAAGGAATAACATGTACAAAGGTAAAAACTTGGGTCCTCATTCAAGCATTCTAGTGAGTGAAGCAATGGCAGATCTCAGGCTGATACATGAAGCAGACCCTGACGACCAACAAGCAGTTCCAATGGACTCTAAACTGGGAAGTGCTATCTGCACATTTGTATTTCTCTCTACGAGAAACATAATGGTAGCATTTGAAAAGTCAAATCAGGTAGTGTCCTTTCTTTCTCCCTGTCCATTGAATCTTTCTGAATAGCATTCAAACCTATTGTGGAATCTCCTGTTTTGAAAAATTCTACCTTAACTCCAGATCTATACCTAATTCTACATAGTAATCACTTGTCTTCAATCCATTCATTCAGCCCAGTCGGGCTTCTGCCAAAACTGTTTTTGCTAACGCCATTAATGACTTTCATGTTGTCAACTCCAAAGCTCAGTTTTCAATCTTCATCTTCCTACAACTCTCAGCACCATTCCACTCAATGACATCATTCCTTCTGTGGAACACCTTCCTTCTCTTGGCTTTTAATACATAATACTCTTGGATTTTCCTCTCTCTTCCTAGGTGTTCCTTCTCAAAGCCCTTTCCTGGCTCCTTCTAAAGTTGACATTCCCCAGGAATAGATCCTGGGCTCTCCTTTCTCCAAATATCATCCTAGGTGACCTAGTCCACACCCATGGCTCTTATTACTACCTATATATTAATGATTCTCCAGACTATATCATTGCTCCAGGCATTTGATCTCCAAACCTGTATCTGCACCTAACTACTAGAAACCTGCACTTGACCGTTTAAAATTATATCAGGCTTATGTATGGGACACAAGTGCATTCTGCCATAATCTACTCCTTTAATTGGAAGACTTAGAACCTGGATTCCAGGCAAGTATCAGCAAAGTTCTGCTTTCCTGCACATGCAGGTGCAGAGGCAGCTCAGGCCAGCTGGTACAGGTGGAATGAAAGTCTGAAAATTCTTGTGATGCAGTTTCATGTTATATATATATATGTATATATATATATCTCCTGACTATTTCTCTTTTTTGGACTTAAATTATTTAGTAAAACTCTCTTCAAAGTTGGTGCCATCTCTAGGAAAATCTAGAGATTAAATAGGGCAGTTACTACAAAGAAGGAATCAGCAAGGTGCTTGGGTCAGAGTTGGAAAGAACAGCTTACTCCTCAAGTCATCATTGAGATGTGACTGTACACAGCAAAAGATGTCCTCAGAGATAAGTCAAACATCAGGGACACTACTCTAGCCCCCCTGTTCTCCAAAAAGCTCTTTTTCTTGTTTTAAACTTTGTTGATTCTGAATTTAGACATACTAAAGGAGACTACTTTATTCCTAGCATGGCATGTTATACAAGAACACAAGTACACCTGCAAGTGTACTCAGGAAGCATGGCTTCTAAGAAGGATGTGGGGCCACCTGCTCAGGCAAAAACTGTGCAGCTCTGAGAAAGAACCTACAGACACACTCGGCAAGGTTACACTGACTTTGAAATATCATGTTCATTTTTAACTGAAGTTACTTCTGATTTGGAGTAGCAGGTCCAATAAAACACTTAAATCCATCACGAAAATAATCAATACTTCCTAAGCATAAAAGAAGAAAACAAAAACATTTACCAAAAAAAAAAAAAATGAAGGAAAAGATCAATTGCTTGGTTTGCTTTCATAAACATGTATATCTTCGGTGCCTCAAAAATTTAAATTCAAAGTGAGAAAAAAAATTTCTGTCACTATGTCAAGTATCACGAGGCATAAGGCAACATAACTCCACAATTAGTTCTAGCTTTGGGACAGTGTTTTTGTTTTTGTGCGCCGTACTGAGGATCAACCCCAGGGCCTGGGCATGCTGAAAAGGCGCTCAACCACCAAGCTGCACCCCACAGCCTAGTTCTGGTTTTGAAATACCCCAAACTGTGTTCCAGTCAGCCCACTAACTTACAGGTGCATGACCCTGAAATCAACTTAACAACTGCCTGAGCCTCAATTTCTCAGCTACAAAATGGAGAGGATAATAGCCACTGCAAAGTGTTGTTATGAGACAGGTTGTTCACTGAACAAGGGAGCATCACTGAAGGAGCTAGTTGGAGTTAAAATCCAACTCATTTTACCCCCAAGCCATGGGCCCTAGAACAGAACTACTCCTCTCTGGACTTAACAGGCACACTTTCTCATTTGTATTAAGGTGTCACGTGAACCAGTAGTGACCAAATGATAATTACATAACAAACGTTAAAATTGCATAGCAACTATGATACTTTATTATATTTACAATTATATAATAAAATTATAAAAGTAATATATGTAAAGTACTTAAATCCATGCCCAGTACACTGTAAGTGTTTATTAAATAGGGCAGTTACTACAAAGAATAAGAATGGTCCTTCAGAACTATGAGTAATGATGTATATAGATAATTGACAAGAAAAGTAAAATTTCTAATAACCTTGAGAAAAATATCCCATCTAATAAGTAATCAAAGAAAACTGAGTTAAAACTAGAAACCGTCTTCCTCTAAAAGTGGAAAGATTTTCTAAAAAGTCATAATGAAAGCAAAATTGGGAAGTAGACTAACTTCACATGAGACAGCAGAGTGAGTTGTTAGCTCCCTCTCCGAATGAATTGGATATGTATGAAGAAGGGAAAACCACCTGTACCTTTCACGTCTTGGTAATTTCCCTTGCTAAAATTTAACCAAAAGGAAAAACATTTGTCCTTGTTGAGATTCAATAAGAATTTATGTTTGAGAATACTCACTGAGGCATTATTTATAATGATTACATTTTGAAAATTATCAGAATGTCCAAAAGTGGAGGATTGGTTGCTCCCAAATGGCTGATAAAATGAATCAAAATAAGAGGGGAAAAGATGAGGAAGTGTTTCCTTATCTTTCATCGTTCTTTTGTACCTTTTAGTATGCTCCTCCACTTTGACCTTTGGGTTGATGTTTTTCTTCTTCTTTTGGGAAGCAAGCAATTGCTTGGGCTCTTGGGTCAGGTGCCCTAAAGATGGGACCATGGTGTACTGAGAGGGAGCTCCCAGGAGAAAGGGAATAGAGGAAGTAAGATGGAACAAGGGAAGGAGCTAGGCGAGGCTGTGGTAGTGGGAACCCTGCTTCAGCAGACCCTAGGGGAGCTTCGTTTTAAGCATGAAGTGCACCACACAGCTTGTCCCCACTTGAGGCAAAGGCTTCTCTTTGGCAGCTCCACAGAAGACATGATGGATACAGGCTGGGATGCTGAAGTATCATCTCCAAGTTGAGAGGGTTCCTTTTCCACTGAAGGCAATTCCGAGCAGAAATCAGGTAGGCTCCATCAACTCCCAACCATGACAACTGGCCTGCTAACAGAGGCCCGAGCCGAGCTGGAGCAGCATCCTTTATAAGCGGGGGCAGGTCGGGTATTCTGCTTCAGATTGCAGTCTGTGATGCATGGCAATTATCACATTACCTCAGTTACCTGTGGAACTCTGCCTGCACATTCCTGTGTTGTCATGGAGTGATCAGGTAACTTGCTCTTTATACAATTTCTCGTGAGAAAAGAATCCTAACAACTGGCTTCAATGAAATGCAAGTGTTTGGATGTTCTTCACAGCCTGGAACCTGACAGTTTTAAGTTGCCTTGTACGTATGTTGCAAACCTTCTGCGTAGCAAATAAAAGGCCTATTGAAAAGCAAGCATTTGAAAATGCAAGGGATGCCACTTTAAGATTCAGGAAGGTGACAGCGTTTAAACAAATTGGCCAGCTTGTAAAGACAAAAAAGAAAGAAAGAAAGAAAGTAAAAAGCAAGACAGTTTTCTTCATTCATCTTTCTCCAGATGATGAGCAAAAAGGTGTATCTACCCAGGAAGCCCAGGAGCTACTGGGACAGGCAGATAATGAACAGGAGTCATTCTGGCACTTCCAGCTCCTTGCCCACTACCTAGAGGTCCTGAGGAGAACTGAGGCTCCCTGGGCTGCCACTAGCTTCACTCAGCAAGAGAGCGGTTGCCAGGGCCAAGGGAGAGCTTGTTGGCAAGGCCACCTCGGCTGGCCCGCCCCATCTAATTAGTATTAGCCAATACTATGCGCTCCAGCTCACAGTATGTGCTCAACCAAGGATAATTTCCTTCCCACACAATGAGGAGGAATAAATAATTTGGGTTTTGCTCTGCTGTGTTGTGGTTCTTCCTAGACAGTCCCAGAGCCAAACCACTGAAGTGTCTAGTTTGTGCTCCCGTCTGAGGGGCTTGAATAATAATCCTTGATTCTTACACTCAAAGAATTCCAGTGCCCTGGCATAGTCTCTCCCTAATCCCTCTCTTTCCTCCTCCTCTCCACTTCCCTTCACTTCCACCCCCTCCAGCTTCCAGCTCTTTCCTTAACTGCCTGTAGCAGTCCTAACCTAGCCCTCTCCAAAATAAAAGAGCAAGTAAATTTCTCAAGGGTTCTCTCACTGACCCAAGACAGGAGTGCTGGGGCAGCAAGGTGTTAGATGCATATCAGCGATCCTACCAGTGTGTGCTAAGCACCTGATGTGCCCAGGCCCAAGAGTCAAGACAGCTGAGGAAGACAGGAACACTCATGGTCTCACCCTCTAGTAAAGACAAAGATACTAAAACAATCAGCACCCCAGTTTGCACCTCAGGGGTGTTATAATTTATTTTTCTGTAATTCAGGCTTATTCTATACTTCACTTGGGGTTTGACCCCTCTGAATTCTTTGCAGTTGTGTCTCATTTCCAGGAGGTTAAGGATAGGGGGTTTGGGGTTACTATCTAATCATAGTGACTGGGTACAACATCTCTTGTTTTTTCCAATATTTGATATAATAGAAAATATATAGAATGGAAGATGAACTTGGGGTACAGAAAAAGACTGCAGGAAAACAGATGAGTTCAAGGGTTATTTAAGTGTCTGGGAAGTGATGATGAACCTGGCTAGGTTGGGTAGTAGTGATGGAGGGAAGGAGAAGGGAAGGGAAGGAAAAGGAGTTTGTGAGGCACAGGTTAGGGGATCTGTGACTGATGAGATGCAGGCAAGGGAAAGGGTGGCACTCAGGGTGATGCTCAGGTTTCAAATCTAAGTGACGATGTGGCTGCTGGTGTCCAGCCCCACCAGTGGGCTATGTATGGAATGAGGGTCTGGCCTGAACAAGTACAGAGCAGCATGTGAGTTCCCCTCTAGGGACTGTGACTTTGATCAGCTGGAGACATGACTCATGCAACTAAGTGAGGTCAGGAAATCACAGACATGGGCAAACACAGAATGCTAGTAATCATTCTTATCAGGTACATGGACAGGATCACCAGGGAGAACTTGGAGCTCCAGGTGAAAAGAGAGTAAAGGACAGAGGCCTGCACATCACCAGCATGTAAGAGGCAGAGAAGTGACACTGGGGGCGAGCTAAGAATAGGGTGAGCACAGAGTCACAGATGAATCAAAGGGTGTTGAGAAGAATGGTTTGCAGTAGGACCCTCTGCTGTAAAGGGCCATGTGAATGATAGAAGAGAAGCCTTTGGATGAGACACTAAACTCTGCTATGTGACAGTCACAGCCACCATCACACATTGTTAAAGAACCAGCAGCAATGTAGCTGATGCATGTTTTCTTTTCATTATATTCAAAATACATTTGAAAATTACTAATTAGTAAATTACTAATTAGTAATTTGAAAATTACTAATATGTGCAAGTAAAAAGGAGAACCAAACAGTTAGATTGAAATGAGGTCCTCAGCCTCAAAACTAGTTGTCCCATACATGTTAGTAATTTGTGCCTGTGCTGATAATTCACATATGAATCATACGGGTCCTTCCATTTTAATTCCTCGGAGTGCAAGTGAATGCCTAGAACTGGCGAAGGAAACTTTAATAGAAGAGGTATGTTAGCTCTCTAGGATTATGACAAGATACCTGAGATAATTATGGTCTGTAAGTATGTATGTGTGTGTGTTGGTATCAAGAGCCTCTCTTCATCTATAATCTCCAGGAAGCAGACCAATATCTGGTTCTTTCCCTGCTAAGCCTCAATAGAATCTCCTGCTCATATTATATGTTTGTTTCAGTCATGTTGAATAAATGAACCCACTCTTAAAGGAAAAGAGTAAATGAATAAAAATTCCTAAAGTTAGGAACCTTTAGAGAGAAACTGGGGGAATATTCCAGGTACTGGAAGGTGGATGAAGATGGAGAGCAAAGGTGATAAGTGAGCTGAATTTATCATATTTTTTCCCAAAATTAACCCTGTGATGCAGGCGTAACAACACTCACACACAAACCCAGGTTCCCTCAGAAGCAGATCTTGAAGTAAGCATTAGGATGCAAGTAGTTCTGGGGAGAGATGATCGCATAAAGGCATAGCCAAGAGTGAGGAAGTGAGGCTAGAAAGCCAGTATAAGGTGTGCTGATGAGTGTATTACCACTGTGGGTCACTGGGGCTTGGTACTGCTAGGAAGCCTCTGGGATACTATATAGAGTGTGCCTTAAAATTGACCCAGTGTTTATCCACCAGTTGCTCCCCAGCATTGGTTGAGGGTTGCTACTCCATAAAGCATTTACTCCTTCGTGTACAGCCAACGATTGGTGTGCTTCTGCAGCCTAGGATACCTGCCAGCAACAAGACACAGGAAGTAACTGGAGTATACAGAGACTGTGCAAGGATACATGAAGGAGAGCTAAGAAAACACGAATGGGGAACACACACACACACACACACTCAAATACACCACTAGAAGGAAGGACTAGCCTTTTATCAAGGTCCTGAACTGAACTTACTAGACACCCAAATGATTCAATGTTTAAAAGAAGGAAATAGGCCTTTTATTTTAAGGGCAGTGATGATTCTGCAGAAGCAGATCAGTCTCAAAGTACATTTGGAGGTGAAATGGGAAAATCCATAATTATTCTGACAGGACCATGGGCTGGTCCAGGAATAGGTGAAACAGGAGAAGGAGCCCAGTAGAAACAAGGTGAAGGAGGGTAGAGCATTAGTGGGGAGAAGGGACAGAAAAAACTGGATCTGGTGTGAGTGAACACATACATACTGGCCTCCTTCTGACCTTGCTAGGCAGACACAAAAGCAATGGTTCCATGGGATGGCTGGAGGCACAAGTGTGGAATAGAGGACATCCTAAAAACCTTTCCAGAACAATCTAGAATGGCAACAGGCCCAAGACTGCCAGTTAGAAGATGGCAGGGTCAAAGATTTTCGACCCCCTCAAGACAACCAGAGGAAAGACAGAACACAACCCCATTCATGGCAGCGTGAGGTAACATCTGGAATGCCGAGCCACAAAGGATGAGGAAGAGTGGTCAACTGCAGAGAAAATTAAACAGAGTTCTGAAGATGCTGAAAGCAAAGTAAACGGTAAACCCTGAGGGGAAAAATTAACAATCCTATCTTTGGATGAGGAAAGGGTAGGTGAGCTGGCTGGGAGAATTTCCTTGGATTCTGCAGAATCACAGAAATGGCAGGGCAAAGCCCCCTAAAGCAGAAATTACATGTGAAACATTCTCTCATTACAATGCAATTACGCTAGAAATGAACGACAAAGCCTTTGAAAACACCACATGATGGGATGTATGGGCTATAGCTAAAGAGTCTCGGAAAAATTCATAATCTTAAGCACTTGTGTTATAAATAAGGATGAAGAAAACAAATTACATATGCATTCCCAAGGAGTTATTAAAAAAGGGAAAATAAGCCTAAGTAAAACAGAAGGATGCAATGAATAAAACCAGCATTCCATAAATTATGAAATAGAAAAATAGAGAAGCTACACAAAGGGATCTATAGATAAAAGAAAGAGACAGAAAATGTTTTTAGGAAATAAAATACATCCAATAAAATGGAAAATAATAAGCTTAGGGGTAAAAGTGTAAAGCACTAGCAATGAAAATATATAGGATATATTAAAATAATCATAAGAGATTATTTTGATAAATTCTATTTAAATAATTTGAAAACCTGAAGGGAAAAATTGTCCAGTAAGACACAAATTATCAAAACTGAACTCCATAGAAATAGACAATTTAAACAGGCTACTCTCAAAGAAAGGGAAAAAAATTGGGAAAAGATTGTTGAATAGCTACCCATTGCGAAAACACCATGTCCAGATGGTTTCACAGGGAAAACCTACCAAAACTTTAAGACATATCAAAGCCAATGCTATTTAAATTGTTGCAGAACATAGAAAAAGAAATGAATATTCCAAATGCTTTCTATGAAGTCACCACTACACTGATACCAAAATCCAATATAGATAATACACAAAAAAAGAAAACCACAGACTGATCTCCCTTATGTTGACAAAAACACCTAACATAGAAACGTTAGCAAATGGACTCCAGTAAGTGGAGAGCTAACATAACATGATTAATTGAAGTTCATGCCAAGACAAAAGGACGGCTCGATATTACAAAATATATAAATGTAATTAATCAAAATCATAAGTCAAATGGAAAAGTCATAAAAGAGAGGCTGAAAAACAATCAGATAAGATTCATATTTGCTCTCATCCCAGTTTGTCTGGGACTGAGGCATTTCCTAGAACACAACTTTCAGTATGAAACCAGAAAATCCTCAGGCAAAAGGGACAAGTTGATATGCTAGTTTCTGTACAAATACATAAACACTTCCTCATCAATAGAGATAGAGAGAAACATGGCTAGGAATAGATATACATCTCAGTCCAGACAGCAGCATCCAAGAATTGGTACAAATATTACCAATAAAATCATGAAAAGTCAATGATGACAACTCATACAACATTATTTTAAGGTTGTTATGGAGGTACTAGCCAATGCAATTAGCTAGGAGAATAAAATTTAATTATAAAAAATTAAAAAGGAGAAAATAATATTACCATTTACCTGCAGATAATATAATTGCATACCTGAAAACCTTAAGAGGATTAACCAATCTCAAACAATGAAAAACAAGTAAGGCAAACTGGGTGTTAAGTAACACAAACAATAGACAGTATTCCTACAAGAAAACAGCAAACTCTTTGGAACTATCATAGAAGGAAAAATGCCCTTGACAAGGGTAGCAAAAATATAAAATATCTAGAAACAAATTTAGGTAGAATTGATTCAAATTAACAAGATATGCAAGATGTATGAAGAAAACTTAAACTGAAGTAAATAAGAAAAAGAAAAATTACAGAAATGAATATGTATACTCTGCCCTTGAATGGGAAGACTGTCAGTTCTCCCAAAAGTAATCTATTCAGTATATGTAATGTGTGGAGAATGAAAATACCAAAAGGGTATAATTTTTAGAACTTGAAAAACTGAATTTTGAAAAGTCTCTAGAGAAGCTGGAGACTAGGGCTTTGAGCTGCACGACACAACAGAACTTCCAAAAAGCAATTGTTGTTCATCTTTTCCCAAAGCTGCCATCGCAACCCCTGGCCTTTCCTTGCCCTGTCCCTCTGTTTCTCAGCCCACTTCCTATACACACACACACATGCCTGCTAGGTTTTCTCATTTTCCCTGGTTCATCCTTTTTCACTAAAAGTAATTTGACCTGCTTTTAAATTCCATTCCTCTCCTTCCCAGTACTCTCCCTGTGCACAGCAGAAGGCACATGGTCAACTAAGCACCAAGGTCTTTTCTCTGGAGGGAGCAGGGAGCAGATGAAGGAGAAAGAGAAAGGAAGAGGAGGGAGAGAGGGAAGGGAGGACTGGAAGGACTGCAAATATCTCCTCCTAACCTTTTAAGTACTGCAAGATGTATATTGCTGTAATACTCTAATACACAATGTGTATTAATTAGTTTTGCAAATAGTAAGCACTAATAGTAGCCATGACTTTAATGAGACAGCCAACAGAAAATAACAATTATGTATATATAATCTACAATTTACAAAGTGCTGCAATGAAACTATAATGTGCTATGACAAGTACTATTATTTCCATTTTGATAAATAAGGAACTGAAACTTAACAGGTAAATAAATGACTCACTTACCAACATATCACAGAACCTGGTCTACAGAGGATGCTCCAAATTTGATACACAAGCTCTTAAAAATACTGACCCAAAATAATCAACACTGGACTAATTCTTCTGTACAAGAACTGGTATTGGGAGAAATGAACCTAATATTTGTGTGTGAGTGTATATAAATTTGGCATTAAAGTCCCCAATTGGGAGAACAGAAATGAAGTAAAAATCTTTTAATAGAAAAGATGAGGAGAATAGATATCAAGATCTTTTCTCTGCATGTTGGTTTGCTGTGGCCACAGGAAGCTCAGAGTATCTTCCCAGCTCTAATTAGAAATTTCTTATCTATAGATATTATAGGTAAAAATTTTAAAACAAATGCACATAAAGTACATAAACTAGAACTTCATTTTTCCTATGACTGAACCAGGTTGTTGTTGTAGTCATCTTTCACTTTTTTCTCAGGCCTAATGTGTATACATCTCCTCTTTTACCTTTCTTTGCAAAATTGCAAACAGGATCTAAAAATATGACCATGTCTACAGTACATGCCATCTGCAGGTTAACTATTTCCAGTGAGTGATAACGGCCACGTTCCATTAACTCTACTTCATTTGCTTGTCACAGTCAGGATTTGCTAGGTTATGCTGTGGTAACGATGGCAAAATATCTGTGGCTAGGAGCAATAAAGTTTATTTCTTGCTCATATAATAAGTTCAATGTGGGCTGGCCAGGGCTATACTCATTGTCATCACTCAGGACCCCAGGCTGATGGAGATTCCATCTTGACTCCCATTTTCATGATCACAGAGACAGAAGAATGTGCATAGAACAACTGACACTCTAACTCTTAAAGCTTTTGACCAGAAGTGACACACATCACTTCCACTCACATCCCAGCGGCCAAAGGCAAACCACCTGGCATGCTTGAGCACAGCAGATTGGGAATGTATGCTGCTCTCAGAGGGAGGAGCACCAAATGTTTTTGAGCAGTAGTAGTACAGTATAGCCACATCCTCTTTGTTCCTAAGGCCACCGTTGATTGAAAATCCAGACAGAAGCCAGGCGTGGTGACACACGCCTGTAATCCCTGCACTTTGGGAAACTGAGACAGGAGAATCATGAGTTCAAAGCCAGCCTCAGCAACAGCAAGTTGCTAAGCCACTTAGGGAGACCCTGTCTCTACATAAAACACAAAACAGGGCTGGGGTTGTGGCTCAGTGGTCAAGTACCCCTGAGTTCAATCCCTGGTACCAAAAAAAAAAAAAAAAGAAGAAGAAGAAGAAGAAAATCCAGACAGAGTTCTGCAAGAACATATTGCTTAGTGACCCACCAAAGAGTGAACCAGTGCCCTGGCTACATTTGCTCTTGGCTTTTCAACCAGGTGGAAGTGAGCAGGAACAATTACTCATTCTAGCTGGAAACTTCTGCAGTCTTGGGAAGAAGATGAGAGGGAAGCAAGTATGTGAGAGGAGATGGATACTTCAGGAACAACTCAAAGACTCTATGTTGTTTGTAAAGGCCATATTTTGGGGAGGGAGAAAGAAGTAAGTGAATACATGTCCAAATGAAAATGAGTGAGTCAAGGTTAAATATCTCAAATACTGCACAAGTGCCCATATTCAAGTTGGTCACTTAGTCCATTTAAGCTATAAAACTTATGATGGGGGGCTGGGATTGTAGCTCAGTGGTAGAGTGCTTGCCTCGCATGCAGGAAGCACTGGGTTCAATCCTCAGCACCACATAAAAATTAATAAATACAAATATTACATCCATCTACAACTAAAAAATATTTAAAAAAAAACTTATGATGGCCCCCAAAGATTAGCTATTAATTTTAAAACTCTAGTCCGATAACACTAATCCATTCCCATTTTCATGATTCTGTTCAAAATTAATTTTCAAGAAACCATCTCCCCCTTCCATTTTCAAACTTCACTCATTGTCCTCTGGGTTGATGTCTATTTTATTCTGCATCTAGTTGTGTTTTCAGTTTCTTATATTCTTTGATACATACTTGCACACAAAATAATTTTTCTTCTCATTAAGGTCATTGCATTAAAGGTGTGTGTGTGTGTGTGTGTGTGTGTGTGTGTGTGTGTGTGTGTGTGTGACACATGCACATAGATATAGAAAAAGGGTGAAGAAGGGAGGGAGAGAGAAAAGGAGACAGGTAAATGCAAATTCAATAAATGTTTAAATCCTCTTGGCAGCAAGTAGAACCCTGACTCAAACTAAATTAAACAGTGAGGAAATTTATCATAACTATATATAACTATACCCTTATAACTCTGTAACTATATATTATAACTAATTCTAACTATATAACCATGTAGACTTCCAATGTAACTATAGTCCAGAGGCAGGTTTAGCTTCTAAATTAATCAGAGCTATCCCAATGTCATCAAAAATGTGATTTCCCTCTCTCCACTCTGCCACCCTTTAGGTTGTCAGATCCTTGTAACAAGATGGTTACCTTCTCTCCTTGTCAGCTCCTGTGAAATTGTGAAATTGTTCCCAGAATCCCTGTAGCACAATTCCCCTCACATCTCACTGCCCATAATGGTCCATTTCTGGATGGATAATTGGCAAAGAGGGAGGAACCTCCAAGGTGGGTCCAGCATGGATGTGCAAACTCAACAGCAACATCCACCACAATGTACAACCCATAACAAGATCCTACTCAAGTCCCTTCCCTTCTCTGGGTCTCAGTTTTGTCATCTGTAAGACAAGGGGCTGAACTGGATGGTTTCTAATTTCTGTTCTACTTCTATCATTCAATGTTTCCTAAGTCTTAAAGAGAAAAAAAAAATGTGAGATGCAAATCACATTCTCTCTCCTACCTTCAAATTGACCATCTGCAAAATGGGAGAATAAAATGGACCTCGTACAGTTTTTGGACAGATCAATTGAGGTCATGAGATGCAAAGATCCAGTGCTACGCCTACCACATAGTACTTAGTAAATGACACAGTAGTGATGGTCATTATTTTTTTGCTACACAAAGAACATGTGTAGTAAATAAAAGCTTAAGGACTCAGAGAGAGAGAATAAGGAACTACTTTTTCAAAGAAAAACAAACTAATTCCCTCTGGGATCTTTTGCTTTGTTTTGTTCTGTTTTGCTTTGTTTCGGGTAGTTCTTTAACTTAATTCTCTTAAAATCATCTTTTGAACTGAAAATAGCTTCATGATTTTCAAAACATATTTCCAGAGGGGAAATTACATTAGGATTGCTACACCCTTGTCACTATTAACTGTTATTTGCATCCAAAGAGGAAAGCATGTCATTTAAATTCCAGATGCTGTGTGTATAATTTATGTTTCTAAGAGCACAGGCATGTTTCCTTATTGTTCAGTCAGCTCTGCCTGTATTTCATAAATCACTGGTGCATAAAATTATTAGCATTTAAACAAATGATTTTCAACTGTTTTCCCTGCCATCTTTAGGCTCAGATGTAATGTCCAATCGTTTGACTAAATAAAATATTTCACTGTAGTATCTAGGAAAGACATCTTTGCCCCTATGCAGACGGGGAGCAGGGGGACAATCATATACTCTCCTGGAGACACCCCCTCATTAGGGTATGAACTACTTGCAGAGCACTGCAAGGTGACCCCTTTTGAAAAGGACTACCACAAATGCAAATGACAAATGATTTCTGTTTGGCCAGAAACAAAATAAATGGTCACTTCACCCATGGAAAGAAACCTTATTCATTAAGGCTTGGCAATTCTAGTGGTTTTGAAAAGCAGAAAACTAAATCTGCCAGAGGGTTCTATTAGCACCTTTGCTCTACCCCAGTGGGTTTAAATAATTCAAAATAATTCATGTTGGACTGTCATGGTCAGTACAGAATGTGTGGGTCCTAAGTATAATATTTGGAGAAGAGATATTTGCTCATAAATACAGAGTCTTCAGAAGACCTACCTGTGTTTCTGTTTATCCTGAGAACTGAAATGACCCACTTTGCTTCTCTTGTGTTGAACAAATCTGGGACCAAATATTTCTTCTTTCTCCTTATTAACTTCATGGAGGAATATTTATATACAACTTGTGCTTTTTTTCCCCCTCAATAGTAAATAATACTAGGGCCAGGCAAAAAATAATTTAACTACTAAATCCAGGAAATATTTATACCAATGAGATAAGACTATGAGATCATGAAACAGTTTATTTTTGAAAACTAGTAACTGAATCATCAGTATCCATACCTCAAGATCCTCACCTCCCTATTACATCATGTATCATAAACTCTGTCCAATACCAATTAGCTCTCACCTTAAAAATCATCCAGTCCATGTCCCAAACCCTACAAATATTCTCCCAACTTCCTCCTTCTAAGTTATCACTAGAACTTTGCCAAGGTATTGTTCTCCCCAACTATATTAAGTCTAATAAACTTAGTGATGCCTGATCATCAGGCTTTTCCAGTAGTCTTTTTGGAGCATCAAAAACTGAAATGTTTTCCTGCAGAAAAAAATCTCTCAGAAGATGTGACAGAGCTGGTGGAAAAGAACTTCAAACCTTCCTTCCTAATAAGTTCCCATTTCCTAGGCAATCATCATCAATAAATAATTATTGTTTTCTATATACAGGACTCTACACCAGAGATTACACCAAGATGTCAAATTTGCCTGTGTCCTTACGGGCCTACACAATAGCTCTGCAGACAGATAAAGGACTGAGAAGCTGGCCAGCAGGAGCAGCTAATACATGTCTTAGAGCAAGATGAACAGTGCAGACCTTGGCTCCAGGAAGGTCAAGGCTTGGGAGACAGGCAAGCCACCAGAACAACCTTGCTTATACTGTCCCAATTACTGCCCCTCAAGCTGTTCCTCCTAAGCTCTCCTCCAGGCCCCTCTACTGAAGCCAGAGCATGACTGTTTATAATCCATGAATATATTTGATGAGTTTGCTTCCCATTCAACTGCAAGAGACAATAAAATATGTTTGAAAGAAAATCCAATTAAGTATTCAAAGGATTGCAAGGGCCAGGAGAGACCCAAATAGCTAATCTTTTGTCACTAACCTCCATTCTTCCTCATTGCCAGATTCTGCCCAATCACATGCAACAGCTGTTTTATTCACTTGGATGCTTTCCTCAAATGCCAAGGCAGCATCGAAGACTTTCTATGTGGCATGAAGAAATCCCTTTGAATATTATTTCTGCATTTGTTCTGAAATAGCTACCAACAATTAAAATTCGCCACAATATCATAGGCATGAAATACAGAATGTCAAAAGCTCATCCAGAGAAGCTTCTAGACTCTCTCTTCCTCTGAGCCTTAACTCAAAGCAAGCAATTTAATAAAACCAAGCACATCAGCAGTTTTAAAAATTATCCCCCATATCGCTGCTTGCTACTCAAAGTACCACCCACCATTACCACCAAGTTCTAGGTACCTTTCTCCCAATGTCTTGACCATTTCGATTTGTACTGTTCTGCACCAAGATTTGGAGATAGCTCCTTGGATTTGGATCCTTGGCTTAAGCCCTTCCACTTACCATTGATATGACATTGGACAAGTTGTATAAATCCTCTTTGCTTCAGCTTCCTCATCTATAATAATGAGTCTACTAATACTGACTACTCATAGCTTATAGAAGTATTAAATTATAATAACACTTTAATAATGCATATACAGTGTTTATGCTCGTCAAAATGTGCTCAGTTACACTTCAGTAATAAACAATCCCGAACTCTCAGTGATTTAACTTTGCAAGTTTATTTCTTATTCATGCCACAGGTCCAGATTGCAGCATTAGCTTCTCAATGCATGCTTATTATACGATGAGAAAAGAATGCAGCAAAAGTCACATGGCTTTCAAAGACTGCACCCAGAAATGGTTGGTATCAGTTTCACTCCCTAACATTGCCTTCATCACAGCAAGTCCACAGTTATGCCTGCCTGCATAGGGGCTGGGAAATACAATCTTATTATGTGCTTGGAAGGAGAAAAAAAACTGTTAACATTTTTTAAGAGTTTTAATGGCTACCAAGGCATGAGAACATAGGGGTCAATGTTGTTGTTGCTGCTGTCTTCATCATCATCATCATTGTTATGGAAGGTCAGAGCTAGAAAGGACTTTAAGAGTTCCACTTGCATCCTGCATCCCATTTTTTTTTACTCCTTCAATATCTATATTCTTTTTTTCTTTTTGGTACCAAGGATTGAACTCAGGGGTACTCGATCACTGAGCCATATCTCCAGCCCTGTTTTGTGTTTTATGTAGAGACAGGGTCTCACTGAGTTGCTTAGCACCAATATCTATATTCTTAATTATTCAATTGTTACTGAGGGATGTTGTATAATAAAGAATTTGGTCTTTGTTTTGGGTTTCTGGGAGGGAACATCTAAGCTCTCACAATTTCTCAAGTGAAAGAAGTGTGTTTGCTATTCATGGGCTCCTGGAACTGCACCTAAGTTCATGTAATGAGGTGACAATCATTGGGCTCCCAGATAGATTCAGGATAGGAGCTGACTAGGCTGGAAAGACCAACCATGTGACTGGAGACTTGGAACTTTGTGCCACATGCTACCAGCCAACCTCTAGGGAGGGAAGGAGGATGGAGGTTGAGTTCAAGCTCATGGCCAAGGATTCACAAAACCATGCCTATGTAATGAAAATCCACCCCAACCTGGATACTCAAGCTCAAAGTGTGATGGTTATAAATTAATATGTAAAGGGGGTGCCACATTCTGATTCAGCAGGGAGATGATATGCAAGTTCCATGTTTGGGACCCTTTCAGATCTTGTCCTATGGATCTCTACTTTTGGATGGTCCTTATTAGTGTCCTTTATAATAAAAGTATAATAGTAAGTGTTGTACTTTTCTGAGTTCTCTGTGTGTCATGCCGGCAAATTATCAAATATGAGGAAGTAACTAGAAAGCCTGAATTTGTAGCTAGTGAGTCAAAAACAAAGACACGGGTGGCCAGGGAACCCCTTGCATTGGGGTTGATGTTGAAATATGGACAACCTTGTTAGGGACTGTGCCTTTAACTTGTGAACTCTGTGCTAACTCCAAGTACTTAGCATCAGAATTGTATTATAAGGGCCTAATACAAACCAAGCACCAGAGATACAAGAGTTGATAAAATAAGCCGGGCACGGTGGCTCACACTTGTAATCCCAGCACTTAGGGAGGCTGAGACAGGAGAATCACGAGTGCAAAGCCAGCCTCAGCAATGGTGAGACGCTAAGCAACTCAGTGAGACCCTGTCTCTACATAAAACACAAAATAGGGCTGGGGATGTGGCTCGGTGGTCGAGTGCCCCTGAATTCAATCCCTGGTACCAAAAAAAAAAAGAGTTGATAAAATAAACAAGCTTTTGCTCCCATAGCCTCATCCTCAGGAAAAGACACTAAAATACTAAAATCAAACAAAAGTACATAAGAAAATATCATTGTGAACTGAGTACTTTCAATTTAAAAGTGGGGGTGGGGGAACATTGTAAGAAAGAATAACTGGCTCCAACTGGGGCCTTGGGATAAAATTTTGCCCGAAGATGTGATTTGTTTGAATGAAGACTGTATTTGTGGTCAACCTTTAAAACTTAGAATATAACACAAAAATCTAGATTTCCAGCTTGTTTTGAAAATTATGAAATACAGTCAAGATCCTGATGTTCTTCCTGCAACTTCCTCCCTACAGGAACTTCCTTGGTTCATTCTAGGCCAGCCACAGTCGGCCACCTTTATCAATTTAGGTACAGGGTATCCACAGGAATTTGAGTTTATTGCTCTTATTCTGAAGCAAGCCATTCATCTTAAAGTACATGGAGACTGGGGCACACATAGAGGAGGTGACTTTTGCCCACATTCAAAATCTAGTTTGTAACAAAGCTAACATCAGAATGCAAGTCCCTCTAGGCCCAATCCAGAAGCTTCATTCTCCACACAAAGCCACAATCAAGCCCATATTGGTGCACTCCTCCTCTCAGAGGAGTAGACACTCTTTCTTTAAAGCATCTCACAACAGGCATCTAAGTTATACCTAGGATTCCCTACATGAGTTGGCTGACCTTAGTCACACCCCAAGATGCAGATCTTCCCAGTCCCTCTCATCCACCATGCATAACTATTCTTTTTCTCACTCATCCATCAGTCATTTAAAAAGTGCATATACTAGTCTGAATGAGGGTGTGAAAAAGTCCAAATTGCTTTTCTGCAGTAAACAACTACAAAACAGGGGGTCGGGGGGGGAGAGGAGTAATATAGGACATGAATATTTTTTAGGTATTGGACAAAAGCACTTCCAGATTGTAGTCCCTGGAAGAAGGGAAGAAAATCAGGAATGACCTCCAAGTGCCCTATCTTTCCACCCCGAGGTAATTTCCAAACTTTAGCACAGGCATAGGGAACTGAAATAGAGCCCACCAGTCTTGCTGAATTGATAAAGCAGATGTCAGAGTTTGGAAACATGGAAGAAGAGAATTTTCAGCACAGTGTACCAGAAGAGAAAGTTACATACAGAAAGAACTTCAGAAATCTACAGAGCATCTTGAGTCTTCAGCTTACTACCAGCTCAGGCATACACAGTATAAATCCCTTGAGACCAGACACAGAGAACTTTGAGGAAAGAGCAATAACTCAGGAGCCAAAAGATGAGCAATCCTTAGATTCAATGGAACTAGGACACATTAGAATTCCCACTATGCATTACAGAAAGACCTCATCAAATATATGAGGAATTAAGCAGAAAACCCAGAAGGGCTGCCATGCCTTAGTAGTGGGAATAAAGGAACCCAAGAGCGGTGGTCTCAACTCAACAGTGACTCGGCAATGTCTGCCCATGTTTTTGGCCATCACAACATAGGAGTTTCTACAGACATCTAACGAAGAGGCCAGAGAAGCTGTTAAACATTCTGCAATGCACAAACAGTAGCTCAAAACAAAATTATCTGGCCAAAATGTGAATAATGTTGAGGCTGAGGACCCTAGACCTAAGGTTAGAACCACCTAAAAGGGGCTTTAAAAGCGTATTTCAAAGGTTCAAACTAATCAACAAGAAATCTGACCACTCAGAACCATGTCCAATGTTCTTTAGAGAGTACAAAAATCCCAGTATTCAACAAAATAAAATTTATAATGTTTGTCATTCAATCAAAAAAAAAATTAAAGATATAAAGTAATGGGAAAATGTGATCCATAACCAAGAGAGAAAATAAAATTATTTATTTAAAAAATAAAAGATATGATAGAATTAAGACAAAAACATGATGATGGGTATAAACATATCCCCTAGTACTATAGTAGTACACTCAACCCACACCGCCTCATGGAGCTACACTCCAATAGGAAACAGGCATTCAACAAATAAATATGTAAGTAGATATATAATTTGAAACCAAGATAAACACTATTAACAAAAACAATAATTTAAAAGGTGGCATAAAAAATAAAATAAAAATTCTCTCTAAACCAGGTGCACACCTGTAATCCCAGTGGTTCGGGAGGCTGACACAGAAGGATCCTGAGTTCAAAGCCAGCCTCAGCAATGGGCGGGGCACTAAGCAACTCAATGAGATCCTGTCTCTAAAGAAAATACAAAATAGGCCTGGAGATGAGGCTCAGTGGTCGAGTGCCCCTGAGTTCAATACTCAGTACCAAAAAAGAAAAAACAAATCCTCTCTATAGACATTCAGGGACAGAGAAGATATTGATAGTGGTAATGAGAATCAATCAGAGCCAAGTTCTATTTCCCCAGATGTGAAGATTGAACACCTGAGAAACACCAAGAAAGAAAGTGTAGAAAGTTTTATTTAAAGGATAGATCAGAGATAGACTTCCCCGCAGAGAAGAGGATCCAGAGCTGGTATCCAAAGAAATAGGGATGCCCTGCCCCTTTCATACATTTTAGATTTCCTGTGTTCTCATGCCCTCCTTCTCCCCTTATCTTGCCTACATGACCAAAAGGTGGGCCAAAGGTGGACTGATCCTGGGCCAAAAGGGAGCAGCCCAGGAGGCATTTATTAACAACTGCAATTCCCTGCAGGGAGGAACAATTCCCTGGAGGCAGGTCACCTTGGAAACAGGTTGGAGGAGGGGGAAGGGCTCTGGAGGTATCAGCATTTTATTTTCTTTCCTTTCCAACCAGCCCCCATCTCCCCAATTGGACCTAATTATTTATTATCTACACTGTCTTACTGCCTCCCAGCTTCAATATTAAACCAAGACCCCCCAAAATTATTACAGACATGAAATAGGAAGGACTTCCCAGCTGAAGGACTATGAGAACAGCCTTCCTGGCAGAAAAAAACTGTATGTGGAAGGTGCCCGGCAGGGGGAAAGAGCTCCAGAGCTTAAAGAAATTCAAAAAAGGTCAGTGTCTGAGGAGTGTAGTGAGCAAGTGAGAAAGAAGCTCAAGCACATAATGAGGATGGAAGATTTTAGAAGAAGACACACGATGATGAAGCCTGGTGACCCCTGGAATATAACTGGAATATCATTTGGATTTTCTTCTTGCATAATAGGAAATTGAGTAGTGGTTTTTCTCCTTGGCTGCGCTGAAATCACCTGGAAACTTCAAAAACTAATGATGATTATGTCCCACACACAGAAATTAATTGACATGAGGTATGGTCACAGCACTAGGAATTTTTACATCCCCCAAGGAGATAATTCTTACAGACAGCTGCACTGGAGGGTTTTAAACAGGGGAATGACATTACTTGGTTTTGAAAGGTCTGTAATACTAACCTTCAACTAATTATAAATTCAGTTATCATGTTTCCTTCCTTCTAGGAAGCATGTCCTATGTGAAATTCTTTTGCCAACAACATCAGAAGGCTATGAATGCCATTACTGAGAACAATGATACCCACAGTATTCAGAGGAATGAGCCATATCTAGGATATTGGCACTTGGGTTCTGTCCAAGGCCCTTTTTCTTCCTACACACTCTGCCTAAACAAGTTCCTCCATTCCCATATATCAATATGCCTTGAATCTCATGCCTCCGCTACTCTCTGGCCCAGACGCACACTGTCTTCTAGACACCTCCACTCAATCATCATTTAGTGCTTGCAAATCATCTCCTAACCTCCCCAAACACACTCTCAACCCCTGGATTTCCTACATCAGGAAATGGTTCCAAGTTCAAGACATCTGTTTTGGTCCAAATTGAGTCAATCTGGAGGAGAAAACGTTAAGTGGTTGGTATTCAGTTTGTTACATCAACAGGCATGGGTGGGATGAGCTTGTCACCCAGTTTTCTGTTCTTTCAAGGAGAAATCTAGCCCCATGAACTTAGTTTCTTTACTCTTTTCATGGATTTCTACCTCTTGAACGCTTCTCTCCATCACTATTCTTATGAGGGTCCTACCTCCTCTTTTTCTCCATCTTTAGCTGAAGTTGTCAGTCATTTATTTCCATCACCTGAGGACTCAGTCAAAGTGTCTGATCTGTCTATGTGGACTAAAGGGGAAGGCAGTACATGGAGGAAAGCAGTCATCACTGATCAACGCATTGATTCAAGACCAGTGGTTCTCCATATGTCATTCCCGAGACCAAGAACATCAGCATCACCTGAGAAATGAGAAATGCAAAATCTTGGTCACCAACCCAGACCTAGTAAGTCACAAAGTCTGGGGCTAGAGGCCAGAAATCAGTTTTAACAGGTAGTCTAAGTGATTCTGGTGCACATCAACACTGCTTTGGAAACCACTGTACCAAATCAAATTGATCACTTCTTAGCACAGTGCCTGTGCATTATCATGCTATGAGAATCTCTATATCTTCTATATCTTTTCAGCTTGCAATTGAAAAGTTTCTTTCCGTTATCTTGATCTGGTCTGTGCTGAACCACAAATGAGTGTTATGATATAAAATGACTGAGATAAAAGAGAAACTGGGAGGGGAAATATACAACAGCATCCTGCTATACCCCATGTAATAAGAAATCAAAGAAGCACGGGAAAAGGCTATTAAATAAAAGCAAAATTATCCTGGAAAAGGTACTACATTGTTAACCCCTGACAATCTGGAAGTACCTTCTCTGTAACTAAATATGAAAAAAAAAATGATGTGTTTACTGAACACTAGCACAAATCTCTTAGAAAAAGACTGTACACATCAGAGCATGCACCTCATGGCAAATATTTGAAATTAAGGTTTTATTTTATTATAAAAGTTGTTTAGGAAAAATAGTGCATGTGTATTTCCCAGAGAGGATTTTTTAATTAATTAATTTATTTATTTATTTATTTTGGTACTGTGTACTGAACCCAGGGCCTTGTGCATGCAAAGCAAGTACTCCACCAACTGAGCTATATCCCCAGCCCCAGAGAGGATAATTTTATCTTGTCATTTTTAACAGATGTCTTAATTCCAACAAGTTAGATTGGGAGAAGGTAAGGAAGGTACCAACAGGAACAATAATTCCTAATTGCTTCTTCCAATTCCAAGTGAGGAGACTTACTTAAAGGATAAGAACTGATGCTCAAAGGGCCCCAGCCTGGCAAAAGGCCATCAAATCCATGAACTACAGTCCTTTATGAGTTTTATCCACCACAAAAGCTGCTTCGTCTCCACTAGAGATGACCCAAACCCTCACTTACCCAGGCCAAATAAAGGCAGAAATGTAATTCTAGCAAAGCCATTATTTGTATTTTTTTTGTTTACTTTCTACCATATTTTGTGTGTGTGCACATAATAGAGATTAAGATCATAACATAATACATATCTATTGATCTAAGATATTAACTTTTATATATATATACTTATAAAAGATATATGACTTATTTCCTGTCACTAAATATTTCTCAAAAGCGTAATTTCCGATGAAGAAAAGATATCCCATCCTCTGATATATTATAATTTCTTGATTCATTCCTATTATAGGACAGTTAGGTCATTTTCAATTCTTTCACAATCATAAATAATGCAGCAATAGACATCCTTGCACATAAATCTTTGTCTACATTTTTTATTATTTTCCTAGAATAAATTGCTAGAGAATAAATAATTGGGTGAAAAGAAAGAAATGGTTTTTAAGCCTTTGGTATTTTTGCCAAAATGCTCTCCACTAAGTTTTTGATCTGTTTTTTCCTCTAACAAGAACGAGGGTTTTACTCTCTCCTGACACAAAATCCTGGACTGAAAACAATGAACTTCACATTGAAACACCAGTGCCGTACTTCCCCTCCTGGGCAATTTTGCCCCAGGAGACAGTTGGCAATGTGTGTATATATACATATATATATACACACATATATTATCCTTTATATTCATATATACCTATGTATATGAATATAAAAAGGGGATTTATTAGGTTGACTTATATGACTAGAAACTGGATAGCTCCACAATGGCTGTGGGCAGGCTGAAGAGCTGGAGGAACCAGTATCTGCTCAGTCCAAGAAGCTGAAGCCTCAGAATAAGAGGGACCAAAGATGCAACCCCAGTCTGGGACCAAAAGCCAGGAAACTCCATGAAGAGTTGCTGGTCAAGTACACTTTGGAAGAGTGAAGGAGCTGGAGTCTGATGTCCTCATGCCACAGCAGCAATCAAAGCTTATGTCTGCTCCTGCTTCCTCATTCTTCCACTGTTTTGTTCCATCCAAACCCCAACTTATTGAACTGGGCTGCCCACACTTAGGATGGGTCTCCACCTCAGTCTGCTGTCCCACATGCCAATCATTCCTAGAAAAACCCTCACTGACACACCCAGAAACCTTTAATCTTAGATATCTATTAATTCAATCAAGTTGACAATTCAGATTCACCATCGCATAATATGTGCTTACAAAGAAAACTATGGATAACTTGCTAAGATTTGACTTCCAGAAGTAAAAGGTGGAAGCAAGTAACAGAGAACCCAGGGTCAAGGCCAGGTAGGGATCTATAGGTTATTATAAGGATTTGGGCTTTTACTCTATGGCAGATGAAAATTCTCCAGAGAGTTTTGAGCAAAAGTGTAAACTCAAATATTGAAAATGTGGCTATTGTGTGAAAAACATTCTGTGGGGAAATGAAAGGCAAATTCAGAAACAATAAAGGAAAACAGTCTTTAAATGCTAGTGAGATAACTCTAACTCCTTCCACTTCTATTTTTGTTCTGCTTGTTCTTAGATGGTACAGATAGGTAAGAAAATAATATTGGTTTTTCTTTCTCTTGGCATACAAACATTATTAAAAAGTCTTTTTTTAAAAATTAAGATGGTGAATTTTCTGTTTGTTTCACTGGACCACCAGGAAGTTTCTTTTGCCTGGGGAGAATTGAGTTAATTGACCCCAAGACTTTAGGAAAGAGTTAAATCTCATAGTCAGAGCTGCTATCAGGTTCTAAAGTCTTCTCTAACCATTCTTGGGGATGATTTGTTAGCTTTACTGACTGGAGCAATCTATACATGAGACTTTTTTAAAATTTGTCTTTAATTGGTAATTACACTTATACATAAATATGGAATTCATGGTGACATATTCACATATGCACATAACATAGTTTGGTCAATTTCATTCCACAGTTGCTCCCTTTCTCCATTCCCCCTTCTCCCCATCCTCTTCCTCAAATATACAATTCTCTCTTCTATTTATATGAGGCTTTTTAAAGCAGCAAAACCTAGGACATGCTCCCAGCTATCACCAGTTCCTTTTTCATGAATCCTTTGTAACAGCATCTGGCTCTGTTCATTAATGTCTGATCCTCATAGGTCACCCAGAAGAAAGGAATTATAGTCTTTTCTAGACAGACACCTTGACATGATTCAAAGTTTCAAGGTTTCTGCAATAAGGACAAAAGCCAAATCACAAAAGGCTTCATCAATTCTGACTCAAAAAAGATGGGGACCCATGACCAAACTAAGTATTGCATTCTTTACTGATTCCTTTCAAGGATCAAAAAGATTTTCTTTAGTTTAACAGCCGATTTTGAGGAATGAAGACCAAGTCTATCCTTTTATTACATGATATACTTTGACTTAGTGGTTATCATTTTTATGAAGGCTGAATTCAGTTAATAGTGACTGTAATTTTATGGACAGGCAAGTGATTATCACAATTTAGGAATAAGATGGGAGCATTGACAGGAGCACAGCACAGATGGGGGAAAGATCCAGCTCTTGAACCAGACACTAGAGCAAGGCAGGTACTGAAGGAAATGGCCTAAGTTCGGGACAAGTTGCAGATTTGGGTGGAGATGATGAATACAGAGATGGGGGCTGGGTGCAATAGGTACTTATATATACTAGTCTTATATACTAGTCAACATGTAAAGTGGATAGAAAATCTAGTCTTACAGGGATATGTGTCATCTAAGCCTCATTCCTGAGAGTCTCCAGAATTCTAGTTCTGATTGTCAGTGCATCTCAAAGGAAGTTTTGACAGGAACACACAGTTTTATTTTTGTTTGTTTGCTTGCTTTTGCAGTGATAGGTATTGAACTCAGAGTATTTTTGATATGCTGTAGTTTCTCAATGAGTTTCCACTGAATCACAAATTGTTTGCATGAATGAATAGATAGATAAATCTAGCCAGATAACTTCATTTTACATAGCCAGATGGAAGAGCAGAAGGGACTGTCATATTTCCTTAGTTGGTTCATTACTAAACCTACATACAGGATTATCAGTGTATCTGATTTTGACTTACTGTTAAAGGACAAGAGAGTTGATCTGATTCAGGGTCTGGACTTATTGCTTTATTCAGTAAGACCCCATCAGACCAAAACAAACTTTCAGTTGATGCATAGGCTTCTTTTACTCCTATTTGAATGTGGTATGACTTTCCATTAATGCTTTCAGACTCATTGGTGAAAATTTATAGGAGAAAAAAAATCAGAAAAAAATTAAAACCATGGGAAATACACTGACTCAAGAGGAGAATTACTGGGCATGGTGGTGGAATGGGTAATATAATGAAAACAGAATGAAGAAGAATGAGCCACAGAGTCTACGTTGGGTTATAGCCCTTCACCTCCATTACAAATCAGACCTGGATCACCTTCTACCACTTTTATCTGTTCTTCCTTGTAAACCCACACTATTAATTAAGGGCAAGAGGAATGCACTTGGCCAAATACATCTCTAGTCAGAAGATAATTTCAAAAGGCATGTGTGTCAGTCATTTTTACATCACTGTGACAAAACACCTGATGAAATCCCATTAGAGGAGGAAAGGTTTATTTTGGCTCACAGTTTCAGAGGTATTAGTCCATGGTCAGATGGCTCCATTGCTTTGAGCCAGGGGTGAAGCAGAACATCATGGAAGAAGGGGACAGCTCACCTTGTGGCAACCAGGAAACAGACAGAGAAAGAGAGACAGACAGACAAAAATGAATGAGGGGAGGGACAAGATATATCCTTCAAAGGCATATCTCCAGTGACCTACTCCCTCTGACTGGGCCCCTTCTCCTAAGAGCCCATTCACAAACTCATCAATTTGGGATTAATTTATTGATGAAGTCAAACCTTCATGATCCAATCGCTTCACAAAATCCCCACCTCTGAGCATGTCTTTGTTGGGAATCAAGCCTTCTATACATGAGTCTTTGGGAGTACATTCAGATCCAAAACATAAAAGGGTGAGAACTCATTTGCTAACTCCTGCTATTGGTTTTTCTCCATATTTTTACCTATCTGAGACAACTGGGCCACGTGCTATACCTGAATAAGCCCTATAACTTCCAGCCTAATTTTCCTTGCTATTGTGATTGCCCCTACCTGATGAGGCATTCTTACCACTTTACCTTTTTGCAGTCTTAGCTATTCCTCAAAGCCTGCCTCTTACACCCACTACCAGCATAAGATGTGCTTTGTACGTTTTTTGGACCATAGTAGACCCTTTCCATAAGGTCTGATCTTAAAAAGCTACATAGTTTTCACTAGTTATTGGCAAGCCATCTAATCTCTCTGTAAGACTCAGCTTTATTATCTGTGAAATAGAGCGGCCACCTGCATCACCACTCTCACAAACTGTGCTAAAATGAAAGATATGTGTGGAAACAGCATGAAAACTGAAAGGAGCTTTGCAATTAAGATGAGGACTGTTATAGGAAACCTCTGTGTCTTATTAGCATGGCCAATAAGAATATTAAAATGTCCTAAACTATGAGTATATTATGCTCCTTCACCAAAGTAAAAAAGAAAGCAAAACTTAAAAATAAGAGTAATAATCAAGTATAAGTTGTAAGCATGACTAAAGTTGGAAGATGACTAATTCATGCTTTATCTTTTTGAAAAATCAGATTCTGTTTTTTGTTTGCATTTTCAGTTTGTTTGGTTTCCTGGCTTTGCTGGTTACCTAAATGCCATGATTATTTAGTGCCATGTTTCATCCCATTTACTAGATTGAGTTTCCTTGAAGCCTCTGTCTCAGTTAGCACATAGCCAATGTTCAATAAATATCTGCCAAATTAAATTCCTCCTCTTGACACTTTTCAGAAAGGTGTCTTCAATGTGAGCAGGAAAGCTTCACAAATAATAGGAAACATAAATGGCTCTGAGCAGTCATACCTCAATCACTCAACAGGAAATTATTAAAAGCAAAACATATGTATAATTCAGAACTTAGAACAATGGGAAACATTTCTTAAATGAAAGAAGTAGTCAATACCCTCAAAAACTCCATGGGATGGGAGAGATTAGAAAATGAGAGTCAGAGGAAGGAATCACTGAATCACAACTGGGGGAAGCAGAGAGAGAGAGAATGAAGCTCTTTATAACTCAGTATTTTCAAGAATGAAGCAGATAATTAAAAATATTGAACTATAAGGAATCATAGTTGGAATTAAGGTTAAAACAGATCTTAGGTGATATTTTATCTAAGTCACCAAGTTTAAGCTTTTATCCATATACAGTAAAAGGGCAGAGTCAGCACACTATGTATGACAGATTCTGAGGGGCTTCACTACTTGGTTTTCAGGGGAGTCCATACTTTCTGTCTACACTGATCCTGGTTCCTAGAGAAAAGTTATAACTCAGAACTTTTTCATGATGTATTCTGTCCTAGAAATTCATAGCATTTTGCTTTCAAGGGGGATACAAATGAAAATTCTTGGTGCCTTAATTTCTCCCTCATTTCTTTCTCAATTTCCTTCGGCCTCTGGTCCTTCCATCATCAGCATTGAATCTGCCCAACATGATCCTTTTTCCATTTGTTTGTTTGTTGGATGTTGTCCAGGCTTTTAACAAAATGCATTCCCCTAGTGAGTTGCAGACTAAGGACTCAGGCTCATCTGTTAGGAGCTTCCCAGACTCTGATAAGAATAAATGCATTTGTTTAAAAAATAATGATAAAATAAAATGAGGATAAACTTCCAACCAAAGCACTACATTAGGGGAAAAAAAAAACTTTGTGGTATTTAATTCAACTTTCTATTTAAATACTCTCTTTGATTTTTCCATTGGGAGCAGAAATTAGTGAGTGCAGTAGTTACCCAGGATAGTAGTTTCCATCAGAGAAAATTCCACTATTTACCAGCTGTGAACCTTGGAGAAGACACTTCACCTTCCCCAGAGTTGTTTTCCTCTTCTATAAAATAGGAGAAATTATGAGATAACATAGGAAAAGCACTGAACCTGATTCTATGACATTTCCAACTTCCCTGTTCCCTAACACTACTTTTCTTTACTTCTGAAACAAGATATTTGTTCTTGAATTCTTATCTGAAGATCTGTTTCCCACATAAAGATAAGCAGACATTAATAAGACATTATTGACAGACATCATTATTGCATGATGTTACTTCAAATTGTGTGGGTCTGCCTTTGAGTTTTTCTGTTGGAGTTTACCAAAAGTTCCATTAAGTGTCCCTATTTGTCACAGAACCCCACACACCATTGTAATTCCCTCTTATGTACAGGGTATATGTTCCAAAATCCCCAGGAGATGCCTAGAACCCCATATAGTACCAAATCCTACATATACTTTGGTTTTTCCTTTGCATACCTATGATGAGCTTTTACTTTTTCACTTAAAGGAAGCACTTTATGGCTTCTCTTTGGTCTATCAGAATTGCCAGCATCATGACTCTTGCAGTTGGAGGCCATTATTAAGTAAAATAAAAGCCACTTGAACACAAGCACTGCAATACCTTGACAATCAATCGTATAACTGAGACAGGTAGTAAGTAAATAATGAGTAGGTAGCACATACAGCATGAATACACTGGACAAAGAGATGATTTATGTCTTGGGCAGGATAATGCAAGATTACATTATGCTACTCAGAACAGCAAACAATTTAAAATTTACAAAGAGTTTATTTCTGGAATTTTCCATTAATGTTTTTGTACCACAGCTGACCATGAGTAACTGAAACTACCAAAAACAAAACCATGAATAAGGGGAAACCACTGTAGATAAAATTAGAAACTTACTTTACTAATCCTATTCTTTATATTTTATTTATTTATTTGTACTTCATAAAGGTACCAAAAAGCTTTAAGGAGACTTAAATGTGTAATATGAGTTGAAATTAAATATGATATAAATGAGCAATAAACTTGTGGGAATTTGCTCTGTAGATAGTCATTTAAGTGCACAAGGCTTTACATATTCAATAACCATCCAAATTAATTAAAAATAAATGCATTAACTTGTAGAAATTTACCCTTAGATATAATCATGCATGTGCATAAGGACTATACAAAGGATATTTATTTCAACACTGCTCTTAATGGTAAATTATTTCAATCAGGTGGGAGATGATTAAACAAATTAAAGCATATCTACAGGATGCATACTTTCTAGCCATTATAAAAATCTCTACAGAAATGCATGTGGAACGATGTATAAGAAGTGGTGTTTAATTTTTTAAGTGCAAAAATTTATAAAGAACATGCCATTATTTGATTTATACAGATGTATGTTTACACATGTACTATGGATTATTTTTTCTTAAAGGCATGGATTAATAGACCAAAAAGTCAAGAATAGTAATTGTCCCTGAGAAGTAGAACTGGGTGACCAAGGAATAGGGTGTCAGGGAAATTCACTATTGACTGCAAATACTTCATTTTATTTTAAATTTTGTGCCATACACCTGTTATTTATTTAAACTAACCCAGTCACTCATTTAAATTTTTTAAGTGGATGAGGAAAGATCAGGTGCTTGTACATATGTGGTGTGGATCCAGCAGCATTTGTTCTCTGTTTTGGGTTAACCCTCCTGTTCCTTAACCAGTCTGAAGGCCTTGATTACACAGACATTCTAGAGTAGCACGCTGGTTCCCTATGTTAGCAATGTTTTGCCAATTGATCTTGGAAAATAAAAAGTACTTTTTACTCATGAAGAGCCTTAGTAAAACACAGGCATGTCCAAGGATAAAAGATAAACCCCACCAAGTGAAGAGCCTCTCTCTACAGTGCCATTACTAGGGATGCGGTGGTTTAGAGCATGATGGGATAGGAATTGCTACATTTTGTGCAATCCACCACTAAGGAGGCCTGTTGGATTGTTGGGCCTGTTTGGACTTTGGACAGAACAGACAGCAGGTTCCATTTATCAAATGCCAAAAAAAGCTGCCAGGATTTATTAGGGCTCAGAGCAAAAGAAGGTCTATATGACAAGTCCCAGCTACAGTGCAAACGGTACTGCTATTTTGGCCTTATGATATTATTCTGGGGTGCTTTAACAAATAGGAACTTAGCGGAACTTTTGGTAAACTCCAACAGGAAAATTAAAGGGTAGACTCAAAGAATTTGGAGTAATGCAGTGCATTCTTCTGTCAGTAAGTATTTTGCTTTTCATAAATAGCTTTCATCTCACTCCTGTGCCCAGTGGAGACTGAATCTCTAACAGTGGGTATAAGATGTCTGTGTGGTCTGACCTACACATCACAAACTTCACATCACCTTCTGACCCACCAACCATGAAGTTGGACACACACAGCAGCAATCCGTCTTCAAGTGAAATCAGTTTATCCAAGATTAGGATCAAGCAGATCCTAAGGGTACAAGTAAGTTACATTAGCAGACACTCCGCTGTGTTGTCATTTATCCCTCAACCCATGCCTACAGCCTCAGGGAAGTTTCCTGTGACCATTTGACTGAGGAAGATAAAGATCAGAGCTGGTTCACAGATGGTCCAAACAATATTCTGGAACAAGCCAGAAGGAAACATTACTGATTCATCCTGAAGTATCTGTGAAAAATAGTGAGGGACACTTCCTTGGGCAAAACTTTAAGTAGCACAACTGATTATCCACTTTGCCTGGATAAAGTCATGGTTAAAGGATGGATCTACACTGATTCTTGGACAATGACTAATGGTATAACCATGTGGTCCAGAAACAACCCTAGAACTAGGTTGAAGTTTGAGGAAGAGATACTAGCACAAACATTTGCAGAATCAGTGATACTATATGTGAGAGAGATGTCAGTGAGGATCGTGGATAAGGACTCTGAAAATTTGCTTCCTCATAAAAGTAGTAAAGAACACTGGAAAACTGGAAAAAGTAACTTACAGATCTCTAGAAAGTAACCCAAACCTTATAACAAGCCAAGTCTAATTTTTGTCTATTTAAAAAAAAAAAAAAAAAAAAGCTGACTGTCAGTAAAAACAGCCACAGGTTTGTGGCATTTTAACTTGTTGCATCCCCATTCCCTTCTCCTTCCTCCACAGTAGACTTGAAAACTGACAGTCTGTAATCACAATGAAAACTAGCAGCTTAGTCCCCACTGGAAGAAGCAAATAGGTTTGGAGCTCCCCAAAACCATCACTCCCAAGAACCATCATTATTTGATCTCTTTGGCACTTCCCTGGACACTCTCACCAGCAGGTCTTTTTGTATGACAGGACTCAGAAGTCACTTAGTGTGAGCAATCTTTTCCTTATAGACACTTGTCAAAAACAAGCAGCAGCAATTTGTTTCATGTTGCAGCTCTCTGAAAAGGCCTTTGCAGTGGATCCAACAAGAAGCTGACCAAGAAACTTAGAAAGAAAAGCAAAGTCCACAAGGAGCTTTGCAAAGTTCTGACATTTCTCTGGGAATCTGGAAGGCCACACATATGTATGGGGTTGTGCGCATGCCCAGGGTTAAACACACACAGCTAGGAAAAAACACTAAGAAGGCTCGAAGGTCTCACCTCTGGCTTACCTTGAGGCTCTTCTCAGGCATGAAGTGAAGGCTAAGGCAAAGTTGCAAACTGCCTGCCTGAGCAGTTAATGCATGTCTGAACATGCAGAGCTCCTCTGTAAAGCCTACAAAGTATTGAGGGAAGTCTCTATGCAATATTTAGATAACCTCAAGGATAAGTGAGAGGAGACCATAGCGACCACATACGACAGAGAATACAGACTTTGCCAAACAAGTTCAGGGAAGCCACTAAATAAATAACACAGGCAACAACAGCCACAACAACAAACAGCAACATCTACAAATCATGGAGAAAAAAAGAATCTGATTTTGAGAGTTGTACACAATATCTAAAGTGTCCAGTTTCAACAATAACAATAAAATTATAAAATATGCAGAGAAACAAAAAAGTGTGATCCTACATTGGAAGAAAAACAAGTCAATCAAAAACTATCCCTGAAGAAACCCAGGCACTCTACTTGCTAGACAAAGACTATAAATCAGCATTTAAAAATATGTTCAAAGAACTAAAGGAAACCATGTGTAAAAAATTAAAGGATAGCATAAGTATAGTGTCTCATCAGACAATGGAAGCAAAAATTATTGAAAACATAATCATCAATTCTGGAGTGAACACATTCAATAAGTGGAACAAACATTTTGCTAAAGAATCTCAATGGCAGATTTCCACTGGCTGAAGAAATAATCAGTTAAGATAAAGAAAGGTCAGTTGAAAGTAGCTAGTCTAAGAAACAAAATGGAATGAAGAAAAAAATGAACAGAACCCAGGGACCCATAAGAAACCATCAAACATACCAACATATGCACAAGAGGAGTTCCAGAAGGAGAAGAGAAAGAGAAGAGGAAGTAAGAATATACAAAGAAATAACAAGATCTGCTGGCCTTACCATGTTGCCCCTTACCTAAACGCAGCTAGAATAATAGAATGCTGAAATGGGACAACAATGACCTAAGAAGAAGAAAGCACTACAATTATGGAGCAGCTGTGATTCCAAACAGCTGCTGAAGTTATGTTATCTACTGTGATTCTCACAGCCACTGCTCTGAAGCAGGTGATGGTTTTCCTACTATGCAAGTGAGAAAACAGTCACAGAGAATTTTAATAGTCTTTTAAAAGCCCATAAATAATTAGATTTTGTGTTATTCTTCTTCACATCAAGCTTGGATATTCACAAAATAAATAAGATATTAGTGAATATTTTTTTAACTTTGAAGCAAAACATTTAAAATCATTAATTTATTCAAGTATTACTCAAGTAATACATGAATATACACTCATTGTAAAGATTTCATTTCACATCTCTCTTGGGATTTCATCCCAAAATCTCTTTTCCTTTCATAGAAGCAACCTTTGTAATATGTTTGTTGAATATTACTCTGCACCCTTTTTTATGTGTTGATATAAATATACATAGACATAAATATCATACAGGCCTTGGGTTATTATTAAATATATAGTTCTGAAACTCAGTTTTCTTTACTGTGCATCAGAGACCTGTTCTTACCAGTCCTTACAGATTTACCATATTCATTACACTGTTATGTACTGTGCTATGGCATATCATCCATTCCCAAATTAATGGTTGTACTAGTCTGTTTCCAGTTTCAATTGTTAATAATACTACAGTAAACAATCTAACACATTAGCCATTGTTTTTAGGAAAAATATCTAGGAATGGACTTGCTGGCTAAAAGATATGTACAATTATTACAGTAGCAGATACTGCCGTATTGCCTTTAAAAAATGTGCAATATGGCAGTATACTTTATTTTTCACTAACATAAGAGGAAATGTCTTTTCCCTCACCTTCGTGACACTGGTAAAAATTTAAAAGATTGAGAACAGTCATATGAGAGAGAGACAGAAGGGACACAGAGAAAGAAAAAGCCCTTTCTCCCTCCCTCCCTCCTTCCTTTCTTTCCTCTTCTTCCCCCTCTGCCTCTTTCTCTCCCTCTCTCTCTCTCTCCCTCTCTCTCTCTCTCTCTCTCCCTCTCTCTCTCTCTCTCCCCCTTTTCCTCCCCCTTTCATTTCTCTGGTTCCTAGTAAAATGGTACATGTTTATCAGGCAGCTTCATTTCTTAACCTTGTGAATTGCCTGCTTAATTTTCTACTTCTCTTTGAGTTGTCTCTCTCTCTCTTTTTTTTCCCCATGAATGGAAATTTCTTTATTCTGGGTTTTAATCCTTATTTTTTTGCTATTACATATTCCAAGTATTTTCACTCTATCTGGGATTCACTTTTTAAAATTTATTCTATCTTTTTAAATGGAGAAGTTTTTACGTTTAATGTAACCGAATTTGCCAGTCTTTCCAGATTTGTATTGGATTTTTGTTTTATGTTGGGGTATTTGTTTGCTTACATTTGGCTTTTTAATTCATTTGGAATTATTTCAGTTATAGTGTAAGCTGGAAATACAACTTACTTTTTTCCCCAAATGGGTAACAAACATTTATTTATTTATTTTAAATATTTTTTTAGTTGTAGATGGACACAATGTCTTTATTTTATTGCTTTGTATGTGGTGCTGAGGATCAAACCCAGGGCCTCACGCATGCGAGGCAAGCGCTCTACCGCTGAGCCACAGCCCCAGCCCCAACAAACATTTATTAAATAGACTATTTTCTTTACATATTTGAAACATTTTTATCATATACTAAATTTTGCTTTATATATTAGTCTGTTCCTAGATTTTTTTAAACATTTATTTTTTAGTTGTAGGCGGACAGAATATCTTTATTTTATTTTTATGTGGTTCTGAGGATCGAATCCAGTGCCTCACACATGCCAGGCGAGCATGCTACCACTGCGCCATAACCCCAGCCTCCCTAGATTTTTTTTTTATTGTGTTCTATAGAACACTTTTCTATTTCTGCATCCATATCCCACCCCCATCTCTTCTCTCCCCCAACAGTTCTTAACAATACCTGAGAGGCTCATTCTGCTCTCACCTAAACAAAAAAAGCTCCCCCAACATCAATCATTGCTCCTTTGTATAGTCCCCTAGGACTGAAGGGGGAAAGTTTAATTTTTGCCAGAAAAGTCTAGGAAATCTGTAAGGACAGTAAATTGAAACAACTACTCCAAGCCCCTAACAGTTCTAGAATGACAGTTCCCTCTCTAGTAGATTTACTTTCTCATTTTCTGTCCAGCCATGGTGCCCAGTATGGATTGCCAGAAGTTAAAAGATCAAATAACAACACAGTAATACTTTGGAAGGTCAGTACTCAGGATTCCCTCAGTGGCTTCAGCCTTTATCACTGTCCACTGGAATGGAGTAGCTCATTCCAGACTTCAGAGCTGTGTCATGGACCCCAACTCCTTCAGGCACCTCTACTTTAAAGAATTCCAATGGCAAATTCAATACAAGTGTATCCACCATTAATCACACATCTCAAAATTTAGAAAATAGGAGCAAACTGTCCTCCCCAGAGAAATGCATCCTGTCTACAATGACATTCTCAGGAGCTAGTATTTAGTCTCATCATCTGTACTGTTTTAGTTTAATGTGTGTGTGTGTGTGTATATATATATATATATATATATATATATATATCATAGGTTCAGCATCATCTGAGGATGAGATAGCCTCCCCCACCAAAAAAAAAAAAAAAAATCCTCTTGGTCTTAGCCTTAATCAAATGCCAGTTCTTTACACCATTGTCCAGAATCATGGCCTGTGACTCTGCTTTAGAATGGGCAGGATCAAGCATCGAGAGGTTAATTAGAGCACTATTTTGGAAAAGAAGGAATGCAGTTTAGTTCACTATCTTCTTGAAGAGTAGCCATGGGGTCACTTTCTGACCACCAGGACTTATGAAATGTGACTTATTTTTCTTTTCTTGCATATTTAAAACATCATCTTTTCCATTCCTTCTGCCCCTTCTATCCCTGGCATATTCCAGGGATGCATTGAGAATGAGTTCCTGGTAAGGATATCGCTCCTCAATTTGTGTAATCAACAATTTATAATTCATGCCACAGGTGACTTGCTGTAGATATGCATAGGCCCATGAAACCCGTTTCCTGGGCAGTCTTACTCTCAAGAAATGAATATACAAATGAACGATGGCCAATCAATGAGTATAGAATTCCAACCCACAACTTCTGCAGCAAGCAGTCCAGGAAAGGAAGCCAAATCACAATCCCTCTAGTAATCAGTCCACAACGATTAGGACTCGTCAGTGACTGCTAACTTCCCAGTGGTTTTGCCCTGATTTCCAAATCAGTACCAACCAGAGAAAGCCCAATTACTCTCCCAAATCAAGTGTGTACATGCTCCACTTCCAGTTAACCTGCCTCCAGATTTCCTTCTACTCAAAGCTTGCCTGAAGCCTTCCTGTTGCTTCACTATAAAGCTTTCCTAGCCCCTGCTTGCCTTTGAGTTTCTACCAACCATGAATAACGGGGGCTGACTCCCCAGAATAAAGAGCTCCGTTCTCATTGATGGGTCTCTGTTTATTTCCACAACCACGTTGCCACAATGGCGGTTGCCAGTTTCGTCTTCAGTATCTTCATGTCTCTGTTCACGGATGGCCCTAACACTTGTGTCTAGATTCCTCATGAGATCATATTTCCATTTATGTTGCTTAAGACCCTCCCTTTCTGCTTTTGGAAGTTTCATCCCTTTAACATTTCCTTTGGTCCCAGGCACCTTCTGCATGAATGTGACATACCCTAGTGTTCTGCACCTATTTCCATCAGAAGCCTCAGCTAGGATTTCAACAAGTTAACCTGTTTCTGAAATTGGCCCCTATCGCTTCCTGTTGAGAGCAGGATGAACACTGCTTTCTGGATTGGTGCCCTCCGCCTGCTGCCTTTCTGGCCCAGACATTCATCTTTCTAACTTACTCAAGCTTTTGTCTTTGACTGAGTATCTGATTCTAAGTCACAGAGTGAACAATTTTTCCAAAGCATACAATTTTCAAACAAATGTTGTCCATCTTCACCTCCCTGAGTTTGTTTAATCCCACTCAAGAGACATCACCTCATCAGATCAATATCCAAGTTAGTACTGACCTCGATTTATTTTTATCTTGCCTGACTCTCCCATTAGTATGTTTTATTTGCCCTGTGCCTTCCCTCAGGGAGATCCTAATTCCATAAATTTTCCTGGCAGGATCCCTCAGTACACAGACAATTCCTCCTTCCCCATCTGATAACTGTATTGTTTTCCAATTCATGACTCCGTGCCTTCGATATTTTATCCTGGTTTCTCAAGCTTCCTCATTCACATCTGCCCAAATATAATAGATGGCAGTCTCCAACCTCAAGGGGTGCTTACCCAGTTGTTCTTATTAGAGAACATCTCTCTGCAGTTTTATAGGGATATCTTTCAGTCATTTCCTACATTCAGGAACCCCCTGGGGGATTATTCCCATCCTGTCCCCAAGATCAGTTACCCTTTCTGATCTCAGAGCCATAGTCGAGCAATACCTACATTATGCAAGAGCAGTTAAATGGATGCATTTTTCCTGCCCATTTTTACATGCATCTAATTGGGCCTCCAAGATCTTTTTTGCCTTTCTTATCCACCTAGACTACATATTAAGACTTCCATCATTCTCCTAAGGAAATGTCTGCCTTCTCTCCATTAGTCAGCTGTCTTTATTTTTTTTTATCTTCCACTTTTTTTTACCCCTTTGGGTACTGCTTCCCTCAGTCCCCAATAGCTACTCCTGAAGACTACTCCCTGAAAAAGTCACATACACTCTAATCTCAGTCTCAGGTTGTGCCTTTATGGACCGCAACTGAGAATCCTTATCTGAGATTGATCTACTTTAAGAGTATCATTTCCTAAAAGGAAAAGCCGGCACCCAAACAACACCCCAGTACGGAATGTTAAGCCATTCATTGCTCTAATATTATTCATGGTTCCTAGGGAAGTGCATGTTGTTGCCGTTTACCAATTAGAAGGTACCATGGTCTGGAAGCATTAGCAGAAAACTTGGAGGCAGAAATTGGTTAATTTCTCACACCATTAAAGTTTAAATCATCAGGGATTTCAGAATACAGCTAACAGATTTTGAGATTAGGTTCCATTCTGTGAGCAAACATGGTAGGAAAATACTTATTTGCTTGACGTTTAAGAAAAGGCATCTCTTTTGGTCCTCAAATTTCACTTGTATAGAATCAAAGTACCAAAAAATAGGGAATATTACGGAAAACTCTCTAAAGTGTAAGTCTGAAGAAAACTTTGTGCAAATCTTACATTTTAATGTTTTTTGAAAAGGCCACTTTTAATAAATGTCCCATCAAGAGCAAGTAATTATGGGAAAGATAAAACTTTGGTTAATGGTGTATGACAAATAGCCCACTTCTTCTAGGATACAGGATGGGGGACATTTTATATGCATTAAACATAGATGGGAACAGTGCAAATATTGATCTTCAAAATGCCAGAAGCTGAGCAATAGAAAATAGAAAAATAGGGAAGTAAGATGTAAAGGAAAGGGTATGAGTGAAAGACATTAAATAAGATTTTTAAAAAATACCTGTATTCTAGCTAATCAGAATAGGAACCAGAGAAAATTTTGTGAATGGTATCATGGTTGCTCACCCAGAAAGAGAAATTAGGGGAAGAAGATATTCAAGCACAGGAACCTAAAAGATGAGAAGAGCACCATCTTTGGACCTGGAAATCTTCCCAGAAGAGCCACTTAGGACCCAAAGGCAATGCCTGGAAAATAGCCCATCACATCCTTGACCTTCCTGTGCTATCAAGCAGAGAATCACCACAACGTGAAAAGGAGAAGATGTTCATGGGCAAAGACAGTAGCTCAGGCCACCAAGAAGAGCAGAATATAAGAAGAGACACGAACCTTGTATTTAAGTTCAGATTTTGTGATTTTTCTGTGTACCTACAATGTGTGAAACCAAAATAGTTTTTACCCTGAGATCTCTCATCCTTTAGCTAATCAGCATAACATTGTGGGCTAAAAACACAAATTTTGGATTAGACTGCATGGGTCAAATCCAAGTTCTACAACTAATTAATCATGTGAAATAAAATTATCTAACTTCCTGTCATCTGATTCCCTCAACTATAAATGAGCATATTAGTAACACCCATCTCAGGAGGAGCGTTGGGAGGATCAAGATACAACACCAAGTGTTAGAACAGAATCTGGGTCACTTGAGTGCTGGGTTGCATGTCAGGCATTAGCATTGCATGAGGGTGGTGTACCTGAAGAGACATGGGTGCTCTGAGCAACTTCTCTCATATCTCACCCCAGTCCTCTCCTTCGCCTGGTGTTCATTGCTGTCCTTTGTAGTATCTTTCATAATAAGCCAGGAAATGAAAGGAAGTGATGCCCTGAGTTCTGT
>PVHX01000669.1:94455-269043 GCA_004024805.1 Geosciurus inauris
TGGGAAGCGGTGGCCGCCGCTCCAAGATGGCGCCCGGAGGATTGGCGGCACCGCTCTAGCTTCCTGTAAACAAGCCATTTGCGCATGCGCCCATTGTTACCAGGCAAGAGTTCCTATGAGGACCCTATGGCTGAGCGATACGTAGCCTGGAGTGATTGGTTGTGTGAGTGTATATAAGTTGGAGCATTTCCTGCCTCGGTGCCTTTTTCCTGTATCCTAAGAAGTGTTTAGAGACCCATTAAAGTGCTGCAAGAAGAACCTGGTGTTCCGTGTCTTCCTGCGGGCAGGGGACGCAGCAGTGAGCCACTCTAGAAAATTAATGAAACCAAAGGAGAGAGTGTGGGAACCCGGAGCTACAGCCAGTCAGTCAGAAGCACAGGTAAAACAGACTAGGGCTTGCAATTGGCATCTAGAGGAAGGGCAGCCTTGTGGGACTGAGCCCTCGACATGTGAGATTTAACGCTGCCTCTGGGTAAAGAGTGTCATAATTGATTTTAATTAGAGGCCCCAGCTGGTGTCTGATGCAGAATTGATTACTTGCTTAGCATATGGAGAAAAAGACTCACACATTGGGTCACAGAAGTCTTTTGTTTTGATTATCATGGAGAGTATAGAATAAGTTGAGTTTGCTTGGGGGGGATCCTATATATTCAGACCACGAAACATAACATATTCACAGGTTCCAGAAATTAACATGTGAACATTGTGAGGGGTCATTTCTGCCTAATGCAATTTGTGTAGATTCTTGAATTTATATACAAATTTTTAAATGGACATCAAGAAATTTTCCTAGTGTACTTTTTATTCCTTGTGTAATTTTGATTGGGATATTGCATTGAACCTGCAGATTGACTTGGTGAATGCTGACATCCTGAAGATTCTGAGTCTTCTAATCCATGAACATAATATATCCTTCCATCTATTTATGACTTATTAAATTTCTCAGCAAAAATGTTGTCAAAGGTCTTTCACACTTCTTGTTAGACTTACTAATAAGTATCTAAAATTTTTGGTGCCCTTTATTTTATTTTCTAAAATTGTGTCAGTAAGGCACTTACCAACTTGTATTGCCAACACTTAACACAGTACCTTGTCAAACACTAGGTACTCAGTAAATATTTGTTGAATGAATAAATCAATTGCATTTTCTCTGGATTATTTTTATGGCCCTTGACATGTGGCACCTTTTCTTTCAGCTATTTGTATGAAAGTCTGGGTTCCCTTTGTGACTATAAGCACTAGAGGTAGGGACATGTCTCACTCATGTCTTCAGCCAATTGTCTAGCATTTGTGTTTTGGGCACATTGTGAAGCCCATGAAAGCATGCATGTATGCTATAAATTAATGACATGGAACATCTGCACTTATTATGAAGTGAACTCCCAAACTCCCTACACTATTTTCATAAAAGGCTCTGTTGCATAAGGTAGTATTGATGAAGGATTCCATGAAACATATGCGGTCCATCTAATCCCTGGTATCTGGAGTCTAGACTCCAAATCCTCTAAAATATGTCATGGGTTAAGTTGGAAAGCTGTATATGCCTAGTCAAGTTTTGTGCTCCTTAGATAATTCATTTTTCTGAACTGTGTTTGACATTAGGTCATTAGCCTATGTAGAAGAACATAATAGAATAATAGCCACATCCCCAGCCCTATTTTCTGTTTTATGTAGAGACAGGATCTCACTGAGTTGCTTAGCGCCTCTCCGTTGCTGAGGCTGGCTTTGAACTTGCGCTTCTCCTGTCTCAATCTCCTAAAGTGCTGGGATTATAGGCATGCAACACTGTGCCTGGCAAGCAATCTGCTTTCAAAACACAATGGCAAGACATGGATAAGATAAACATTCCTATTCCAAATGGGAGAAATGGGGAAATGGAAATAATAATCTCAAAGCCAACAGGGAAGATATTAAATCCTAAAGCTCCAAGTCCTGCATCCCGTGCACACTGTAGGTGGGGGGTGGTCTCTCAAGATCTCAGGGAGTCCCACCCTCAAGGATTTGCTTTCTCAGGTGATACACAGGCCTGCAGCTTGCCCAACCAAACACTAGAAGCTGCTGGTTGCTTCAGCTCCACTTTCACAGCTCATATGAACATGGGCATTCTGAAGCTGTTACAGCCCTGCGGCAAACTTTGGAAGGCCCTCCCACAATCTCACAGGAAGCCACTCCTACAGTTTCTCTCTTGCATTCTGTGCACCTACAGAACCAGCAGCACCTGGATGCCTGCTTGACCACATAAGCTGTCACAGAATACTTCACCAAAAGGCAGTGAGCAGAACCCCAAGGTAACACTGGGCAGCAAAACCCTGGAGAATACCAGGGCCTGTTCCTTGAAACAATTCTACCCTTCTAGGCCTCTGGGCTTGTGATGGGAATGGCTTCTTTCTCCTTGTCCTGACAATTAGCAACCAGGTCCTTATTACTGTACTGATCTTTTTAAAAGTGGTCACTTAGCCACAGACTGCTCCATTCTACACTTTTTCCTCTTAGTCCAACTCTGAATTTTTTAAGTCATTCTGACCTGCCTCGTTTTGCACTGAGTCTCTATAAATCTCACTAAAAGTAGCCAATAATAATACTTTACTGCTTAGAAATTACCTCCACCAAATATCTTAAGTCATTGCTTTCAATTTGGCCTTCCACAAAGCTCTAGAGTCTGGGTACATCCAGGCTCTTTGCAGCAGTGTAACAATGATGGCCTTTACCCCAATTTCCAATAGGGATTCTCATTTCCATCTGAGACTAGCTTTCTAGTATCCACATCATTTGAGCCCTCACCAGAATCATACATAATGCTCCACTTATAACAATAGAGATTTTTTTCTAGTCCACTCTTACAAATCATTCCAAGCTCTAACCATTATCCACATCCAAAGCCACTCCTACATTTTCAGGTATAGTTATAGTAATGACACTACTTCTCAGTACCAATTTTGTGTATTAGTCAATTTTCTGTGGCTATAACAAAATACCTAAAGCTAAGTATTTTATCAAGAAAAGAAGCTTATTTTTCTCAGTTCTGAAGTTCCAAAAGCATGGCACTAGCTTCTGTGCAGCTCTGGTAAAGGCCTCACAGCAGATGACATCACAATAGTGGGAATAAGAGCAATCACATGGCAAAACAGGAAGCCAAGGTATGGGGAAAGGACAGCCCTGCTCCTTATAGAAACTGTGGATTCATAATAACTACACTGATCCCTTCCAACAGTGGTTCCCCAATGATCTAATTATCTACCCACCTCCTGAAAGATCAACCACCTCAAAACCCTTGCCACTCAGGGGACCAAGCTTCTAAAATAAGTGCCTTTGGAGGGGCACCCTTAAATCATATCCAAACCATAACGCAAAATAAGGCAGAGATTTGTGTATTGATTTGGGAATATATAGCAAAGTGCCCACAAATATGTACCATATAATCACAGCTTTGTTTTTGCAAAACAAAATCCATACGAATTTTTATATTCCTTTTGTAAATATATAATTACATAGTCATCAGGACAAAGAGAAAATTAGGAGTTCTGAGTCCTATTACACTTTATACACTGTATTGTTATGACCCTGATTCGGAACATCTTCTCACAAGGTACAGTGTAATTTGGTGTGCAATTGATTTTTCCTGTGTCACTCATGGAAGTTTATATGGTGAGCCTGCAGCTTGTTGGTTTAGCATTGCTTATCTAAAACCATAATGATGTTAATCTTTGACCAGTTGTTCTATATATGGACATATGTATCTTAGGGAAATTACCCCAAAGAAGATAAGCAACGATGCACAAAGACAGTCACCACTATCATAATGAATATGTTTAACAACTCAGAGCAAGTAGGGATAAAATATCAAAATATTGCTTTCTTAAAATCTCTGTCTCTCAATTGGATGATATTTGAAGCAGATCCTGTTAGCCTTTTTAAATTACTTCCAAGTACTTAAAATAAATAATAGTCTTATTTTGGGGTATTAAAATGTTTAATAAAATCTGAATAAAAACTTAAATCTCATTTAATTTAAAACTCTTTGTCTGATCTGAGCTTAGAAGCCTGCAATGAAGAGAGGCAGTGGAGGAGGGGACAGGGGACAGCATTATCTACTTTTATTTTTTATTTCCTTCCTCACTTTCTTGCTCAGGTCAGGGGAGGTAAAGAGAGGTAATGGGGGTTGAAAAGACTCCCTTGACTAATGTAAATTTTGGATCAGCACTCTCTGTATGGGGCAGATACCTAAATACTAGCTCTTTTTTCTTTCATCTCCTTGATGGGGAACTCCCCAGTTGAGGTCTTCCCACGCCATTGTTCCAGTTAAGCAGACCCTTGCTTCTGACTTTCTTCCCTGGCACAGGCATTCCTTTGGGGCAGTGTGTTCATCAGCTTTTCACAACTCTATCAAAATGTCTGAGATACATATCTTATAAGGAGGAAAGGTTTATTTTGGCTCATGATTTCAGAGGTTTCAGTCCACGGTCACTTGGCCCTGTTACTGTGCTCCTGTGGCTCATCATGGTGGAAACACATGGCAGAGGAGGCCTGTTCATTTCATGGCAGTCAGAAAGAAAAGAGAGAGGAAGGGGCTGAGGTCCCAAAATCCCCTGCAAGGGCACCCCAATGACTAAAATTCTTTCTACTAGGCCCCACCTTGTAAATATTCCACCACCTCCTAATGGTGCCACAGTTGGCAACTAAGCCTTCAACACACAGGCCATTGAGGGACATTCAGGATCCAAACTAGAGCAGGCAGAGTGCTTTCAATTCCACACAACTCCAACTATCATCCAGAGACCACCTTATCCCACCACAGCTGAAATTGTCCTTTGTTCTGCTGCTGCTGCCCTCCCAATACTCTAACCTCTGGGGAATCAGGTCCTTGCATTTAAATATTTCTGTATGTGAACACTTGTGTCCTCCAGTACAGATATGCTCTCTAGGAGTCCTATTGACACCTCCCACGCTGGGGGGTGTAGGACCCAGCGCGTCTTCAGTTCTCCTCAAAAGATTCTTACAACTGATATGCCCTAATCCCTCATGCCTTCCCAGATACAGGCAAAACACAGGTGGGTGATGGGATATATGAAGCAGGACTTTTTTGTTTTAAACTCCCGTTAGCAAGGACCACATGGATAATTCAGGACTTCTCTTTAGATACATGAGCACTTAACACTTTTACCCCAGGTACAGCTCTGAAATAGAAATGCATTCTGTAACACCAATGAAAATTTATTTCAGCAAAGTCAAACAACTATCACAATTTTCTCAATGATGCAATAGAAAGCATAGTTCTGAATGGATAAAAACAACCTTTAAAATTCTAAATGTGCAAAGTTGTTCATGCAAAATGCCTATTATAGCTTATGTTATGGTGGACTGGTTAATCAAATCAAAATACAAATCTTTTACTACCTAGAGAGTACAATAAAATGAAAATAACTCATTCATAAGATTCTAATTTATAGATCAACTTCACTTACAAAATACTAACCTAAGAACTGTAATTCTATCAAGTTACAATTTGAATAAACATACAATCACTTCAACAACAGATGTTAAATTTAAAAGAATTCAAAATGACTGGAGAGGAATGACATTATTGCTCTGGGTTCAGACCTTCACAAGGTGGCTCTCTACAAGGCTGAATCTGCTCTAGAGAGATCATTGCTGGGCAGTAGGGGTGAAATCCAGCTTTTGGGCAAGAGTCATAAGGAAACTCCCTTGATGAATAGATGTTCCTCAGAGTCAATGCAGGATAAAAGGATCAGGAAAACCCTCTATAGAAAATAATACTGGAACTCCACACATCCACACAGACCTCATGAAAGGGTGGAGAGAGAAGAGGTCTTCATTTCATAAAAGTCATTAGTGGATCACTTCCCAACATGAAAACTTCAACTAGATGATATGGTTGAAGATTGAAGCCTACATGACTTTACTTCCAGGTACTAAAGATGGATCAAGAATGCCTATACAATCCAAAGAATTTTCAGTACATGTCCCACCTAACTCCATTTTTAAGAATGTGAACTAATTGCTCCATCAAAAGGAGGGCAATTAAAATCTGAAATCAGAAAAGAAAAAAATCTAAAAGCAGAAAGAAAAACTGTCTTGTACATGTGAACGAAGAGCTGGATCATAGTAAGCTTGGTCTGGTGGATACTATATCATCCTGTGATCTAGATCCCATAGAGGCAATATCTGGTGACATTGGTGATATAGGGCAACACTGAGCCCTGAATTACCAAACAATCCCATCAAGGCATACGATGATCTGATGAATCTAAGGAATGCCTGGATCCTCTGAGGTCCCAAGGATCCTTTTCTAAAATCTCAAATATAATATCTTCTTTGGTTGCTTTTCATCTTCACTGTACCATGTTCTTCTTTTAAATTGTTGATGTTTCTTTGACCCTCCTAAACTATCATCTTCAGTTTAAGAGCTATTATGCAAGACAATAATCTGGCTTTTCAAAGGACAAGTAAGTTCTTCCATTTCTTCTCCTAAAGCTTTGGGCTGTTTTTTGTTGTTGTTCTTGTTCTTGTTGCTTTAGCTGCTGTGAAACTTCCCCCTCAATCTCAAATTATTCTCCCCCTTTACAGAGTAATGTGGAAGGTCTCTTATTACTGTGTTATGTTTTAATATAGTTTGAGTGTGTCCCCCAAAGGTTCATGTGCTGGAAGCTTTGTTCTGTGTGGTGGTATTGAGGTGGTAAGAGATTGAGTCTAGTGGAAAGTATCTAGGTCATTGTGGGCCCTGAATTCAAAAGTAATTATTGCTGTTCTTGCAAGGCCTTTGTTAGTTCTCTCAAGAGAATTTTTAAAGAGCAAGCCTAGTCTCTGAATCCCTCTGACTTCCTGTCTTTCCATGTAATGTCTTTCTCCTGCACACACTCACATAACGATGCCGTCCACCATGTTGTGATGTAAACGGAAGGCCCATACCAGAGCCAAGCAGTGGGTTGCTCCATGCTCTTGAACCTCCAGAACTGTGAGCTAAATAAATCTCTTTTCTTTACCAATTGCCTAGCCTTGGGTATCTTGCTATAGCAATAGAAAATGATCTTGACATAGTTTAGTCTTTAAAGTTATGCTAAAGCTCTTGAATCTCATTTTAATATTTGCATTTTATAATTCCAAAAAATGAATTTATTTTGTTGTTGAGAGAGTTGTGATATAATTTGTTAGTGAGTGTTTTGTCTTCTGTGTTAGTCAGCTTTTCATCATAATGACTAAAATACCTGATAGGAACAATTTAGAGAAGGAAAAGTTTATTTAGAGGGTCATTGTTTCAGAGGTTCAGTCCATGGTTAGCTTACTCCATTGCTCTGGACCCAGTGTGAGGTAGAACATCATGGCAGAAGGGTGATGAAACAAAGCTGCTCAATCCATGGCAGCTAAGAAACAGAAAAGATCCAGGAGCCAGGGACAAGATATATAATCCCCAAAGGCATGCACCCAGTGACCTATTTCCTCCAGCCACACCCCACCTGCCTGAAGTGGCCATCCAATAATCCATTCAAATTATTTCATCAAATGGATCAATACACTGATTAGGTTACATTGCTCATGATCTAATTGTTCAACCTCCAAACGTTGCTGCGTTGTCTAACATGAGCTTTATGGGGGGGACACCTCACGTCCAACCACAGTGTCTTCTCTAGCTAGTTGAATATATGTTACATTTAATTACTTTTTACTCTGAGAATTTATAAGGAAGCATTTAGATTCATGGTGTCAGTTTTCTCAAAGCTCATATGGATTGGTCATTTAAATGTTGTCCAATCCCTGACTTTCTCATAATTTCCATTTCCTCTTCACCTTCATCTTTTCCAAGGACTACAGCCAAATCTTTCACAGGCAAATTATTCAGATTTAATCATAATCTTGACTGATGTTCCATCTCATGTAGAACTTACTCCACTCATATTTTAGAACAGTGGTTCTCAAAGTCTGGTTCGTGGATCCCCCTAGGGAGAGTGTCCTAAGATGCTCTCAGGAGACTATGAGGTCCATGAAACTTTTTCACAATAATATTAAGATAATATTTACTTTTATTTTGTTTCACTGTTGATGAGATGAAACAAAAACCATGATGGGTAATACTTGTGATACTTAAGTATGGACTAAGATAAAAGCACCAAATGTACTAGTAGTCATATTTTTCTTCACATTGCAGTCTTGGGTGTTTTATCTTTTAAAGCCATCTTCATTTAAGAATGTCCTTGATGGAGCAGAAAAAGACAAGTAGTAATTTTATTCAAGTTTTATTCCTTGATCCAAGTTGTTCTAGTATCTTGAACAGCATAATGGAGGGTCTACATAAAATACTTTTGCTTCATGCCGAGGAAAAATGATTGTCTAGAGGGAAAGCACATGGATGACTGAGTTACAAGCTAAAGTAGCCAATTTTTTCAAAGAAAATTATTTTCACTTGAAAGAAAAACTGACAAACTACAGATTTAGATGTTGGCAGATATTTAATGAAAACAAAGTCTGTCACTTAACAGAAAACTGATAGTATTTTTTCAAGTGAATATTAGGATTCCGGAGAAAACTTGGGTCTATCTCTATGAGCTTGACAGCTTCCCATTACTTAAAGACTTTCTGTTTAAATTAGTGGTGTTGTTAACAAATATAATATTTTGATATTTTTTAATTAAATGTGTCAGCATTTGAAAGATTAGAATTACTCAGTGATCCAATATTTTTCAAGTGGCCAATACATGTTGTTATGAAAGTGCATGATAGACAAGTGAACTTCAATGTAATAGAGTACAAGATATCATTGATATGATATCAGATTCCACAGTGCAACTATCCTTTAATAAACAATTGTCAAGTCTTAGGAGTAATAAATACAATCTAAAAAGCATGTTAATATCCCCCTCCCTTTTCCAACTATATATTTGTATAGGACAAGATTTTCTTCAGATAGCTGAACTAAAATACTGAATGTAGATGCATATATTAGAATCCAGATATCTTCTGTTAAGCCAGACTTTTTAAAAATTTGCAAATCTGTAGGACACCAACAGTCTTCTTGGTAATGTTGTTGCTGGGGGAAATTTTAGTGATTTTTTTCATTAAAATTTGTTATTTATTTTAAAATACAAATAATTTATAGTAATAAATGCAAATTATTAAGTAATTATTATGATAAATACAATAATGAATAATTTTTCTTAGTATTTTTCCATTTAATCTCTAACACAGTTAATATCAGTAGACATGACCCTCATAAACGAAAGTCTTTTGGGATCCTTATTAATTTTTAAGACTGTCAAGGGCACGCACCTGTAATCCCAGCAGCTCATGAGGCTGAGGCAGAAGGATCACAAGTTCAAGGCCAGCCTCAGTGATTTAGCAAGGCTCTAAGCAATTTAGCCAGACCCTGTCTCAAAATAAAAAATGAAAAGGACTTGGGATGCGGCTCAATGGTTAAGAATTCCTGGGTTCAATTACTAGTACCCAAAAAAGAAGACTATAAAGGGACCAAAAGCTGAGAATGGCTGCTTTAGCATCTTCAACCTTTTATTTTTCTGTTCATTTATTTTTTTACCCTTCCCATCATTGAGCCTCTAAGGATAGTTGTCTCATGTTTTCCTGAAGATAGATGTGCTTATCTCTGGTTGGTCTGGTGGATACTATATCATCCTGTGATCTAGATCCCATGGAGACAGTATCTGGTGATGTAGGGCAACACTGAAACCTCAATTACCAAACCATCCCATCTATTGAATATCCCTCAAAGTCCCATGTGCTATAAAGCTTTGGTCCCCAAGATGTCAGCATTGGGAAGTTGTGGTTCCTTCAGGAGGTGGGGCCTAGGGAGAGGTCCTTAGATTATTGTAGGTGTGCCCTCAAAACCATCTGTTTCTCTTTCTCTCTCTCCATCTCCCTCTCTGCTTTCTCTGATTCCTAGCTCAGGAATATTAAGCACTTACTCCAACACATATTCCTACCATGACACAGCACCTTTACCAGAGGGACCCAAACCAATGGGTGCCACCCAATCTTGGACTTGAACCTCTAAGAATCATGAGGCAAAAGAAGCAGCCTATGTCAAGTATTTCATTATAGTAATTCAAAGCTCATACATTCATCCATACCTTTCTTTAACGCTAGCATTAAGTTTTTCACTTTTTCTAATATAGCTTTAAGGGTAATTTGGGCCTGAATGGCTTCTGATTCACCTTCTAGTGACTAGGTATCCTTGTGATATGAACCCTACCAACTCTCATTCTGGACATTTCGATTTTTCTTTCCTTAATTCTATACTAACACGTCTATTTTAACCTCAAGAAGGAACTTTTCAGTTTTTTATTATTTGCCTCCAGGCTCAGCATTTCTGCTAACTTGTTCTCAAGGCTGGCCTCCATTTAAAAGGTCTACAGTGCTTCATAATCTTTTCCAATATTCCTGAGCTCAGAATTTTTACTTTTTCTTTATATAAGCCAGAAGAAGTTATGCTAAGCCCTTTTTCCCTTATTTTTAAAAGTTAACTTTTGTTCCCACAAAAGCCCATACCCCTCCATCTCCTGGGTCGTGCCATTGAGGGTTGGACCTAGACTTGCACTTTCAGACAGGCCCTCAGCCCTGCACAGATTTAACCAGGATACCCTCTGGTAAAGCTCCGTAGCCACAGACAGGCACCAAGTACAGGTCCCTACTGGCCCCCAACAGAACTCAGGGCACCTCACAGAGTGCTCTGTTGAGAATACAAGCCAGGGCCCAGCAACAGGAACAGACCAGTAGTAGGAAGGAGACAGGGAGGGTGGGAGGGAAGAAAAATGGACAAAACATAGTTTTTCCACATTGTCTATATTATGGCACACCAATACATGGCCACCAGGGGAAATAGGAGGTCCTTCATGGTCAAGGGTACATGTCCCATCTGGCAGCTGGGGGTAGGGGGTTAGACCTCAAGTGCCTCCACCTTTCCACATGTGTGTACACTTCCAGGTTTGCTAGTTGACAAGAATCTCTGCAATAAAGGGATCATCTGCTTATGCCATGAGCCCAGCTCCTTCTTGTCCTAGAGAAGAGGTATGATCCTACCTGAAAGACCCCAGAGATCTCTCTCCACACAGCACCTCTGACCCCTGTTTATTGTGGTCAATATGAGAGCATCCATATGGGTATGACTGAGTCAGAGTACAAAGGGCCTTACAAGAATTTTCAATAAACTTTATGATAGCAGAGTTGTGTATTTCTCCCTTCGGTTCTATTTTGCTTCAACAGTTTTGCTGCTCTGTCATTAAATGGGTACACATTATATCTTCCTGATGAACTGACCTTTTCACATCACTGTGAAGTAACTCTATCTCTGGCAGTACTTTCTCTTAAAGTCTACTTTTCTTTTTTAATAAAATCAGAACAGCTTTCTTATACTTAGTGCTTACTTGGCATCTTTGCCCACCCAACTACCAACCTATTTTTAAAGTCTGTCTCATACAAGCAGCAAATGTGTGAGCTTGCCTTTTTTTCTAATTCAAGATTCCTTACCTTCTAGATGGAATATTTAGTCTACCTTATTTAATGTCATTATTGATACAGTAGAATTTATCCCTTTTCCTAATTTCCTACCTTCTTCTGAATGAATCAGGACTCATGAGCAACTTTGTCTTAATTTCATTTCCATTAATATCACCCATTGAATTGAGCATGTAATTAAGTGTTTAAAAGATAACTTAAGTCATTTGGGGCAAAATTTAAACAGAAGTAACAATAACAATTTCTTAGTCTTTAAAACTACAGAACTACAAAAACTAAAAACGGTGAGTCTGCCCCTTCTTGCCTAAACCTCAAGCAAAACAGAGCTGGTTTAAAATATAGCAGAATGAGTTACCTCGTTAACTGAAAGCCATGCCCTCAGACACCTCATAGTGGACCATCTTCATCTCTCACTATTGTTATGGGCCAGGACTAGTTACCAAGGGAAGCTGTGCCATTTTTACCAAGGAAGCCATTTAAAATCAAATATGGGCAACCACCTATTTCTAATAATTCAAGTCCCACCCTACCTGGAAACAAAAGATTACCCTAGAAGTTCATTTTAGACCCTATAGCTTTGTGGTCCCAGCATTAAAAATCTTAAGAAAGGCTTAATAACCAACTTTTTCATGATCCTTTTCTAGATGCTCACTACATAGATGTATTTTTAGATTGGAAAGGGAAGCTTCACTCCTGTAAGCATTCCATTCACTTCTCTCCCTGATTCCCGGCCGAAATTTTATTATAGCAAGTGTCACTGGGGAATATTTCTCAGCTGCAGTTGATTATTTCTTCTTTCACTGCCAGGTGTCACCTCTCCTGGAGAGGATCCACTGGGCAAGGAAGAGGGGAAGCGGTGGGCTGCGGAAGTGAGAAGCAGCCAGAGAAGCTGATGGTAGAGCCTGGGAGCAGCGGATAGGGTGCAGGGGAGAATTCACGGAGGCCGGAAGGATACAAAGCAAGTATTTGAGACTAGAAATAAAGGGCCTTCTAAACAATGTGTGTTTGTGTGTGTGTGTTGGGATGCAAAATTGTACATTATCCAACCAAAGCTGTTTGACCACAGCAATTAAAAATATTAATGTGAGCTGAAGAAAAGCTCAGTGGGAGAGCACTTGCCTAGTATGTCAAGGCCTTGGATTCAATGCCCAGCATAGCCCCCCCCATACATGTTATACATAGACACATAATAAATAAATATTAATATACAAGTATTAATATATATTTAATAAATATAGACACAATATATATTTATAAATATATTAATGTTATATAACTGTGCATATTGATACATATATATCATTATACATTTATTAATATAGATTAACGTATATGTTAATGATACCGCTCCAAATCCTTCATAAGAAATCATCCCCAATGCCAGAGGGGAAAAAAAATCTTAGGTAAAATTTATATATACCCATTCAGAAGGAAAAATTAGCAAGCTGAAAAAAATTAACAAACTATATTTTACACCAGAATTTCTCATCTCTCCAATTTGTTGGTGGTCCTTTCTGGGGCATCTTTTCAAGGACTGCCATTGTCACCTTTGGAATGTGATTTTTAGCCAGAGGAGAGACACTGGGGAGGAATTATTGAAAGCTCTGTTTCAGATCAGCATTAACAATTCATGGAACTCATCTCTAGTTCCACCTAGGCGTTGGGAAGGACACCTGACGAGCAGCGAGGGCTTGTTCAAAGTGTCCCCTAATCTGCTTTGAAATGCACAGTGGATTGGGGCCAACACGAGGTCAACACTAGCCTCATCTGCGAGGCTGCCTGGCTGTGCTCTTCCGGTGGAGGAAGCGAAAAAGAGGACCCACTGTAAACCCAGACTGCTGGTGCTGAAGGGTCTTTTGAAATGCAAACCTCTAGCACTAAGAAGTAGGTTGGAAACTTGTTTCCTATTCTGGGCCACTGGCTCACAGAGGGGGGGAAAAATAATCACCAGAAAGTCATTTAGGTTGAGTGGTTTACAAAGTGAGATGGATCAAAGGTTAAACTCACACAATTTAAATGTCGAGAAGAGGGGGTTTTCAACATGATTCATTAAATATGCTCAATTTGGGGAAGGTATTTCAATTCCAGATGAGGAGGAGCAGGTAAGGAAGCCTTCCACTCCTTGCACTCGTGCAAACTGCATGCAGCAAGACAAGCCCTGCAGAGCTGCCCCTGGCTCCTTTCCCTCCCGCTCTTGCTCTGGTTTGTTCCCTGTGGACACTGGTTTTCCTCCCGCTCCTCCTACAGGCCTCTTCTTACCACACTTGGCTCCTCAAGGCCGCCAGAGACGTGCTATTGTTCCTTAAGGTGCTCTCCACCCAGAATACTTGCTCCTGCCCTACATCCACGGGGTCCCCATGTAGGTAACCCTACCTTTGATCTCCACCCAGCACCTACTTCAGAGCTCCAGGCCCACAAATCCAACAAGCCCCTTGGACTCCCTCCTCCAATCCCATCCTTCCTCCCCTGTTCCTTTCTCAGTGAAGGCAAGTCCATCCACTCTCGTGCCAAAGTCAGAGAAGCAGGGTTCGGTCTTGAGACTTCCTTTCCCTCACCCCACATCTAATTCATCTCCAAATCCTAAACACCTTCCCTTCTCTTTATTTCCAAAGTCCAGCCTGCTCGCATCTCTGCATCCAGATGCCAGTAACACCTGCCAGGGTCTCCACGTCCCCCTTGGCTTCCTTCAGTCCATTCTCTCTACACACCAGCCAGGGTGTCTCCCTACAAGGCAGAGCTGCGGGGAATTGCTCAATGTACTGTAAAGCTTCTAGAGTAAAGATCACATCTTGATTATGGTCCATAAAACTGCAAACTACTTGTCTTTGCAGAATCCTGCAGTCTCATCTCTAGACACCTTCCTGCCTCCCACGCGCTCTCCTGGTTCCACTCTGAAAACCACACAGGTCTTTCATTTCCTCAGACTCTTTATGCTGTTCGCCACGTCTGGCCTTCAAACAGTGCTGGGTTTCCTCTGCCCCTTCATTGTTCTTCATCTGCTTGGCCAGTTTCTTCTCAGCCCCTGATCTCTGGAGTAAGACTGAGAAATGGTGCTACATTCCCGAGCCCAGCTCAGACCCTTTCTTACCCTTCTTTCAATTGTGTCTCTCATTTTCCATTTTTTAAGACTTTATTATACTTTCTAATTAAATAGCTATGCTACATATTCCTTCCTATCTTTCACATTACTATTTCCCCTGAGTGCCTAGCACTATGACCTGCAGATAAGAGAGGCCATAAAGCTGTCCTGAATGAACTGAATAAATGAGGAAAAGAAATCACGACAAAAATCACCAAGCAAAGGAGAAAGGTCATCTCCAACTAAATTACTCACAACTTATGTGGGTTTGGTTTTGTTGTTTTGCATATTTTTATTTCTATGAATGTAATAAAATGTTCAATCAGGTACTTATGTTGGAATTAGTGACCAACTTAAACACCAATTTTTTTTTCCACATGAACTGATGTCAAGCGAGGTATCCCTCTATGCTTAGGTAATTTGTTTCACTTTAAGTTTTATCTTTAGAAAATATGACTTTTGAAACCAAATCCTGCAATTCAATACATTAACTGTCCTCCCAGCTGTCATTTTAAAATACTATAATCATGACCTTCACATCTTTTCCAAGTCGTTGATAAACCGTGTTCTTATGCTAGCACCATAAAATCCTATGAAATACCTGCCTCTTTCCCAGTGAGGCAGGAATAACTAATCAATTCATCCAATAGCCATTTTCCCCAATCTGCTTATTTCTTATGCTCTTTAGTTAAAAAGTAGCCAGAAACACACTTTGGCAGCTTTCTTTACAGCTAATGGGGACCAGTGACACATGATAAGATATCAAGAAGGAAGAATGAGGGAAATATTTGCTCCAATTTAGCAAGAAAAAAGCAAGATTAACCTAATATATACTCATAAACACTGATTATTCCATGACTTCTACCTTTAAATGTGGTTGCAATACCTGAAGGCATGGCAGCCATCTTATGATTACATGGTAAAAGCACAAAGGCAGAGAAGGTATGAAGACAGAAGGGCTTCTGAAAAAGCCTGTTAAACCTATCTCCATAATTCTAGTTATGAGAAATAATTGTGTCTTTATTGCCTAAGCCACTATTAGATTTTTGGGGGGAGCAGGGGTTCTAGTAAAACAAATGATACATTTACTTAGAATAGGACCACTGATGTATGTTCCAAATGTAGTTAATTAAGCAGACACAATTCTAACTGTAGTGAACTTCAATACTCAATTCTATATCTTGTCCACTAAGCTATCATAAAATACTTTATTTCAAATTCCTTGCTCAAGTCAAGGTACACCTAGACTATGAGTCTGCCCTCTTTTGACAGTTCAGTAAGTTTACCCTAAAAGCACTGCTCTTGGTCTGAAAAATGCACAAAGGAGGGACATAGTGTGGTCAGATCCTGTTTTTGTAAGATTGGGTCTGGATTAACATTAAGCCTCCTAAGACCTTGCTCTTCATCAGCTTCATCCTACTGTTTTCCATAATTATTTTTTTAAAGAAGATACATACTTTTTATTTCTGAACATACACAATTTTAAAAAAATAAAATAAAATAAACAGAATAAGTCTTCTTTGTTATTCCTCCAAACTCTTTAATGGTTCTTCACCCTGAAAAATTCTTCAGAGGTTCTGTCCAATAAATAGAAGGAATCATAGCACCCCATGGAATTAGGTAGAATATCAGCTGGACTTCTGTACCCTAGAACCAAAATAGCAGTAGCCTCCATCAAAAAGGTGATTGTTTCTAACCTGACACTCCGGACAGTAGCAGAGCTCTGCCAATCAGTAAGCCAATCCCCCTCTCTTTCTTGGTTCTAGCATATTTTGGGGGGGGTTTGTTCTTGGTCCAAGATGGAACCCATCACATCCATATCCAAACCAGCAAGATGGAGACAGGAGAATAGAAGCCACCTTTCTTTTTACAGGCATGATTCTCAAATTGCCATCACTTCTGCCATATCCGCTTGACTAGACCTTACTCCCATGTTGACATCTTGCTGTAAGGAAGCCAGGAAATGCACCCCCTATCCTGGGAAGCCATGTGCCAACCAAAGCTACTATAGATCACTACTGTAGATCAGAGACAGAAGAGATTGTGAGGGGCATTTCATCATCTCCATCAGAACACCCACTCCTGAGAGAAATTTGATTTCCTTGGCTGAAGCTGCTGTAATAAACAATAGAATAATTTAAGTGAAATCAAGCCAAAGATCAAAGCCAGCTCTTGAGCTAGACAGAGGTCACTGACTTTAAGGAACAAAGCCAAATATTTTGTTAAGAAGATTCTCCATAAAAGTAGAGTCTTCATCATCCCCTGGGAACTGTTAGCAATGCAAATTCTTTAGCCCAACCTAGATTCACTAAATCAGAAACTCTGGAAAAAGAGCCCAATATCTGTTTATAGACAAGCTCTCCAGGTGATGTCCACATGTGTTCAAGTTTGAGACCCACCACACTGCAGATTACAGCATTCATGGGTTCTTAATAAGCATCTATTAATTCCTGTAAAAGACGCAAGGTGCCTGAGTAATTCTTGTGCTCAAGTGAGCAATGAGTTATTCACTTAAAGAAATGTTTTGAGGGGGTAAAGATGGTAGAGTAGAGAAGGTTACTTTCCAAAGAAGACAACTTCTCTTTGAGGTCAGTTAAAAAAAGAAAAAAAAAGGAAAAGAAAAGAAATTCTACTGAGATTTAACACTGGACTCTCAGAATGGCCTACAAACACAGAAGGTTTGATAGAATAAAATTTAAAAAGAAAAAACCTTTCGCCAACACCAGCAGCTGTGGATGCAGATCCACCATGGGCAGGTTGGAGAGACAGACTAAGAGAGCCTGCATTTCAGGTGGCACCAAGGTGTGTCTTGAAACAGAGGATGGTGATCATCATTGTTGAGCTGATTCAGTGGGTGAACTGCACTTTGGTTTACTGTGAGAGAGACACTGTGCACCTCCCAGTGACCCACAGAGAGCAGGAATAGCCACCATGTTTTACTGCTGTGCTATGGCCACAGGCAGGTGTGGGTCCAAACCCAGGGGCACAGACCTGTGTGATTCCAGCGGGGTCAAAAAACCTGACCTGACAGAGGCCTGCCACATGACTCAGAGTGTAACTAGAAAATCAGGTGAAATTCAGGCATGGAAAGTGTTGCACCTAGGGGAATTCAAGACATTCAGACATGAGAGATCTAGGTGTCTCTCACTCTTTGGATCTAACAGTTGGCAGGACTAGCTGGGGATGACCAGGGACTTGATCGGGCGGGGGTGGAGGGAAGTGAATGTGTGCTTTGGGACTGAGCACAGGAGGCTAAGTTATAAGAGCCATGGCAGGCAAAGAGTGGCTTCTCAGCTACACAAGTGAAACCCAGGGGAGAATCAAGCCACACACCCAGTGCAGATTGCAGACTGGAAGCAGCCAGACTCTGAAGGTGTGTGGATTTAAAAGTTTCACCAAACATCATTCCACAAAGCCCCAGGGGTCAAGCTAGACCCAAACCCTGTCTCTAGGAGCTCCGGCTCTGGGAACCCCTTTCACAGAACTCTACAGCGACCCCTTGCTGTGAGTGGAGGAGACAACACCCTCCAACCCACCGGACCTCATGCTGCTGAGAAGGGAAGCTGAGAACAAAATGCAATCTGACTAGCTCCACAAAAAGAAGGAGGACCTGACAGCTCCTGCCTACTACTACTCTGTGTGCAATACATACCACAAGAAAAAAGTGGAAAAAAAGATAATCAGAAACTGACAGCTAACATATAATATTATAGACAATTTTTCAACCATGGCAATGTAAAATCCCTTAATCTTCTGTCAGGAACCTTTTTTTTTTTTTAAACTTTGGTGTGCTGAATGGTCCATGGACATTTGAACATATATATATATATATATATATATATATATATATTTGTCTCACTCATCTTATTTCAGCATTTCTTGAGGGTAGTTATTTTCTTGACTCTGTCTTTTGAGGACCAGGGTTTTTTATTAGTATAATTTGGTTTTGTTTTATGTTGTTTTTCTCTTGTTTATTTCCCTTGATTCTCTTCCTCTTTTTTCTTTCATGAACAGCTAAATTCTATTGTTCTCTTTCACTCCTCCTTTAACTCTTTCTACTACTCTCTCTCAATTATTACTCCTACATCTCCTCTGCATTCTCCCTCTTCACCTTTTTGAAATAACAAAACTTTTTGTAAACATAATATCTCTACAGTTGGCAATTGCCTAACATACCATTTCTGTTTATAGTGCCAATTAACATTGTAGATGACAAAATAGCAACCAAGTATTTAGTTTAATGCTGAATTGATTGCATTGGTTCTTGGTATTGTCTCCCCCTAAAACGTGAGGTACTAGAAATCTTTAGGAACACTATAAATTCACAGGATAGAAGCTCTGCTATCCCATATTGTTACTGATAAATGGACAGACAAACAACATGAAAAAGCAAGGGAACAAACCATCTCAAACAAATCAAAATACCTCATTAACAGAATCCAGTGATATCACAGAGGAGGAAATGTCAGAGAAGGAACTCTTAAAATGAAGGAATTAATCAACCAAATTAAAAACCCAATGGAGATCATCACCAACAGATCAAACCACTTGGAAGACAGAGATTCAGACAACAAAGACAAAGTATATAGTCAGAAAACAAAGTTGATCACGAAGAAAATATGTTAAAAGAACATGAACAGAACTTTCAAGAAATATGGGATAACAAGAAAAGTGCAAATATAAGATAAAGGAAGATTCAGAGATCCAAACCAAAAAATACACAATCTTTTTCAATGAAATAATATCAGAAAATTTCCCAAACCTTAAGAATGAATTAGAAAATCAAATACAGGAGGCTTCCAGGCTTCCAAATATACAAAATTACAAGAGACCTATACCAAGGCATATCATTATGAAAATGCCCAACATACATGTTGTGCTTTGGATGTAAGGTGTCCCCCATAAGCTCAAGTGTGAGACAATGCAAAAAGGAGAAATATTTGGGTTGTAAGAGTCTTCACCCAATCTGTGAATTAATCCCTTGATAGGGATTAACCGAGTGGTAAATGAAGGTGAGTGGGGTGTGTCTGGAGGAGGTAGACATTGGGGGCATGGCTTTGGGGTATATATTTTGTATTTGGTGAGTGGAGTGTCTTTTTCCCCCCTCTCGCTCTCTCTCTCTCACCACAGTCTTCCACTGTGAAGTTCAGCCTCACCTCCATCCCTGGAGTATAGAGCCTGCTGTCTATGGATTGAGACCTCTGAAATTGTGAGCCCCCAAATAAACTTTTTATCCTCTATAATTGTGCTGGTCAGATCTTTTAGTCACGGTGGCAAAAAAAAAAAAAAAAACTGACTAAAACAATACAGAATAAGAATAAAATGTTAAGGGCTGTTAGAGAAAAATGACTGATCACATGTAGAGAGAAACCAATCTGAATCTCAGCTGATTTCTCAACCCAGATCCTAAAAGCTAGGAGGACTTGGAATAATATATACCAAGCCCTAAAAGAAAATGAATGCTAACCAAAAGTACTATATCCAGCAAAATTAAGCTTCAGATTTGATAATGAAATGAAAACTTTCCATGATAACAGTTAAAAAGAATTCACAACTAGAAAGCTTGCATTACAAAACATACTCAGTAAAATATTTCATGAAGAAGAAATAAAAAATAAAGTTGAAAAACAGCAAAGGGAGGAACTACACTAGAAGAATAGTTAATCAAAAGAGAAACTAATTCAAATTAAAACCAGAAATAAATCAGACAGGGAATAAACATTATTTCTCAACAAAAACATTGCATGTAAATGGCCTAAACTCATCAATCAAAAGACACAGACTGGAAGACTGGATTAAAAAACAAGGTTCAACAATATGCTGTCTCCAAGAGACTCACCTCATAGGCAAAGAAATGCACAGAAAGAAGGTAAAAGGATGAGAAAAAACATATCATATCATTCACATGGATCTTGTAGAGAGTTTCTATCCTCATTTCAAATAAATTGGACTTAAAACCAAAGCTAATCAGAAGGGAACAAGAATATCATTTCATACTGCTTAAGGGAATTATACATCAATAAGATAAAACAATCATAAATATTTATGCCCCAAACAATGGAACATCTACGTACATCAAACAAACTTCTCAATTTCAAGAACCAAATGCAATAATACTGTGTGACTTTAACATGCATCTCTCATCACTGGATAGATTGTGCAAACAAACTAAACAAAGATGCTATAGAACTAAGAAATACAATTAGTGACATATCTAACAGACACATGTAATATATTTTATCCATCAATGACTGAATACACTTTCTTCTTAGCAGCACAAGGATCATTTTCTAAAATAGACCATATCTTAGGCCACAAAGCAATGCTTAGCAAATACAAAAAAAGGAGAGATAATACCTTGCATTCTATCTGATCATATGGAATGAAATTGTAAATCAACAATATAATAAAATTTAGAAGCTTCTCTAACACATGGAGACTAAATTATATACTACTGAATGACCAATAGATAGCAGAAGAAATCAGTGATGAAATTAAAAACTACTTAGAGGTAAATGAGAGTAGAAACACAAAATATCAAAATCTCTGGGACACTATGAAGGCAGTTCTAAGAAGAAAGTTCATAGCACTGAGTTCATCCATTAAAAGAATAGAAAGTCACCAAATGAATAACTTAACATTATATTTCAAAGCCCTATAAAAAGAAGAATCCAACACTAAAAATAGCAGAAGACTAGAAATAATTAAAATCAGAGACGAAATCAATGAAATTGAAAACAAAAAAAATTCAAAAAATATCAATGAAACAAAAAGTTGGTTTTTTGAAAAACTTAATTAAGTTGATAAATTCTCAGCCATGCTAATAGAGGAAGAGGGAAAAACTCAAATTTCTAAAATTTGTGATAAAAAAGAAAATAGCTCCACAGACACCATTAAAATACAGAGGATAATCAGAAACTATTGAAAACTTATACTACAATAAAATAGAAAATCTTGAAGACATTTACAAATTTCTAGAGACATATGAGCTACCCAAATTGAATCAGGAGAACATAAACAATTTAAACAGATCAATTTCAAGTAATGAAATAGAAGATGGCATCAAAAGCGTACCAACAAAGAAAAGCCCAGGACCATAGGGATTCTCAGCTGAGATCTATCAGACCTTCAAAGAACTAACAGCAATCCTCCTCAAACTATTCCATGAAATAGAAAAGGAGATCCTTCCAAACTCATTCTATGAACCTAGTATCACCCTGATTCTAAAACCAAACGAAGACACATCAAGGAAAGAAAACTTCAGGCCAATATCCCTGATGAACATAGATGAAAAAATACTTAATAAAATACTGGCAAATTGCAAACAAAAACCCATTAAAAAAGACAGTGCACCATGATCAAATGGGTTTCATTACAGGGATACAAGGTTGGTTCAACATATAGAAATTAATAAATGTAATTTACCACATAAATAGACTTAAAGATAAAAATCACATGATTATCTCAATAGATGCAGAAAAAGCATTTGACAAAATGTGGCATCTATTCATGTTCAAAACACTAGAAAAACTAGGGATAGTAGGAATATACCTCAACATTGTAAAAGCTATATATGCTAAACTCAAGGCCAACATCATTTTAAGTGGAGAAAACCTGAAAGCATTCCCTTTAAGAACTGGAACAAAACAAGAATGCCTTCTTTCATCACTTTTATTCAACACCGTTTTTGAAACTCCAGCCAGAGCAATTAGGCAAAAGAAAGAAATTAAAGAAAATAGGAAAAGAACAGCTCAAACTATCCCTGTTTACCAATGACATGATCCTATATTTAGAAGACCCAAGAAAACTACTAAAACTCAAACAAGTTCAGCAAAATAGCACGATATAAAATTAACACATAACCGGGCGCAGTGACTCAAGCCTGTAATCCCAGCACTTAGGGAGGCTGAGACAGGAGAATCACGAGTTCAAAGCCAACCTCAGCAACGATGAGGCACTAAGCAACTCAGCGAGACCCTGTCTCTACATAAAACACAAAATAGGGCTGGGGATGTGGCTCAGTGGTCGCGTGCCCCTGAGTTCAATCCCCAGTAGCAAAAAAAAAAAAATTAACACACATAAATCAATTGTGTTCCCAGACACCAATGATGAATCAGCCAAAAAAGAAATTAAGAAAACTATCACATTTACATTAATCTCAAAAAAAAAGATACCTGGGAATCAATCAAACAAAAGAAGTATAAGACATCTACAGTTAAAACTACAGAACACTATGGAAAGAAATTGAAGAATTCCTTAGAAGATGGAAAGAGCTCCCATGTTCTTGGATAGGCAGAATTAATATTGTCAAAATGGCCATATTACCAAAAGTGCTATACAGATTCAATGCAATTCCTATTAAAATTCCAATGACATCCTTCATAAAAACAGAAAAAATTGGGGATAGGAAAGATAGTGGAATGAGATAGACATCATTATGCCAGGTACATGTATGAAGACATGAACGGTGTTACTCTACTTTCTATACAACCAGAGAAATGAAAAACTGTGCTCCATATGTGTACTATGAATTGAAATGCATTCTGCTGTTATGGCATAACAAATTAGAACTAATTAACTAATTAATTAATGTAAAAAAGAAATAGAAAAAGCAATCATGAAATTTATTGGGCATAGTAAGAGACCCAGAATAGCTAAAACAATCTTTAGTGAGAAAAGTGAAGCAGGATGCATCACAATATCAGATCTTAAATTATACTAAGAGGTGCAATAACAAAAACAGCATAGTATTGGTACCAAAACATACATGAAGACCAATGGAACAGAATAGAAGACACAGAGACAAACCCACATAAATCCAGTTATCACATACTGGACAAAGGTACCATAAACATACATTGGAGAAAAGATAGTCTCTTCAACAAATGGTGCTGGAAAAACTGGAAATATATATGTAGCAGAATGAAATTCCACTCCTATCTCTCACACTGCACAAAACTCAAGTCAAAGTGAATCAAAGACCCAGACATTAGACCAGAAACTCTACATCTACTGGAATAAAAGATAGACCCAACACTCTATCATGTCGACTTAGGAACTGATTTACTCAATAAGACTTCTAAAGCACAAGAAGTAAAATCTAGAATCAATAAATGAGATGGCATCAAACTAAAAACCTTCTTCCCAGCAAAGGAAACAATCAAGAACATGAAGAAAGAGCATAAAGAATGGGAGAAAAACTTTGCCCCCTGCACCTCAGATAGAGCATTAGTCTACAGGATACATAAAGAACTCAAAAAATTTAAGGCCAGAAAACTGAATAATCTGGTTAATAAATGGGCAAAGGAACTGAACGGGCACTTCATAGAAACAGAAATACAAATGGTCAACAAATATATGAAAAAAGCTTACAATCCCTAGCAATTAAAGAAATACAAATTAAAACTACACTGAGATTTCATCTCACTCCAGTCAGAATGGCAATTATCAAGAATACAAGTAACAATAAATGTTGGCAAGGATATGGAGGAAAAGGTACACTCATACACTGCTGGTAGGACTGCAAATTGGTGAAACCACTCTGGAAAGCAGTATGGAGATTACTAAGAAAATTTGGAATGGAACCACCATTTGACCTAGTTATCCCACTCCTTGGTATGTACCCAAAGGACTTAAAATCAGCATACTACAGTGATGCAGCCACATCAATGTTTATAGCAGCTCAATTCACAATAGCTAAGCTTTGGAACCAACCTAGGTGCCCTACCACAGATGAATGGATTTAAAAAATGTGGTATATATACACAATGGAATATTACTCAACCTTAAAGAATGAAATTATGGCATTTGCCAGTAAATGGGTAGATCTGGAGATTATCATGCTAAGAGAAATAAGCCAATCCCAAAAAACCAAAGGTTGAGTGTTCTCTCCAATATGTGGATGCTAACACACAACATGCAGGAAAACTTCTACATCATATACAACCACAAGACTGGGATCCTAATTAGACTAAGATATACTCCATATTTGTTTAAATAAGTCAAACTATGCTGTCATGTATAACTAAGAATAACAAAAAGGAAAAAAATGTTTTGATCATAAAATGGGTTCTAAATAAAACATATTTACATTAAAGTGTCTTCAACTTCTCCTTAAGAAGGATTCTGAACATTAGGTTCAGCTTTAACTTTTTCAAAAACAATAGTTATGCAGCACTGGATTTAATATCCAGCCAAGGGCAAACCTTCCCTTTACTGTATTAACTCATATTCCTAAAAACATGGACTGACTAGCTGTCCATCTGACATCAGCATTATGAACAGCATGTCCCCTGGGGACATCCCTCAGAGGAAAGGATGCCAATGACTTGTTCAAGATCATAAGAGGAAGGAGTCTCTGAGACATCTCTCTACACTTTCCAATACTCTTCTTTTCTGGCTCATAGATCTGAGCAACTACTTGTTTACATATTCTTTCCTTTCTCTTCAATGGTTATTACTTGTAGGAGGTAATACATTGTCTTTATAATCATAGAAAGACCTCTATATGAATCACACAGGGATATTGATAAGATGCAGACACAGACTCAGGAGGCTTGGGGACCATATCTGAGATTCTGTATTTCTAACTAGCTATCAGGTAAGGCCCCTGCTGATCCACAGACCATAACTTGAGTAAGAAGGATTTGTACTATTACAGGATGTTGAACAGAGGAGCTGCTTCAGAAGGCCTCCCAATTTAGATGAAGAAGTCACTACCAGTGGGGGATGCTCAAATTAAACTTTCAACACTAGGTGCATTAAAAGAAAAAGAAGATGCATATTTACCAGGAGTGATGAATAAAGAGGGAAAAAAGAAACAGACACAAGCTGCCCATCCCCCCAACTATTGTCCTACCCTTGCTTTCCAGGCAGGACATCTTCAAAGTGTAGGTTTTCCCCTGGGAGTCACTATGGTGAGTGCCAGGTAGTCTCTCATGCATCCATTCATGTAATAAACATTTGCTAAACAATCTCCATGCCCAGGGGTCTACTCAAGTCTCAAAGCATCATACAAATAGGAAGAAGGGTACTGTCATGGTTCCACACTCTGGCTGGGCTTTTTTGCCTCTTGAAGTGCCCCCACCAACCCTTCTGTCCATCACAGCACTGGCTGGTTCCCAGAACATTACTTCTGAGGTATAGTCTCATTTATTGGGTAGCTTACTAGCTTCAAGTTCTAGGGGACCTACTTTACTGGGTTCAACTGCCTTACTCTGCAATACCTTAGGAGGTAATTTTCTCCTTGGGGCAGTAGGGTGGGGCTATGGAGATAGTTTGTCCATGGGTGTCCCTTGGTCACTCGCCTCCTCTCTCTACTTACAGAGCTAGTATTTAGCCTTTCTTCCCTACACTCAAAATTACTCTTTTGGCCAGGCCTTAATGACAGAAAAGCTATTTCTGATTTACTCCATACTGTCAGCACAAACATTCTCAATGTCTTAACCAAAAGATAAAGTGCCTCTTCTTTATTATTCCTCAAGGCAGGATGAACTTCCAGAAACTCCCCACATAGGTCACTGCCTGACCCCTTCTGTCCTCATTCTCTGCAAAGCATTGTTAAAAAATATTAAGAACGCTTCCATTTGATAGCACTCAAGAAACCATGAAGGCCCTGGGCAAATTGAACATATTATTTTAAGCCAAAACTCAAAACACATCCCTGGAAAATTACAAAGTCCATATGGGGACAAAGGAACAGAAAATTTAAGATAGATTTGTCCAAAAAAGTTTCAGACATGCATACATCTTGGCTGTGGGTAGTTGAAAACATTGTAGAAGTAATGGGAAAGGGGAGAAAGGATACAGAAAGAGATGTATTTTAAAAAACATGTACTTCTAATTATACCATTCGAGATAAGTTAGATCAGTGTTTCTCAACAATTTTTCATTATCATCTTTCTTAGGAATCATTTTTAGATATCTTTTTCTTAATCCAATCCCATAAAAATTTTAATGTGATTATTTTTAATTGACATAAAAATTGCATATATGTATGTGGTACAAGTTATTATTTTGCTATATGTATACATTGTATATTAAATCAATCTAGTTAATGTATTTGTCATCTCATATAACACTTTTTTTTTAATAGAGTGGTCTTTTTTTTTTAATTTTTTTTTTACATCTTTGTTTTTTATTTATTTTTTACGTGGTGCCGAGGATTGAACCCAGCACCTCACGCATGCGAGGCAAGCGCTCTACCGCTGAGCCACAATCCCAGCCCCTCACATAACACTTTTTGTAAAAAGAACATTTAAAATTTTATCTTATTAATGTCCAAATATACAGTATTCTTATTAACTATAAAATCAATGCTATGCAATAGACTTCAAGAACATATTTCTCTTGTTCAAGTGCAAATTTGAACCCTGTGACCATCATCTCCCCATTTCCTCCCCTTTCCTTGTAAAATTTTAATATCTGTTGATGTACCATATGTATATATTGTATTTTTTTCTCCTATCCCAAAAGCAAGTTTTTACACCCTTGAAAGTGCTGTCACCCCCGTTAAGAATGCATGGGTTAGATACAGCTTAGTAACAATCCATCCTCAAAATCTTAGTAGCCAGTTACAGAAAAGCTGTTGACTCATTCCCCGATATCACAGGGCAGACGCAGGTGATACTCCCAAGATTGCCTCACCCTTCCATCCAGGCTGACAGAGCAGAGAAGAATGCTCTGGAAGGTATCACACCTGCAACTAGACAGTTGTTCTCAGAAGAGACCCATGTCACTTTTCATGTTAGCTCCTTGGCCAAACTTCACCATATGGCCTCCACAACCACAAGGGGACAGGCCATGGATTCTACTGTATATCTGGAGAGGGAGAACAGGAGAAAATAGCAAGTAAGAGGCATTAAAGACTGAAAACAACTTTGCCTTTGGCCAATGCTGCTACTCAGAAAGAATATGCTGGCAGCCGTACGTGGAGAAGCTCTCAGGACCACAGAATATAAAACTTCCTGTCAGAGGCTCACCGACATTCTTGCCACAGTTAATCAGAAGAGACACTTCCCCTTCTCCCACCATCCTGTCCAACGTCCAGTCAGTCCAGACCTCAACCACATTGTAGCTACGAACTCCACATCCTCTCTGTTCTCACTACCACTTCTACTTCAGCTCCCTCATTGGAGATCAAAAACCACCCAAAGGAATTTAGGAGATAAGGAAGACTCAGAGACACTCTGTAAGCACCAAATGGTCCATCGGTATGCCTTTGGAGAAGCAGATGAACTAAATACAAATGGCTCAACACACTAGCAGGGGTCGTTGGACCAAATGCAATAAGGTAGGTGCTCAATAAATTCCCGAGAGATGAAGGAGTGCCTGGTTGGAAAAATCAATGAATGAAAAGGACCAGGTGCAGCCCATTTTTCAAGGTCTTCAATAATACATTTCCTCTTTCTTGGCTGTTTCTCTTATCTTGACCTGGGCCAGTGGTGTTCTCTTTCCTGTCATGTTTTAGTCTCTGCTAATCAACGAGCTCTGTTCCCTGTGGTCCCACAGTTGGCGTGACATCTTGATTTGCATTACCTGTGTTTAGTACTCTACTTCCTCTTTCCTTCCTCTCTGTTTGTAGGCAAGGTCTTGTAATTCAGCCCCTACTCCAAAGTATTCCATGCCTGATTCAACCCATAACTACCCCACCCTCATGTTAGTCCTCCCCAAAGTCTCCAGAGGAAAAGACCCCATGATATAAACACAGCAACACAATAACACTCATAAACAGAAGGAAAGAAACTTAACAAAATGCCAGATGCATGTACACAAAGTCTTTCATGTGAGTTCAGCCAAGGGTTTGCTGTTTCTCATTTTAAAATCCACTAATGAGTCAGGGATCGAGCAGCAAGGACTTTTTCTCTTTCCACACTGGCTTATGTGAGCAAGCACCCCTGATGAAAAGTGCTATCACTTCTCTTGAAAAGTACAAACTATGAACAAGAACCAATCAGCCAGTTGGTCCATTTTAGGCCGTTCAAGTGTCCAAGCAGAGGCTTGTCACAAACCAAAATATCTAGGGTGCTTAAAAATACGAAAATGTTATCAAAGACCCTCTGGGGACAGGGATAGGGGCAGAGTGAGGAGGTGGGAATGGGAGTTAGTCTTCATTTTATGCGCAAAGCAGTGAATAAAAACACTTGAGGGAAGGGAGAGGAAGACGCAGTTCCCAGGCCAGCAGAATAGTTTCAAGTTAGAAATTTTGGAACCAAAGTTCAGAAGGGGCAACACAAACTTGCCCTGAACACAAATCAGCCATGGTTAAAGTGCTGGGTTGTCTGTATCCTGGCACACGTCAATCCTTGTGTGTGCTTAAGATAGATCATAGACTTCTGTTTCCGTCTCTAGTAACCTGATGTTCTCCACAAACATCATAATGGAGAGGAGAGAGAGCACAGAAGGAAAAGGATCTTCCTTTACCCTTTCGATGCAGGCAACATCTTCACCGTAACACACATGTTTATTGAGCACCATTTGGGGCAGACATTAGACAAGGTACTGGGGACATAGCAGTGAACTCAGTCCTTGATCTCATGAAAGTAACATCGAAATGAAAAAGAGACAAGAAACAATTAAATAAACAAACAAATGAGGTGATTTCGTGTGACAATAAATGCAGGAAAGAAAATAAAACAAAATGAGGTGGATTTTCAGTGACATGAGAGTTGGATATTGCTTTAGTTAGAGTGGTTAGGGAAGCTTCTCTAAGGGAGTGTCACTTGAACTGAGACCTCAGTGAGGAGAAAGGGAATAAGTACAAACACCTGGGGGCACTAATGGGTTTAAAGAACTAAGAGAAAGTCATGTACCTAGAGAAGTAAGGAAGAGAATGAGGAAGTTGGAGTGATGTGAAGACTTAAGGACAAGACTTAAGGACAAATTAAAGACTTAATTTGTAAGTACACATGCTGCGCAGTCGTCACAAGTAAGAGAGTTAGGGTGGGGCATTGAGCTTGTCTTCCCTGTGACTATTCTACCCCAGCTCTGCTGTGTAGCAGCTAAGTGAGAGGGAGTCTCACTCCTAGACATGTTGAAAAACTTATTCTGCCCTATGACAAGGTTCCTAGAAGCAAACCCCGAAACAACAGTTCATGAGCAAGTGATTTATGAAGCAAGTGCAGCCAGAAGAAGCCAGTAAGAGAGAACAAGGAAGTAAAATAGAGAAGGTAGAAAGGCGAAGGAAGGGAGCAATGTTAGACAGAGTCCCATACACGGGAGCTACAGCCCCCCAGAGGGAACTCTGAAGGAAGACTGTTTAATTTAACCTCCAAGAGGTGCCAAGTTAAGGTAAGAAAGGTAGCTTCCCTGGTGTCACTCCTGACAGTCATTGTTGAAAGGCCATCCCAGGACAAGGGAGTATTAGAATCCCACATGCTGTCCTCTAAGAAAGAACTGCAGGTGTTAAGCACAAGAAGCAAAAACACACTGACGTGCATGCACGTACACAGGTGCACACCCACACACACAGTAAACTCATATTCCAGAGGCTCCGGCAGAGAACTGATTTCACCCACTACACATCCTGACCAAACTACCTAGTTTCCAACTAGGGTTCTACCCATACCCTCCAGGTGGCCTCAGTTTTCTCATCGATAAAGTATATATAATCTCATAATTTATTTAAAATCCTTAATACAATGCCTGGCCTATAGCAGACATCCAATAAACGTTATTTTTTCACACTTAACTGAGCATTCCAAAATGACTGTGTGAATCTAATATCTTCCCTTTTTTGTTGTTGTTGTGTTCTCATATTTACATGAGATCATAAAAGCTCCAGAGATCTCCATGAGTACAAGAGCTTTATCACAAGATCAGTTGGCAAGCTAGAAGATGGTCCTTGAAACCTTCAAAGAGAAACAAACCTGCATTCCCACCTAATTATACGTCAAGGCATCCTTAAGAGTCACTCTTGCCCCTGGGGAGGACTAGGAATGTTCTTAATAATAACCCTGGAATGTCATTAGCTGTCATAAATAGATTTAGAAATCACTAAAGTGTCAAAAAACTTCAACTGAGTTCTTCATGTCTGAGTGTATTAAGGAATAATAGACTTGAGACTGCTCCATGGATTCTTGGATCTATTTCACTGCTTTTGAGTCATAGGACTTCAAATGCCCTCCCACTTCCTAATAACTCAGGTGCACGTTCCCTTCGGCAGAATTCTGTTTCAATCTTGATTAAAAGACACAATGTCAAAGAATCTCTGTTTAGCACTTTGAACATTTAATGGTGTCTTTGATCAGGACCATGTGCAGCACTTACTGTTCTGAGCTATTTCCAGGTCGGCCCGTTTCCTTCCATCCATTAGAAAGGACCCACTGCAAGCGAGGGCTGATCTAAAGCAGGGTAATGAGAAAACAAACTCAAAACAAGCAGGAGGTCCCACATAGAGCAAGATGCCACTCAGCTCAGGGTCCCCTTAGACAGGAGAGTAACACATTCTAAGTCAGGGGACTTGATTGATAAAGACTGTGAAATGCAGTTGGCTTAGACTCCTAGTTAAAGATGGATCTTGCTCCATGGTTTTTTTTTTTTTTTAATATTTATTTTTTAGTTGTAGGTGGACACAATATCTTTATTTTATTTTATTTTTTTATGTGGTGCTGAGGATCGAACCCAGTGCCTCCCGCGTGCTAGGCGAGCACGCTACCACTGCACCATAACCCCAGCCCCTGCTCCATGGTTTTCTTCCTCTCCTTTCCAAACCTCACTGAAATTCCAGGGAAGAAATGAAAAATAAATGCATTAATCCAAAAGGACAGGGCAAAAGAAGAGATAGCAAAAGGTTAGAGCTAGAAGTAGGACTGAAAACACAGCAAATAAGTAAAAATCTACCTACTAAACTGTAGGGATTGGACCCGCCTTTCTCCATCTGCCCCCAGAATGACAGTAGGCAGCCAATGACAGTAGTACTGCCCCTTCATTCCACACCAGCAGGGAGGCTGAATTCTTCTCTGGAAAAGCTGAAAAGTACAGATATAAGATCTTTAGAGATATGTGGTCTACTCAAGAAAACACCTCACCCATGGCTTACCATCCACATCTAAGCCTACCAGTGGACAAGTCTCTCCCATCTCATGTATACACGTGCATTCACACACACACACACACACACACACACACACACACACACACCACACACAGATTCCAGTCTGCTTTCTAGAGACTCACTGTCAAAAACCAAAATCTAAGTCAGATGCAGTGGTGCACACCTGTAATCCCAGCTACTTGGGAGGCTAAGGCAGAAGGATGGCAAGTTCGACAAGCCTGGGCGACTTAGCAAGACCTTGTCTCCAAAGGAAAAATAAAAAGCTCTGGGGATGTAGCTCAGTGGTAGAGTACCCCTGGGTTCAATCCCCAGTACCCTAGTACCAAAAACAAACAAACAAATCCTAAAGATTGTCAGTTACGAGAGCAAGATTCTGGCATGAAATGCACCTAAAAAAATAGAAAAGCAGTATCTAAAGAAGCAGAGATGATAAACAGAAGTTTGAAAAATCCATAGTATGTACTTTCATGAAATATCTAAGAGAAGATAATTCTATTTGTAAAATAAGAATGAGATAGATGCCACTGTAAAAGTACAAATCAAAGAACGATATACAGTAATAATTTAAAATATTACTGGCATTAAAACTTTGGTGGAAGAAAAAGAATCTTAAAATGAAGATTTGAAAAGTAAATTGGATCTTATTCAATTAAAAGTTGACTTTCTTTTCTGTAGTGCATAGAGGTGGGAGTTGGGTTTATACATGTTTTTCATTCACATGTTAATTCCTTTATTCTTTTTACTATCTTAATTATTCAGTGAAATTTATAAAAGAGTTGAGAGTCAAAGTGAAGACTTATTTTGATTTGCGTGGAGAAGGATACACAGTTTTACAGTGGAAGAGGGGGAAAACAAGTTTACAGGTGAGTTTGCAGCCATTTCCTTTTGAAATTCTCTTGGATTCCCCCTGTAAATTCTAGAGTCAGCTCTACTCTTTCATATGAAATTTGGATATTTTTGTGTAAATATTGACAAAGTGGTCATATCCAAACTATGTGATTTATATTCTGTTAAATAATATAAATTTATATTCTGTGACATTAATCAAATTTCTTATAACAAGAATGGATTTCAAGAAATCTCCTGGTCAGCCAGGTACCATGCGTGGTGCACACCTATAATCCTAGCCACTTGGGAGGCTGTGGCAGGAGAATCAAGAGTTCAAAGCCAGCCTCAGCAAATAAACAAGGCCCTAACCAACTCAACAAGACCCTCTCTCTAAATAAAATACAAAAAAGGACTGGAGATATTGCTTAATGGTTAAGTGCCCCTGGGTTCAATCCTCAGTACAGAAAAAAAAGAAAGAAATCTCCTAGTCAAAGTTCTTATGCCTGCATTATTTTTACATTCTTGTAATTTCCCCCAATTTTACTCTGTATTAGTTTGTTAAATCTGTTTATCACTTGGTGATATTTTTTGTGAATTCATTCACTTATTCATTTACATACATGTATTTATTTGTTTATTGTTTCTTTCCCTGATTAGGTTTTTGACACATTTACAAAAATTTTTGATGGAAAGGCTGATAACAAATTTGAAGAACTTACCCAGAAGATATAGTAAAACTTACTCAAAAAGTAGAACAATTTTTAAAGACACAGTAAATGAGAGGGAAAATAAAAGAAAATTAGATATCAGTTCACACAATCATATACCTAATTAATATGAATTTCAGACAGAAAGAACAGAGAATAAAACTATCACATTCTTGGTAAAAGAAGAGCTCATAACTGAAAACATAAGCATTTAGTTCTCTAATAAGTGACTCAACCATAGGCATGTCATCCTGAAAAATCAGAATATCTAGGATAAATGAAAACTCTAAAAGCTTTCATAGAAAGAAAACATGTCAGAAAATAATGTTGGGAACAAGAATTGCAACACTAGATGTTGAAAGAGCCTGGAGCAATGCCTTCAAATTTCTGAGAGTCATTTATCTAGAATTCTATAGTAAGTCTAACCATCAATCAAGTACAGAAAGAAAACAAAGTCCTTTGCAAACATGAAAATGTTCAAATAAATAAACCTCTGTGTACCCTTTTTATAGGAAGCTACTAAGTAATATCCTTCAATAAAAGAATAAGAAAGAAGTAAAATCCAGAAAGGTGCAACAGAAGAAAAAAAGAAGAGAAATTTACAAGTAGATGGTGAGTACAAGACACAGGTGACAGCAGCGTGGAAGCCTAGACAGCAAGCATTTCAGACAGAAGCAGGAAAATAAAAGGGAGAAAAAGCATTGGAACAGAAAAATTATGTGACATGTTTAATCATTTGAAAAAAAGTCAGTATCTTTAACAGATCAATAAGAGTACTTGGAGAAAAAACTTGGAAAAAAGGGGTAAAGAAAGATAATCAAAAGTAAAACAGAAGCAACAATAAAGTACACGAAACATAAAACCACATTAAATGCAATCATAAAACATACTTATTTCAGCATTGAAGAATATATGTAGATTGGAAAAACAAATTGTACTGGTTGATTGAAAGAAAATTTTGATAGATTGGGAAGATAGTAGACAGGGAAAGTAGAGAAAAGAATTACAGAGAGGCATATAAAACAGTGAAATTCTCTGCTTCATAGCAAGAAATCAAAAAAGCAATGTTTACTAATAACATGAGAATATGATTTATTCCGTACTCATATGTGAATGCTGAAAAAGTCCATCTCATAGAAGGAGAGAGTAGGATAGTAGTAATCAGAGGCCACATGGTTGGGGAAAGAGGGATTCATAACCACTAAGAGAGGCAACTATAGTCAATATACACTGGAAAATGTATTTACATTGAAAGATATAAAAACAGTGAATGTTATGTGCTCTCACCCCAAAATTTTAATTATGTAAGGTAATACATTTGTTAATTAACTAGATTTAACCTCTAAACCATTTAATGGTTAAAATATTTTTAACCATTTGAACAAGATTGTCTAATAAATAATAAGATGCCCAGGGAAATCTGAATTTCAGATTAACAACAGTTTTTTTAGTATAAGTGTGTCTCAAATATTGCATGGGATATACTGACACTAAAAATTACTCATGGTCTACCTGCAATTCAATTTAGCTGGAATTGCTGTACTTTTACTCACTAAATAACAACCATCTTAAGGGTTGTGCCTGTCTGCAATCATCTGCTTCTGAGTCAGAGCTGAAGCTGTTTTTCCCCACAGGCTTCCTCTTCTGCCGTTCTTGGCTCCAGCTTGAACCATAACTTTGTTATGGGAGTCCTAGGGCAGAGGCCTGGCTCCAAGGATCCCAACAAACCAGGTTTAACTATTCACCCTAAAAACCAAACAGAAAAGGAAACAATGAAAAGCACGACAAGAACTTTAATCAGTACAGCCATACTGGGAAGGGAAGGGGAGATCTAGCATCTCAGCTGACTTCAGGGTGTTAACAGGAGATTTGGATTTAAATAGAGGAAGAACTGGAGCAGGAGCCAGAGGTCTGCATAAGTAAGCAGCCTTGGTCAAATTGGCCAGCATGATCATTCTCTCTGTTCTGGTGCTGTGAGGTGGCTCAGGAGTTCTTATCCTCGACACCTCTGCTTAGGATGTTTATCTATTAGGCCTGTGATCCTGGAAGGGGACAACTCAGTTCCCATGAGACAAATGCTCCTGCTTAGTGGGGCTAGTCTTGCCATTGGAGTGATATCCCTACCTCTCACTTTTCCTAGAAGGTGTAGAAAGAGTTCTAGGCTGCCCTCCAGGAGTCTGAAACAGGATACTAGAAAAGCTGGCAATCTAATGTCCCTGTAAGTCTTACCTCTGTCTTGAGGTCTTGAAGGAGGACGAGATAAGCTAGGTAAATTTAGGGCTAACAATCACCATCTTTTAGATGAATGCTCAAATGATAGACGTGACTACATACAGAGCTGAGCAGGAATGTGAAGACAAAAACAAAATCAAGACAGAGGCTAAGCATTTTCCTTCTTTTAGTTACCTATAGGGCATCTGAAGACTTAAGAGTCACTGCTTTCAGCAAATACAGTTTCTCTGAATCCCCATTATAATTCTGCTGCCAATGCTGTTTCCCTCTTGCCCCCTGCCGCTAACCTGGAGTCTGTTCCATTGTAAGATTTGGCGACATTTAACATAGAATCTAAATGTGAGTTAGAGTAAAAGAGAAAAAATCCTTTACTTGGAGTCTTCCCATGGAAAACTTCAGTTCCTGGTTCACTCCCTTCTCTGGTGGTGAGCCACTGTCATGACCTCTTCCGGGTGAGCAATAACCCATTAGTCCTTTAATGAATCCAGTTCCTACCCTTCTCCACCAGAGGACTTTGCCAGGGTTAAGAATCCCTGGCAGTGCCAGGTGTGGTGTTGCGTGCCTGTAATTCCAGCAACTGGGAGGTTGAGCCAGGAGGATCACAAGTTCACAGCCAGCCTCACCAATTTAGTGAAACTCCAAACAACTTAGTGAGACCCTGTCTCAAAAAGTACAAAGGGCTGGGGATGTGGCTCAGTGGTTAAACGCCCCTAAATTCAATCCCTGGTATCAATATAAAGAAAGAATTCCCCACGGTGATGGAAATATTCTCTTTCTTGATTGTAGTGGTGATTACAGGAGTGCAAACATTTGTCAAGATTCATGAATTGTAGGCATCAAATGGGTACATTTAATACTACATAAATGATACTTCAATAAAATGGATTTTCAAAAAAATCCCCTAGTAGTACTTTTAGTAAAGCATGAGTTAATCATTCTGAGAATCGAAAATAACACCACAGGGATTTTAGCAGCATAGTGCAGCCCAGAATTTTGCATGTGGATTTCCTTGTATTCCGGCCACTGGTGTGAAGTGGAGATATACCTCCATTTATTTCTTGTAGGTATTATTTCTAGCTCCCTGTGGGTAATTTTGAATAAAAACACATGCCTTAGAAACAGTACAATATAGTCCACCTATATACCTTACAGAAAGCAACTATTTAATAACAATCTTTTTATGTGACATAAAGATGTGCCAGACATAGCTTTGATAAAATAATTCAGTCAAGACCAAATCATTGGCCTCTCTATGCAAATGTTCTTGCACATGAGGGAGGCAATATTAAAAATGAAATTTAATATTAAACAAGAAGTTCCTCTGAACCATTGTAAGTGGGCACTGAAGGTGGAGTTGAGGAGACATTTAATGTTTGTGGGAGTCCTGGCTCCCACCGTTTTTCACCCAAAAAAGGGAAAATTCCATTTTCAATTCACACTCCAATCAGGAAATGATTTTTCCTAAAAAACAACAACAACAACAAAAAAAAAAAAACAGGGAACAGTTCAAAAGCTCTTCCCTACTGCATAGCCCAGAAAACACAAACAAGACAGAGGGCTTCATTCAGACAGAAGGACGGGAAAGAGACTGTGCTCCACCCGAGAAAAGCCATTTCAGGGCTAGGAATGATTTAGGGCCAGGCATTTAGCTGATGATGTAAGAGGGAAGTGAACCTCTTAAGCAAAGAGTGGATACTTCAAGGGAGCCTTCTGAAGGCACGTACACAAACTTTGGCTACTTTCTGCGAACTTGAATAAACAAATGCTTTGATACTAGACAGAAGAAAGAAGAAATAAAGACATCTAATACCAAACCAAAACAGAGCACAGGGATCTCAGCAGGCAGACAGTCAAAAGAAACAAAGAAAAGAGGGTGGTCATCAGCAGAAGAATAAGAGCAACAGGGATGACTATTTTGAGCACTCAGAGTGTCCAGACCTTCCTAAGCATTTTATGCACATTGAATCCTTACAACAGGCCTATAAGCTAGTGCCTATTATTAGTGCCACTTGGCACCTGATAAAACTAAGGCATTGGAGACTTAAGCAATTTGCAGGAAGTCTCATGTGTGAAAAGCAGGGTGCAGGTCTGAATCCATCTCCATCTGGTTGTAAATCCTGAACCCTTGGCCACTGCAGTCTTGTCCTTGCTATTTCAAGTGTGTTCCACAGGCCAACAGCACCAAGAGCATCTCTCTGGTGCTTATTAAAATGCAGTCTCAGGTGGCACCTCCAGACCTACTGAATCAGAATCTGCATTTTGACAAGACCCCCAGGTGATTCTGTGCACATTAAAATTCAAAAGGCACTGCCCTAGCCCCATTCAGAAGGCAGATAAATCTCTTAATCTTCTCTGGTTAAGCTTCATCACCAGTTCCTTCATGAAAGTAGACTCAAAATTTACATGAAGATCTATTGTATAGAATTTGTAATTATTTTAAATAATGCATGCTTTTTATTTTAAGCACATACTACTTAGTTGGGTTCTTTTACGTCAGGAAACATGCATCCTCAAGTTACTTTGCAGCTGTGCTTATAAATTTTTTTTCACTAAGTACCCCAAACAGCTAAACCCCACCACTCCAGAGGTTCTGGGAGCCATAAACTTTCTTTCTCTCTCTCTCTCTACACACCCCCCCCCCCGACTTCTTTCTTTTTCTTTCCTTTTTTTTGGTAAAGTATTGAAGAGTAATTTTCATTCTGTAAGATTCACCCATCAAATTTACAATTCAATGATTTTCAATAAATTTACTGAGTCGTGCAGTCATCACCATAATCCAGTTTTAGAACATTTCTGTCATCCCAATAAGATCCTTCATGCCTATTTACAATTAACCTCCATTTCCACCACTAGCCTCAAGCAGCCACTAAGCTGTTTCAGTTTCTATAGATTTGCCGATTCTGAACATTGCATATAATTAGATGCATATAATATGTGGTCTTTCTTCATCTGGCTTTTTTCCCTGAGTGTAATCTTTTTGAGGTTTATGCGTATCATCTCATATATCAGTACTTAATTCTCTTTCCTGCTGGATTGTTCTCCATTGCATGGAGTCATAGCACTTTTCAATTTTTAGCAAATTTGGAAAAATATTCAAAGCCTCCATGCTTACTTTTGAAATTCATTCAAGTGTTGTACACATCTGTATGGACATTACTATAAAAATGCTTTCAATAACATAGTAGTTTCCTCAAAATTATTTAAAATTAAAACTGTTGCTCCAGTTCACCTGAGACTCTACCAGTGTTAAGAAATATAGCCTTGGGGAATGGGTATTAATTTTATAGAGAAGCACACAGGAAAGAGAAGAAGGTGAGGTTATTGACTCTTGAGCCTTTGCCTGAAGTGTCCATCATAGGTCCAAGTAGTTGTGGCCAGGTTAGCTGAGTCACATGGGGTCAAGAGAGGCAACTCTAGGCACTAAGAACAACTCCTAGTAGCTTCCCTAAGCAGGCAACAGAGTTTCGCAATTCTTTAACTCCTGCATTTGTAGTTCTCATTTCAAAATCTTCAGTCATTCCCAAACTAATCCTATAATTTGCTTCAAGTCCCAAAATAAAGATACTTACAAGGTACTGGTATAAGGGAATAGCAGAATGAGATGGACCATCGTGACAACTGTAGTCAAGATTCTGAGGACTACATTATTGCAGGGCAGGGGGCCAGTAACAATGCTCTTTAAAAATAAAGGCGTATTTTTTGGTTTTTGTTTTCGTTCTTTTTTGAGACAGTGTCTCATTAAGTTGCCCAGGTTGGTGTCAAACTTGTGATCCTCCTACTTCAGCCTCCCAAGTTGTTAAGATTATAAGCATGTGCCACTGTACCTGGCATACACACACACACACACACACACACAAATTGCTTTAATAAAGAATTCTTCTGCTTGCAGAAGTGGCTATTCTCAACCGTAAGATTCCAAAAGCTTACCCATAATGGGAAGCCCTTCTTTGCATGTTTTAAAGCTCATTTTGTTGTCTTGGTCAACCTGACTACAGCCCCCATGGGATGGTAATTGAGTCTACAGATGATCAGCCCAATGTCTGCAGCTGACATTCTATTAAAAGCACCAGCCAGTGCAAAGGTCTTGGTTTCTAATGCCACTTTCAAGCGAAAGACATACAGGCTCCTGCTGGGTGTATTGGCACATGCCTATAATCCTAGTGACTCAGGAGGCTCAGGCAGGAGGATTGCAAGTTCAAGGTGAACCTCAGCAATTTAACAAGTCCCTAAGCAATTTAGCTAGCCCTTATCATAATAAAAAATAAAAAGTGGCTCAGTGGGTTTGGTTAAGTGACCCTGGGTTCAATCTCTGATACAAACAAACAACTCCTCAAAACCCAAGTTCACCAAAAACAACATCTGAGAAACTGTCACAGACCACAGAAGGCTAAGAAGTCACGCAAGTAAAAGGGATGTGGAATCCTGGAAGAGATTCTGCAAGAGAAAAAGAACATTAGAGAAAAAAATCAATTAAATCTAAATAAAGTATGGAATTGAGTTAATAGTAATGTACCACTATTATTTCCTTAGTTGTGACAAAAGTAGTATAGCAAAGATGTTAACCTTAGGGGACACAGGGCATATATGAATTCTCCCCCTACTATCTTTCTAACTTTTCCATTATCTATACTATTTTAAAACACACAGATTGTTTTAAAAATATATCAATTTACAACCAAAGAGTCATTTCAGAAATTTCTCCATACAAATATATGCATTAAATTAGCCTAGCTATAGGCAATCAATGGTTATATAAATAGGAATCTTTTTCATTCTTTTTATTTTTTAATTTATTTTTAAATGTATTTATTCATTCTTTTTAAGGTGGCATGTACTGACTAGATTTTTGCCATCCATAGTCAAATGCCCTGAGTTACATAATTAGGACTCGCTTCCTTGTCCACAGCCCTGATTCAAATACCCAAAGTCTGCAACCATCTCCTGAAAGACTCCAATGCATGTAACACTAATTTATTGACAGTAAAGGTGTGTATAGCAGTTGCTTATTATTATAATGGTTCAAATATCCAACACAGACTCATTCTCAAGAAGGCTGATGTTTTTTAATTTGGCCTTTTGACTGGCCCTGGTAATTTGCACATGGATGGACATATGTTATAAACCATAAAAGGGAAAGATTCCCTAATAAATAACGTAGTCATTTCTATATGCCCAGAGCAGTGTTTGAAATTATACACAATATGCTGAAGCTAATTGTATGTGTGTGTGAGAGAGAGAGAGAGAGAAAGAGAAAGAGAGAGAGAGAGATGATGTAGAGATGATAAATCATGTCAAACCCCTACCTCAAACTCCAAAAGCAGGAACACAAGCCCAGGTTAGGAATTCAGGTTTGCCCTTGCAGTTATTTTTCCATCCATCTTTCTTTCTTTCTTTCAACATGTATTGGACTGACAGTGAACCTGGTAACCTTATCCCATTGCCAGGTGGTCCCTAACCAACCAGAAAAGAAAAAAAGCAAATTGAACCAAGAATGAAATAAATCACCCCAGAACTACCTGGATACCATAGTCCAAAGTTCTTTACACCACCCAACAGTATCTGGCATGCAGTAGGTGTTTAATAGACATTTGTTGAATGAATGAGTAGACGCATCAAGGCTTTCCTTAGATACCAATCTGAATAACTGATGTAGGAGGTTTTATCCAATGGCAAGTTGGCAAATTAAGGAACCATTCTGAGGCCCATTTCCTATGGGTCCAAGGAGAAAGTGGTTATTTTTTTTTTCTCATTTTCCTCTATTACCACATGAACCCAACTGCCAGTGAAACAAGTAAAATAAATATTTCTAAGCTGACTGAGGGAATAGTTTGGGATGACAATACCCAAGAGGAGACTGCTGAGCTTCTTTAACAAACACACTTATCCTCAGGCCCCTATGAGATAAAGTGATGGATTGAAAAGGCAAGGAACCTGGTCTCAGGCCACATGCCACATGCCTTATAACATTGCTCCTACATTTCCCAGATTTCTCTCTGATCTTAAAATTAGCTGGACAAGATGGAAACATCCTTAATGTAAACTGAAGGAACAAATATTTAAAAGCAGATCAATCAAAAAGGCATTTGGGGGAACATACTGGATCAGGAAGCAAGAGATGAATGTTCTGGCACCAGTTGTGCCTTTTAGTGCTTTGCAGAACTTCAGCAGCAGGGGCGTTGACATTTCTCTGTGGCTCTGTGTCTTCTCCTTAAAAAGAAGGAAGTGTGAAGAGTTAGACTACATTACCACTAAGGGCCTAAAATATCATAATTCTAAGGGGATCACTCTAGTAATAATAATAATACAATTATAATAGTAGCTATGCATATATTGTGCTTATCACACGTCAGGAACTCTTCCATGTACTTTCCAGATATCATCTCATTTAATTCTCACAACCATTGTATTAGATAGCTTTTATCACTCCTGCTTTCAGATGAGGATGCTGAAGCACAGAGAGTTAAAAGTATAGGCAGTCCTCATTGTACATGATGCCATTTGTAGGGTAAGCCCAAAATAGCTATAGTTAAGCTCCTTGCCAAAACTCCGGCCAGCTATGTTTTAGTATGTAGTCAAGGTTATAAACACTCTGATTCAGCATATGTACTCAAGATCATAAATGTCTGCTTATGAGCATGCACTCACTTGTACAACCTGTTGGCGATGTGCCTGCACAAAAAAAAGGCCTATGGAAAAACGGGGCTGGGGTGGGGGGCTGCTGCCACCTCCAAATACTATCCCAACTGTGCTTTACATACTCTTCCACCTGCTGAGATCCTGAATCTATTACTCCCAGGGGCTGAACCTCAACAGTACATCATTTAACTAAAACTTGAGCATATTGAGATCACACAAAGCAAGGACTGCTCTGCACACATTCCTGTTATCACAGCCTTTAAAAATGATCACTGTCTGTATAGGAACTCAAGCAATTCAACTTCAGAGTCTGCATGCTTAGCTTCTACCTGCACCAATGCTTCTCAACAGATGCTTCCCAGACCACAAACATCAGTAGCATCTGTCAACTTAGTAGAAAGGCAACTTTTCAGAGCCTTGTCTAGACCAACAGAATGGGAAAGCTGGGGTCTGCAGCCCAGCCATCTGCTTGAACAGCCCTCTGGGTGATTGTGATGCAGGCAAACTTGAGAGCCATAGCTCCCTGAAATCCTGCCATCACACCCATGGGAGGTGTGATGGTAGAAATCAGGAATCGGAGAGTGGATGGTTAGGGCATCCTCAAAGACCATCTACTCTAATAGTTCTTTGAGCTGAGACAAAAACCTTAAAAAGGAAACTTGCAAAAGTAGGTCAGCTTTACAGCATACCTTTAGAAACAGCACCTTTTTCTTTTAACCATAGAACTTCAGTGAATAAAGAAAAGAAAAAAATTCCATCTTTACCCTTAAAATATTGCCCATTTATTTCAGGTCAAGGTGTCTTCAGGAAGAATCCCTGACTTGCAAAGTGCTAGGTAGATATCTAGCTGCATGACTCCAGGGGGACGCCAGAGCAAGAGGTCCAGCTGGAAACACTGACGGACACTTTAAAATATTTGCCTCTAGTGGTCAGTCTCCTCTTCTGAAAGTGGTAGCAAGCATCTAACAACCCTCTTCTTTCTCTTTGGGACGAATACTCTTGATTCTGTGGCCTTTTTCTAAAAGTGACACCAGATTGTCAGCTTACTTTCTTAAATTTAAAAAATACTCCAAGCTAAAATATTCAAATTGCTGAACAAATGGTATCATGGGAGACCATTATAAAATCCTCTCCGAGTTAAGTCTGCATGCCTCAGAGAGCAAAAAAATTAATATACTGTCGTTACACAGTTGAGAGGGGAAATTAATTTATACAGAAACTCTTTCTAAGGCATATTCAGACTGCCCGGATACTGCTCCAAATGGGAGCATTATCTGCCTTCCCAAAATAATACACCATATGCCCTAATCTGGCAGACACGAAGATAATTATATGACTCTGGCAGAGCCAATATGCTCACTAATAAATGGAAAAAATGAGAACAATGCACATCAAAGTTAAGTTCAATGGTTATTCAGAATTGTGGTAGGGAAGCTACCTGCTACAATTAAACATGGGGACAAGCAGAAAATGGGTCTCCTGCATAGAATTAAAAAGCCAAAGCTGCTGTGAGGAGTCCCATTTATATCAAGGAATATTAACATGATAAAGGAAGTTGGTGGGCATGGGAGGCAGCCTTACAGGATTCCAAGCCATCAAGTAATTCCCTTTCTAATAATCCATCCTCACAGGGACTTAATAGGGGCTCTTAATAAAACCAAACCTCAAAATGCCAGATTCCACACAATTGCCTTCAGTTTTAAGCAGAGAAAACTAAACGCAAAATGTGGTCTGGAAGTTGGATTTGCATCAACACACCTCTGCTTCTGATGTTGGGCATCGATGTATTCTTCAGAGTTGTCTCTTTTTTATGTGAATGAGTTTTTGTCTTCATTGTTTTCTTGCAAAGCTATCAGGAATTCTTGTCTCTAAGCTACTTGGTCTTGACACACCTCAAAGTGCCAAATGACTGGAAATTATCAAGCCTGACTTCTTGTAACTATGAAAGATGTGAAGTCCAAATAAAACCTACATTTATTTTACCTTAAAAAATAACTAATTTCTGATATGAAAATTTTTTTCCATGCAATATTTATCTTTATTTCTCCCACTAATAAGTCCTCCATCCCAGCCCCAGCAAGACTTTCTATCTTTAGAACAGAAGAAAGAATATCATCCTAGTGGGGAAAGAAATATAGATGTGGGGAACCTAAATTAAAAGCACTCATACTCCAAAGTACTAAATCAAGAACCATCCAGAATCCTGAGACATCCCTGGCATAAGATGTGGGGACATGGCAATCGCTGTATGAGAGGCTTCAGCTTACAAAACCCCTCTTGTGAACCACAAGGAAAAATCAATCACTGGAAACATAAACCCTTAGAGAAAACCTTCCCTCCCAGAATGATAACAAATAATGTCCCATGAGCCACTCTTGCCAATTAAATTCCAGGAGAAAGAGAGTGACAGATGTGGTGGTGCTGGTGGATTTGAGCTCTGTCAGTACAAATACCTTCACAAGGGAGCTACATTGTACAGAGGAAAGCAGCAGTGATAAAATATTTACATACCTACAAATATCTAGGCATTAACGAGCTTTCCAGATTCATTCTATGCATTTTGAAGAATGGTCCCAGGAAAGAGAGCAGGGATGTGGCCCTTGATCAAGAGAGGGCCACAGATCTAGGACATCAGGCAGACTCTGACCAGGCTGTCCACTCCTGGAGGGTACCCATCGTTGCCATTGCTTCAGGCATGACCTTTGACAATCACAGAAGAGATTATTACAAGTCCCAACACTTATCTAACACATCATCCTAAAGCATTTTCCATTCTACTCCCAAGAGATGATCCTGGGAGGGGAAAACAAACAGACAGAAAAAAAAAAAAAAACCCTTTATTTTCTACTAAAGAAATGCTTTATCCTTAGAAACCATAGACTTAGCAAAAGCTCTGATAGTCCTGCAGGAAAGAAAGCTGCTAATCATTGCTGAACCCAACATTTTCCCATACTTCTTAGGCCATAAAAATCCTTTAATAAAAGCATTACCTAAATCCTGTGTAGTACAGATTATCTTTCATCACATTACATAAAGGTGGAATATAATGCTTATTTGGTATTTTAGTGTTGAATTAAATAATAGTACATTCCTTTTCCTGTATAGAAAGAAGATAATTTCCTTTAAGACAAAAAAACTGGATTGGGGTGCCTATGAGGTTCTGTTTAATTTTTTTTTATTTCTTTTTTGTCCTTATAGATACATATGGCAGTAGAATGTATGTTGACGTATTATACATATATGGAGTATAACTTATCCTCTAATTAGGATCCCATTCTTGTGGTTGTACACGTTGTGCAGTTTCACTGGTGATGTATTCATATATGAACATAAGAAAGTTATATTTGATCCATTGATTTAAATCTCCTTTTTTATTTATTTACTGTTTTTGTGCCAGGAGGCCAAGATCAGACTTGTTTTTCTATGAAGAAACAAACAAAAAAAAAGCACAACTACAATTTTAGTTCATTCTCTGGTGCTTGAAAACAACCATAGGAATGTGGACAGTTCTAGGCTGGGCTAGGAGTATTCAAAAGTGACTGTGACTGCTTCCTAGTCCAGCTTGTCTTCTTGCCAGGTTTGGAGTAAGACACCTAACTGTTTTATAAAGTGGGGCCACTGAGTGGCTTACTGAATTCATGTCCATGTAGAGCAAATTCTGAATGTGAATTTGAATTCTGAATGTACACCAGGGCAGCAGGGTAACAGTAGCCCTGCCCAACTTCTCACTGGCCCCAGAATGCAGGGCAGATACAAGCCCTGGTTTTTAAGCCCCTTGTCCCATGTCCTTCAGTGCTCTCTGTGACTAGGAGACACACCCCAGCATCCTTCCAAACAATTCCCCCCTTCCCTGAAGTCACAAATCCCCAAATTTAGCTTCACGTTAGAACAACCTAGAAATCTCTGAAAAGTGGTTCCCACATCCCAGCATTCTGTTTTAATTGTTCTGGGATGGATCTAGGAACTAGAATTTTTAAAGTCTCCTCAGATAATTCTACTAAGCAGCAAGGTTTAGGACTCACTGATCTAAAAACTTATTCTAGCCCATCAGACATTGACAAGGGTTCACTTCAAATCCACAAGTAGTCTTGACCCAAGGTAAGGGCATCCCACCATGATTTTGTATATGGGAGCTGTAGAAATCTCATCAGACCCACACAAGAAAATGCAAGGCTCTGGAGGTGTGTAATTCAGAGGTGAGTGTGCTTAGCATATATAAGATCCTGGGCTCCAGCCCCAGCACCAAGAAAGCAAACAAATACAGGTCTATCATCCTTTGTTCTGAATCCCAACAGGCTCCAAACACTGAATCTTTTTCAAACCTCAGTGGCTATACACCCTGACCTGACTTGAACTCACTCGGTGTTAGACCCTGCTACTTATAGTATTTATTCATCCCACTTAGTGTGAATATTCATGCATTTTTGCCAGAAAAATATTAATGTGTTTAATTATGGAGTCCTTTCCCAGATCCTTCTGGACTTGATACATAATGTAGGCTACGTGTACCTTTCTACAATCTGGAAATTTCTGAATTCAGAAAGAAATGTGTGGCCTGAGGGTCTAGGCTGAGATAGCAGAAACTTATTTTATAGAAGAAACTTATTTTACTGTTCCTTGGATATAAAGAGCAGAGAAAAGAAGGGGATAGAACAAAGTAAAATGACTAAACAACATAGCCCTTGTGTGGCTTAGATAAAAGTGCCTCATCTGGGTGGATTAATTAGAGAAAAGGAGCATCTCTGGGTAAACAACCCTTCACTAGGACTCACAGCCTGACAAGCAAATCACAGGCTGAATTTTACCTTCGCTCATCTCCCTTAGTCAGATTCTTTCCATGCAGTGTACAAACTACACTACCATACAGATGGTCTTACCCAACAATGTTTATAGCAACTGGTAAATTTTTATAGCAAAGATCTTTCTAAGGACATGAATATCTAAAATTCAACTTTTAGTTTTTTCTGGTAATAAAATGAAAATGTTTCTGCCTCCCAAACTTTTAGCACAATCTGCACACAAAAGCTTTGGAGTGAAAAGTATAAAATGACCTGGATGGGATGGCCTGCCTGGGGCAGGATGCTCAGGAGAGCATGTGCAGTAGGCTAGGCCTGCAGGGATGGCAACCAGGGGAAGGCCAACGTTCACAGATGGGGCACTGGACTTTCCATAAACTGGTAAGTGGTGTACAAGTTAATTTTATCCAACTACCAAGGAACAGTATCTAGTGTGACCCTAGCCAGTGTTTGAGCTACCATAACATTTAATTGAACATTTATTATACTAAATATAATACTCACTATCTGTGGTAGGCCTCCAATTCAAGGAGAGAAGAGAAAGAAGCTAAAAGAGCACTCAGTGATCAAAAGTCATTCCAGAAAAAGCAAAAACGGTGCCCACCCAGCCCTTTGCCTGTGTGAGGACATTGTTAAAGCTATGCCTTAGCACACTTAGCATAACCATAATAAACACTTGACCACACTATGTGTGTCTGTCTATCTCCTTATTCACATTTATGTAAACTGCACAGTACAAATGTACACTCAACTTCAGCTATAGTACAAGGAGACATGTATTGGTTTGTGCATTTCCTTTGTAGGACCCATTAAAGTGAACCTCACCAATAGTTAGAACCCCAAAATCAAGGCAAAACTGAAAATATTCACAGCAAGGGTGTTTTTTCATTAAGGGTGCTTTCATGAATATGTAACAGACCCAAGAAATTCAACCAATCAAGAAGCAGCAGTACCTTAAGCTATGACCAGTCACACATGGAATCGTTTCCTCAAACACCCATCAAACTCAGCTACCAAATTGCACTAATGATTGATATGGCATTTAATAAGCAATATAGATAAATTAAAAATATACATTCCCTGCTCTTAGTGACAGTAGCAGACATGGATGATTATCAACAGCTAGCTATGCATCAAAACTTCATTCTCTTGGGATTGGGGCTGTAGCTCAGTGGTAGAGTGCTTGCCGAGCATGCATGAGGCACTGAGTTCGATCCTCTGCACCACATATAGATAATAAATGAATAAAATAAAGATCCATCAACAAGTAAAAAAATATTAAAAAAAAACCTTTGTTCTCCCCAGAGAGGATTCTGAGGTGCTACTTATATGTTCTGTTTCTAGGTCTGGATGCTGGTCATACTGGTGTGTTTAGTTTGTAAAAATACATCAGGCTATACATGAATGATATATTCACTCTTCTGATTGTTTGCTATACATCAATTAAAAGTTTTTTAAAAAGCAGTTATCAAGTTTTTAAAAAAATAAGTCATCCAGTCTACACAACATAGGCAAATAAAAAGAACAAACTAAGAAAAAAAATTGTGTGTCATTCCAAGTATGGGGTTGTCTCTAGCAGCAGATACCCAGGCAGGAAGTACATTTTCCAGGACCACCTGCTCCCAGATGGAGCCATGTGACTAGTTCTCACCAATGGAACATGAACAGCAGTGATGTTAGGCAGTGATGTGAAGAGTCACAGTAGCTGAGGCACCATGTACTTTCTTCTATCCTCTCTTCCCATGTGCCCATGGGGGGCGGGGGACAGATTCCATTGCTCTAGAGAATGACAGAGCATCAAGATGGAAGGCAGTGCAGCACACCTGTCATCCCAGCAACTCAGGAGGCTGAGGAGGATTACAAGTTCAAAGCCAGCCTCAGCAACTTAGCAAGACCCTGCCTCAAAATAAAACATAAAAAGAGCTGGGGATGTAGCTCAGTGGTTAAGTGCCCCTGGATTCAATCTCTGGTAACAAAAAAAAAAAAAAAGATGAAAGCTGGTCACTGACCAGGAACACTCACTTTGGACTTTTTGCAAACTAGAAATAAAATTCTGTTGTTAAGCCACCACATTTTTGGAGCATCCTTGATAAGAAGTTAGCACTACCCTAACTTATGCATTCACCCACAATCTCTTCATTCCGTCTTGCTGGCTCTTTGAATTCTGCTTGACAATGTGTCCACTTAAAAATTCTCATCTCTGACATTCCCTTATAATAAGATGTGGCCATTAACTCAGTCCTGGTCGATGAGACATAATTGCAATTTTCTATGAACCCTGGAGAAGTTCTTTAAAAGATCCAGCTTATCCTGCATGGAGTATAGACATGCTACATGGAGGTATAGTAGGCATTTTGGAACCATGACAGCACACTACCATAGTATGAAAGCCACTCAGTCAAAAACTAGAACATGGCCATCACCTCAGAAATCTCTCATGTTTCTTTTCCTGATCACCGTCTCTTCTCTCCCCCTATCCATAAGGACTATTCTGCTAATCTCTCTCGTTTACAACATTCCCCAAACCCATTTACATACATGTTCAACATTCATATGCACATTCCTTTCCCAAATGACTTCTGGATATAAAAGAGATGGAATCCCAGTGTACTCATGGCACTGACATCGTGGTATTCTCAGATCTGCACAATGTCCTCTAATGGTGTTGCTCATCTTCATTAGAAAGAATATCAAGACCTACCTGTCCAAGAGGCTTCCTTTTCTGCCTCAGTCATTTCCTCATTCTGCCTCCTCTTTGCCCTTTAAACATCTTAAAAAGGGCAGGCTTTTTCCACCTTCTTCTTCCCAGTTTAATCTTTGAGACTAAGTGGGGATAATATTTTCTTTCTTACTAAAGAGAAACTCAGAGTTGGGGTGGGGCATAGCTCAGTGACACAGCATTTGCCTAACATTCACATAGCTTTGGGTTCAATCCCCAATACCAAAAAAGAGAAAAATAAATAAAAGAAACTCCAGGAAGACTGGCTTTTGCCATGCTCAAAAAAAAAAAAGAAAGAAAGAAAGAAATTTAGAGAACTCTCCCTTCTCAACAATGCCTAATGCTTCAACTATCTCGTGCTAAAGAAATCAAGAACCCAACTTTTCCTGCCTGAAATCACTAAGCCTCCAGGCTGGTAGGTCAAGGAGAATTTAGTAGCTTAAAATAACCAATTATTCTACTCATGGGTTTGCAGGTCAGCTGGGAAGTTTCTTTTGATCTCAGCTAAGCTCACTCATGCATCTGCAGTCCAGCTGTGGAATGGCTAGTTGGCTCTGCTGATCTTAACTTGACTCTCTCACATGCCCAGGGGTCATATGGCTATCAACTCCTCTACAAAGGCCTCAGCTGCTCCATAAATCTCATTCTCTGGCAGGTAGCCTGGCCGTATTTTCAGGGTAATCACAGAGGAACAGGGAGGAAAGCAGAAATGCACAAAGGCTTCCTCAAGTCTCTGCTTACACCAAGTCACCTACTATCTTGTAGACCAACAAAAAGTCACATAAACCTCAGATTAAAATGACAGGGAAATGGCTTCTCTTCAGTGAAAGAACCTGTAAAAGCAAAAGGCAAGGGGCATGAATTCAGAGAGGGTAAAAGCATCAGTGCCATCAACCCACACCACATTCTACCATATCTAGTAATCTCATCTGTCATTGGTTTTGAACAGTGTTCCAGCACTGCCAGATTGTCCCAGAAGCTTGGGCCAAGAGAAAGCCTTCAGGAGGACCAATGCAGACAGAGTAGCACAGTATCCATAATTAACTAGAACACTGGGGGGATATGAGTAGGACTCAGTAGTCTATCTGCAGCTTGGTAGATGGAACCAACTCATTAGATTCTCAGGAATCAATACCAGAGTTCTGGTCGGTTGTGGAAGGACAAGAAAAACAAACTAATCAGCAAGATGGAGATAATAATAGAGTGTCTAGGTCTAGGTCTACATACAAGGTACAATATCTAGCATGTGCATTTTATGATGAACCCCTTGTCTTGGAAATACCTAAGTGAATCTCTGTGTGTATATTGATTGACAAAAATGGGCCAGACTCTTCATCTCTCCCAATATCTATACCTGCAATGTGACTCTCTAGTTCTTCTAATCAAACATCCGCTTTCATACCTTTTGAGTCTGTGCTGACCTTTAACCATAAGATGCAATGGAAGTGAGGGTGAGCCAGTTCCAAGCCTAAGTCTCAAGACACACAGTTCTCTACTACTTTGTGAATCCTTACCAGCACCAGAAGAACAGAACAGAGAATAAGAGAAACAATGTGGAAGAAAGAAATCATTCTAGCCATACCAACCCAACTAGACTCTCCAACGTCAGCAAACCCCAGGCTCATAAGATAATTTGTCCGAGGTCAACGAGTGGTCCACTCAGCTCAGTAGTCCACCTAGCCCAGTGGTCTACCACAAACATATAGAGGAGATCCACCCAGGCCAGAAAAACTTCCCAGCCAATTTATAGACTCTTTTATACTTCCCCATATTAACATGGTAGATTATATGGATTGATTTTCAATACTGAGCCTTTCAAATCTCACTTTTCTATATTGCATGTTGGATTCAATTTGTTGATATTTTGTTGAAGATTTTTGTATCATTGTTGTTCTGTGTTTTCCTATACTCTGATTTTTTAATCAAAGCAATGCCAGCTTCATAATATGAATTTGGAAGTGTTCTTTCCTTGTCTATTTGAAAGAAGAGATTTTGCAGAAATAGTGTAATTTCTTCATTAAATGTTTGACAGAATTCACTAGCAAAGTTTATTTGGGACTGAAGTTTTTGATGTTTTAATTTATTTGTTTATTTGTTTTAAGGTTTGTAGAAAAATAAATTTAATCTACTTAAAAGATACAAAACTATTCAGATTATTTCATCTTGAATGAATTTTGGCAATTTTTTTCTTTCAAGAAATTGGTCCATGTCATCCACATTGTTGAATTTAAGTGCATAGAGTTATTTTTCTTATTATTATCTTAAAGTTTACAGTGTGCAGTGATAACCCTATTTCACTTCTAATATTGGTAATTTGTCTCTTTCCTCTCCCTCTCTCCCCTGCTTCCCCCATGCCACCACCTCTCCCTCTCTCTATATATATATAATGAAAAATAAATAAAAATTCATATTTATAAATATAAATATGAAAAATAAATAAAAATTCATATTTATAAATATAAATATGAATTTTTATTTATTTTTCATTTTCATTCATTTAAAAATATTATTCAATTTACTTCAAGATTTACTGGATCATTTGAAAGTGTATGCTTCATTTTCCAATACTAGGTAATTTTCCAGATATCTTTGTTGCCTTCTAGTTTGTTTCCTTTAAGGTTGGAGTAGATTCTTTGAAATATTCCAGTTCTCTTAAATCTGTTAAGGACTGTTTTATGGTTCACAATGTGCTCTATCATGGTGAATGTTCAAGTGACTTAAAAAGAATGAATATTCTGCTATCGTTGGGTAAGGTGTTTAGTGAATGTCTATTATGTCAAGTTGGTTGATGATATTGTTCAAAACTTCTATGCACTTGGTGATTTACTACCTACTTCTTTGGATGTGTTAGTAAACTAGGAGTGTTGAAGTTGCCAACAATAATTGAGTTTGTCTATTTCTCCTTTCAGTTCTATTGCCTTTTGTTTCATATCCATTTGTCTATTTCTCCTTGTAGTTTTTTTTAATTCTTCTCCTGTTTATTTTGACACTCTGCCATTAGGCACATATACATTAAGAATTATTGTTTCTTCTTGGAGAACTGGCCTCTTCATCATTCTAAATCTTTTCTTCATTCTTGTTAATTCTTTTTGATCTGAAGGCTGCTTTCTCTGAAATTAACTTAATACTCCAGCTTTCTTTATATTAGTGTTAACAAGGCATATTTTTCTCCATCTCTTTTTTGCTAATCTGTTGTATCTTAATATTTAAAATGGGTTTCTTATAAGATAATAACTAGTTAATTCTTATTTCTTATCCACTCCAACGGTCTCTATCATTTATTTGGAGTGTTTAGACCATTTACCTTTAAAGTGATTTGGACATATTTGGACTAATATCTACCATATTTATAACTGTTTTCTCTCTGTCGCCTTTGTGTCATTTTCTCTCTTCTTTTTCCACCTTCTTTGGTTTTAATTGAACATCATGTCAGTTAGCATTTTGCCACTGTGAAAAATAACTCAGAAGACAATTTAGAGGAAAAAGGATTTATTTGGGTTCATAGTTTCAGAATTCTCAGTTCATGGTCTGCTGGCTCCATTGCTTTGGGCCTGAAGTGAGGCAGAACATCATGGTGGAAAGGCATGGGAGAGGCATGCTGGCTGCTCAGCTCATGGCAGCCAGGAAGCAGACAGAAGAAGGGGCTGGGAATTTTTTAAAAAAAACTTTCCAGGGCATGCTCTCAGTGACCTACTTCCTCCAACCATGCCCCACCATCTATGGTTTTCACCACCTCTCAGAACTCCAATCAGCTACCAATGGATTTTTCCATTAAAGAGGTCAAAGCCCTCATAATCCAATCACTTCCCAAAAGTCCCACCTCTGAACATTGCTACATTGGGGACCAAGCCTTCTACACATGAGCCTTCAGAGGACATTCGGATCCAAACCATAACAGGAATTTTATATCATTTCTTTTTCTCTTCTTTCTTAACATATCAATTATATTTTCTTGAAAAAATTTAGTGGAAATGTTTGCAATGTACATTTACAATTAATTTAAATCTACTTAAAAATAACACTATACTACTTCACAGATAAAAGAATATCGTTTAATACAGTATTGCCAACTCCTCCTTCCCATCCTTTATTAGATTGTTGCAATTTATGTCACTGATTTGTTAGCTATATCATCCAACATATTATTTTGAACAAGCTGTTAGATCAGTTAAGAATAAGAAAATATTTTATTTTACCTTTGTAATTTGTTTCTCTAGCATTCTTTCTTTCCAATATCTAAATCCAAGTTTCTAACCTATATAATTTCTTTATCTCTGAAGATATTCTCTTAACATTTCTTACAAGGCAGATCTACTGGCAAAAACAACAAACCAAAACAAAAAAAAATTTCCTCAATTTTTGTTTGTCTAAAAATGTCTTATTTGTTCTTATTTGATGCTGGAGATAGAATTCTATATGGCTTTTTTCTTTCAACATTCTAAAAATTTCACTCTACTCTCTTTTTGCTTGCATTATTTCTAAAGACCAGTATGATGTAATTCTTATGCTTGTTTCTCTGTAAGAAAGGTGATTTCCTTCCTCTGATCTCAAAAATATTTTGCCTTTGATTTTTCCATACTCTGAATATAATATGCTCCAGTATAATTTTTAAAAAATATTTATCCTCCCTGATCTTCTCTAACCTTCCTAGATCTCTATTTCAGTGTCTATCATTAATTTCGGAAAATTTGGAACCCTTGTTAGTCAGATTTTTCTCCTACTCTTTGTTTTCCTTCTGGGTATTCCTATTGTGTATATGTTATATTTTTTTGTTATTGCTCCATAATTATTGAATATTTTGTTCCAGTTTTTTCATTCTTGTTTCTCTTTGCTTTTAAGTTCAAGAAATTTCTATAGACCTATCTTCAAGCCTACAGATCCTTTCCACAGCCATGTCCAGTTTACTAATGAGCCCACCAAAGGCATTTCTTGTTTCCATTACCATGGTATTTTTCTTTTTATCTCTAGCATTTTATTTTGATGCTTCCTTAGAGTTCCCAGCACTCTGCTTGCATTATCCATCTGTTCTTGCATGATATCCACTTTTTTTCAATGATACCCTTAATTGGTAATTACTTTAAATTCCTGGTGTGATCAATTCCAAAACTTTCTGCTATATTGGAATCTGGTTCTGATGTTTGCTTCCCTTCAGACTATGGCTTTTGCTTGGAGCAGCTTCCTAACTTCCAGGCAATACCATCTTCCTTATGTTGCCTCTTTAGCCATCCCAAGACTTTTGCAACCAATTCCCTGCATTAAATCCCTCTCTATTTGGATTATCTAGAAAGATTTCTATTTTTATTAGATGCTGACTAGGGGGATAGATGGAGTAGGGTCCTCACATGTGGTCTCTGGAGATGCCATGCACAAACAAGCAGCCACAAGGTCCTCATTTACACAATTGGAGCAGAATATAATCAGAAATACGTGCCTTGAGGATCAGCAAAGGGACCAAGTTTATCATCGCCGTACAAATGAGAAAGAAAACAAGCTTAAATTCATCAATCTGCTTGTTCTCTTGTCCTGAGTTTAACAGTGCTACTTAGTCTTAACATTATAAATAAGCCATTAAAATTAAATGTGAACCCTGTGTCATATTGTCTGGTGAGGAATCTCTTGCCATCACCACTGTCCCCAGGCAATAATCATGCAGTTTACCTTGCTACATCCATGCCAGAATAAAATTCAAATTGAAAAAGAAATTATAAAAATTAAAAGGAAAAAAAAATCTCATCTGTTCTTCAATAGATAAATGGAAAAACTTTACTGCATCTATATAATGGAACATTATTCAGTGCTAAAAAGAAACGAACTATCAAGTTACAAAAGGACATGGATGAGCCCTATGTGCATATTATTACATAAAAGAAGCTAATTTGAAAAAGCTACTGACTGTATGATTGCAACTATTTGAAATTCTGGCAAAACTATAGAGACCATGAAAAAAAAAAAAAAAAACAGTGGTTGCCAGGAGTCTGGTGGGGGAGGAGAGAGAGGGCTACATGTAGATCCCAGAGAATTTTTAAGACAGTGAAAATATTCTGTATGATACCATAATATTGGATACATATCATCATATATTTGTCACAATTCATGGAATATCTAACACCAAGAGTGAACTGTGGACTTTGGGTTATGCTCATGTGTCAATATTAGTTCATTAATTGTAACAAATACACTCTAAGTGGGAAGATCCTATCAGGTTAGATGGGGGAATTCTTTGTACTATCTTCTCGATTCTGCTGTGAACCTAAAACTACTATAAAAAGTCTATTTGAAAAAAATAACTGTCACACTTAAAAAGATATTGTGCACAAGATACTCAATTTAAGGATATAGTCACTGGTTTATTAATCCACATAACAAGAAGAGAACGCATGTTTTCTCAAAAATTTCATCCTTTCATGCACATCTCCATGGGAGCCAAAATGTTAAGACATTATTATATCAGAAATAAAAAATATTGGTTAAACTACCCAGCAAGAAGGACTATTCCTTAGGCAAGGTTTTAAATCTTCTGTTTTGTGGAAATTAATGTTTTCACGAACATCACAGAAGCTGCAAGCTTAACTACATATTTATATAAAGAGCAGGAGAAAAAGGAACATAGAGTAACACACACATACTCTCTTAGAATGCAGTTTCTTACAAACACAATCACGTTTGCTTCTTCACGCTAAATCAAGATTGCAGGGACATTCAGAAGTGAAATTAAATGAGGGAATGATAATGCCTCTACTAATGCTTGAATAGCTTATTGGTGCCAGTCTGAAAAAGTACATTAGGTCTCGAAGAAAGAAATAACAGTATAGTTTAATGACAGTATATTTAATTGTTTACTGCAAGAAAAAAAATGAATGATTTTAATGCCACAAAATGACATTTGATAAATATTGCTTACGTCAACAAACAAATGATTATTTTATGATTTGACTTTCTTCCAACTGTGCTTAGTCCATGCTTCTGTCGTGGTTAACAGAGCTGGACTTTGAATAAGCAAAGAAGGGGATTTCAAGAATAAACTGCTAACCATCCTTTGCTCCTTCTGGAGGATAGGAGAATCAGGCTTAGGATAAACTCCCTAGGGCTGGGGTTGTGGCTCAGTGGTAGAGCGCTTGCCTCACATGTGGGAGGTACCGAATTTGATCCTCAGCACCACATAAAAATAAAAATAAAAAAGATATTGTGTCCATTTACAACTAAAAAAAAATTTTTTTTAAATAAATTAAAAAAAAAAAAAAAAAAGATAAACTCCCTAGATCAAAAGTTTCCAAACCCACACTGCGGAACTAGTCCGATAGCCAAGCCATTGCCACCATTACGTCTACATCCATGTCCAGAATTCAATCTTAACCTTCAAAAGAGAAAGAGAAAGATTTATTTTAAAGAACATGCTCACATGATTGTGGAGGCTTGGTAACTCCCAAATCTGATGGTAGAGACCAGCAAGAAGGAGTTGCAGTTGGATTCCAAAAATCATATCCTGGAAAAAATTCCCTCTTGCTATGAGGGGTTAGCGTTTTGTTCCATTCATACCTCTGACTGATTGGATGAGATCCTCCCCCCACACACATTGTAGAGGTGATAAGCTCTCCTAAAAGTCCACCAATTTAAATATTAATCTCATCCAAAAACACCCTCACAGAAACATCCAGAATAATGTTTCACTATATATCTGGATACCATGCCCCAAAGTGACATAAAATAACCATCACATCATTCCAATCCTGTCCTGAGGTCACAGTTTGGCAAAGACATGTTTGATAGAGTGAATCAGTAAGAGTTCAGGCAGGAAGGAGATGACATGCTCAGAAGCCATAAATGGAGAAAGATGTGGGAGGGATGGCAAACACAACAACTAACAACAGAAGGAAGCCGCTACTACACCTAGATCTGAAGGACTCAGGGAAAGGAGTCATTCCTGGCACCTGGAGAGATCTTCCCTTCATGAGCTGAGGTCATAGGTATAGAAATGTACGAACGGTCAGAATGCATGCTGATGTAGAAAGGAGCTGGGGGTTAATGTCCTTGCTCTTCTTTCTTCCTTCTCTCCAAGCTGTCTCCATTGCTTCCCATTGGCTAAACCCAACCAGAATCAAGAGGCAAGGAAAGCTGGTGATATAGTCCATCCAGGGCAGCCTTCTGAGGAAGGCTAAATAAAGGTAGATAGTGGATCCAGGAGGACAAATAGAAGAAACCTACACCCAGAGCCTGGGTCACAGTCCTGAGCACCAGCTATAAGATCAGGAAGGTGAGCTTGGCCCCTTACCTTCAGGAAGCAGGATTAAAAATAAGGAAAATTTCCAAAATAGAAGAAAGGTGTTCTAGGGAAGCGGGGTGGCTACAAACAGGACAATTGTCCTCTTTACACTCCATCAGTTGGGAACATCCCCCAAAATCACAGACATCCTCGAATAGTAGCCACTACTGTGGTATACATCTCTCCAATCTTAGAAAACTGAAGATTAGGACACCACCTCATACATAGCCCCTTCTTTCCTCTTCTAGAGTTTCACTTCTCCTTGAACTCCGAACATTTTGCATCTTCATCTGGCATATGCTTTCCCAAGAATGAGATTGGACATTTCCTAATATCATCCGAGAGAAAGAAATAAGAAACAAACACACTTGCACAAAATTCAAAACTTCATTTTGGAAAGAGATTATGAATGTATAATTTATTACCTAAATTTCCAATTTAGTCTTAGAAATACTCCAAGTCCAAAGACCTTGACCCAAATCAAGGAGAGATTCAGAATGGATGAACAAAAACCTCCTGCTAGCGTTGTGGCTGCCTGATGAGTCACGAATCTGCAGTTGAGGGGCAATGGAAACTCACATCAGCTTTCCTCTAGGTGTCTTCTAAAAATCACACACACACACACACACATACACCTATGCAAATACAATACTAAAGTTAAGAGCTTTTATCCCACACACCATTGTTGTAAAAATTTACCAAGGTCAGAAGTTGTAACTGGTGGCCTATGTGTTAAATTTGTCCTATGAAAGTGTATTGTTGCGTGATGTTAACCTACACTTCCCTAAAAATGTTTGAGTTTTGCTATCAACATTTAAAAACCAGGAGATTCAAAAACAAAATCCGAATTTCCAACTTTTCCCCCCAAATCAGGATAGTCTCAGAAAACTGGACCCGTGTTCCATCATGGTAGCACTCAACAGGAGCTGACAAATATCTGACTCCTTTTGATAGGGTGTATGCTCTTCAAGCCACCAGTTTCTTCAAGCCCTAGAAACTGAGGCTGACCATGAGCAATTGCCATCATCCTTGTGGTTTCGTTTTTCTTAAGTTAGAAAAATATGTTTCCTATACACTTCTATTGACATGTGAAGAAATTAAAGGTAGACTAAGAGAACTACATGTTTCAAGGAGAAGGGAAGGGTGCATATTTTTGTACTGATTCAATTCAGTCTGTCTCACTCATTTATTCTTTCTACATATGCCAGAGTGGCATTTGGGACTGTGATACCTTGTGTGGCTCTTAATAGCTTCTTTAGAAACATTCTTGCCTATCAGTTCCTTGACTTGTTTGTCAAACCTTGAACATGAAGGTAAAGTGTTTTTCAAATTCAAAATGCCAAAAGCCACCTTTGAGAATGAAGATGTCCTATTTCTTGTTTTTATTTTTGTTTTAATTATTCTGTATTCATTCAACAAATACTTATTGAATTGTTAGGGGCAAGGCACTTCACTAAATACCAGAGATACATCAATGGGAAAGACCAACATAATCCTGGCCCTCTTGGAGTCACCACTCTCGGTCCAACTATTCTCTAGAAAGTAACTGGAGTATGTTATGATGCGAGCATTTCATTTTTTTAGTGAGTGACTACACAGCTTTCTTTCTGAGCCAGCACACTACCTGGAAGAGTCTTTTGCATATGCTAATTGAGTTGTTTTCTATGAGAAGAAATCAAAGAGGAGAAAAAAAATTAGTTTTACTAACTAGCTCCCAAATGTTTATAACAAATGATCCCCAGGTTCATTGGCATGTTTTATTCAAGCTACAAATCTATCACACAGATTAGCTATGGTGCCAAGTCAGCTTCACCTTGGAACTCAGATTGATAAAGCCAATTACTCATGACCTGGATGGTTTGTAGGAGAAAGTCATAGCAGAACCATACAAGAGTCCTTAGATCTTCCACTCAGAGGTCTTGTATCTCATTTTCACTCATACTTTTTTGGACAAAGCAACTCATGCTTGAGTTCAGCTGGGCAGGGACAGGTAACCCTGCAATAGGATGGGTCACAGGAAGGGCTTTATAAGGAAAAATAATTGATAGTTTGAGTAATGATACTATTGACCACAAATAGCAATACAATCAAAGTCACTGGATCCTGGGAGGCCTCTTGTCCCTACGACCAAAATAAAAATAGAACCTGTATATAAAAATCATACCTGTGAGCAACTGATACTCTCTAGGGAAAAAGCCACATCATACAACAAAGGAAGAAAATGGAATTCCCACAGTCTTGTGTTCCTTCATTCTTCACTGAAACAGTCCTAGCCACCATTTCCTCACAAAGCAGATGAGATCTTACACCATACATCACCTCCCTTCTGAGACGAAGTCCCCAGCGTATTCATCATAGCAAAATGACTGCAATAGGAAGCCTAGAAAATTGTTTGGAGGGGCATATAACTTCCTGACTTAATTGATTGATGAATAATAACTTCTAAAATTAGTTCTGCATTTCATTACATAGTGTCAGAAATAAAATACACTGAATTTACATGAAATCCTGGGAAATAAAAATGCTGAACATCCCCCATCCCATTTCACTCCTAGGTTTTCTTCCAGGCCTTATACTCTGGGAAGGGTGGAGGCAGCTCATTTCCATTCATACAGCCACCATCTTTAGAGTACCCACGGGTTTACAATCTTAGCCAGCCAGAAAGCCAACATTCTCTTTCACCCCTTTGGAGATAAAGATTGGGCATTGACAACTACAGTTACTCTTCACCAGGCTAACTCTTGCCTTTTATCCCCCCACATTTATCTGTAGAAATTGTAAAACACTGGTGGCAGAAAGTAGCCACATGATTCCTAAAGATCTTGGGCAAGACCCAGAGGACAGTAAATGAACAAATGCCTGGCAAGAAGGAAAGGAATCCTCTTCACCCCCAGACTGGAAGGCACTTGGCCTCAACAGGGGTGAGGGCTATGAAGGAAGTCCAAGGCTTTTACAGCAATTAGCCGTGTCTGCAGACCAAGTTGCAGTGTATTTTCATTAGTTTGCTTTCAGCCCCAAAGAGACATAAATTGAAGTTTCCAAACTTGTTCCACTATAGATCACTAAATGTTCATTCCATGAGAAAACATGATTAAAAATAGAAATACTGTGATTACAACTCTGAGACCCTTTCGTTAAGATCCAAATGTAGGAGGTCAAATGTGCTTTCCCAAATTTGAGCTTCTGAGTCCACATTTCCACTTCCTTTGCCGCTGATTTCTAACCTCAGCAAGTATTGAGCAAGCATTCCTAGGCTGTAGAACACCATTAGATGCAGAATTTACTTGCTTCCCAGGCAACAAAGAACTTGCTTCATATCCACCTCTGGGCAAGTGTACCTACAGGATTGACAGGTCCAACAAATAACCTCCAAGGTGGTTAGAAAAATACCTCCCATAAAACATGAAAAGATTTTCATTTTCATTAGCTTGTGTTTATCAGCAAAGAAATCTGGAGGAGCCTGATGGACCAGCCTGGGATAAAGCAGGAAATTTCCTTAAAGCCAAGCTACAAAAAAATGGGCTCATACAATGCAAAAATCAGCACCTTCTGAGGTGCAAGTGTAACAATCAAAAAGAAAAGAATGGTTGGGTACACAGTCCACACGTGATTGAGCAGTAATGTACTAGGTTCGGTGCTAGAGATAGAGATGCAAACAAGACAGAATTCCTGCCCTCCCCTCATGGAGCTTATAGTCAATGAGGAAAGGTAGAAATGCATTTGAAAATCTTATAAATATTGTCAAAGAGAAGGTACAAGGAAATGTGGATTGTAGAACAGAGACATTTAATTTGAAGGAGGCAGAAAAGGCTTCCTTGACAAAGTGTCTTAGAAGATGAGACCTAAAAGATTTGTTGTTGATTAGTTAGAACACATGGTAGCTCACAGCGTGCTGCCCACGGAGTTCTCACTATTGTCACTCCCTACCTTTTACATCCAAGAAGCTCCCACGAGGGAGGGCACATCACAGCCATCAAAGCTCATCAGCAAACCACTCGCCTCGTTGCATTAGGAAGACAATAGACAAATCTATGGAGAAATAAATTAAGAAGTGCTTTCAATTCAAGAATATCTAATTGGAAAAACCCCAAGTTTACTAGACAGGTCATCCCAGATATTAACAAGTTTGGATTCTATAACTAGGTAGTCATGAACTCCTGCCCAAATCATGATAATGACACCTTCTCCCCATCAAGAATAGTGCGTCACTTTTTTGATAGTCTTTCAAAGATAATAAGCTCTGGAAGTGCAGCTGTATAAGTGAAACAAGCGGGAGGAACTTCTTGTCAATCTTCTGACAAACGTATTTGAAAAATTTCCATCTAGATTGGTGCAAAAAGAAAAATAACAGCACGTGTTATCAACAGTCAATATCACTCTTAAATCTAAGGATAAAATGTACATTGTTTTTGTAAACTGTCATGCTTTAGTCAGAACCAGAGTATTTGATTCCATATTTTCTCATACAGCAATAAGCATCCACCCAGTTTAACCAGCAAGAATCTAGCTGGCAAGTAGATGCATGTAGTTTGACCTGAATGACAGGGCTGGATATGGAACCCTCTTAGATAATTGATTAATATGTAAGTATTAACATTTTGTCTTTTTTAAAAAATATTTTTTAGTTGTCAATGGACCTTTATTTTATTTATTTATATGTGGTGCTGAGAATCGAACCCAGTGCCTCGCGCATGCTAGGCAAGCGCTCTACCACTGAGCCACACCCCAGCCCCTAACGTTTTGTCTTTTGAAGATGTGTGATCATAACAAATAAAAATGTTCTTTGTTGTAATATCCATACAAGGATGCTAGTTCCTTCTGGGCATTCTATTTTAATTATATGTGGTATTTTCATTAGCCATACAAAAAGAATAAGTGATAGAGGAAATGTCTATAAGTTATTATCTTATAAGCTTATTATAAGCTTATTATCTTTGAAAGACTATCAAAAGAAACTGTCTATCTGACTCCATACCCAAAGTATGTCCACCTCACAGTTGCTATCACAAGGACATCTTCTTATCCTTTTACCACTGTCCTCATTCCTTTGCCAAAGCAAATTAAACCCTGTTCCCTTTGCTGACCTTGAAGGCACTCTGTGGGTCAAACCCACCTTGCTGGGACAACTTTCTTTTCAGCCAAGAGCAAACTGAGACTTAAGGAGCCCTAGCTCTGGAAAGTACTCACTCTACACCCAGAGATTTTTTTATTAGGGAAAACGGGGCCACAGGGGTGCTTCGCTCCTGGTGCTCTGAGATATGTGTTACAGGCAGAAAAACTTCAGAAGAAATTGTTTCTGGCCTTTCTTTGAAATAAGTGTAACTTTAACTTCGAGTTTGAGGATGTACAAGTCTCTAAAGGAACCCCTTGGTAATGTCGTATGGTGCAATACATTTGCTGGGTGAGAATAAAAGTCTGTGAGTTACATCTTACTCTTCTCAGGAAGAAATCTCTTGAGAAGATTATAATAAAGCAATACGGTTTTTATTTTGTTTTGGTTTTTTCTTTTAAAAATAAAGCAACTAAGAGAACATTTTCTTTTCTGATCTTTTTGTCATTGAGAAAGTTGCATTATGCCTTACTTTTAATGTGACTTGAACAATTATCATGTCTGCCATCCATGTACTTCAGGGATGGTTCCAATGTTCCCACAGGGGCTAACACTCATTAAACGAATAAAATATACTTTATTTTCCTCCAAAGAGTCATAAGGCATTTTGAAATTGATTTCTCATTTATAAAATAGTGGTATCAAGTAAAACACAAAGAGCTTTCAGCATACAAGTTAGTTTTCAGCATTCTGTCATCTTTGGTAGATTCAGTCCTTTTCCAAAAAAGAAAAAAAAAATGTGCCAGCACATCCATTGGGTGATTTATTGCATTCCTTTCTTAAATTTCCTATCACTCCTGACTTCCAACACCAGAAAAAAAATTTCTAAAAAATCAGATATAAATATTAGTTGATAGATTGTCAACTTTCTAAATGTTGGTAGAAGAAACAAAAGGCCACAGGCTGATTATTGGTTTAACTATCAAAAGAAGCGAGGACATACAAAATGACCCCAATCTATCTAAAGGACTACCTTTTGTCTACCTTGTCTTAGGCCTATTTGAAATGATCCAGGCTCAGATTCTATTTGGAATATTTACAAGTTGCTTCTGTTCATATAATTCCCTTTGACTTGACTAATGGCCTCCCTTTTCCTCCCCTTCATGGTGTTTCTCCATTCTCTTGGAGGTTTAGGAAGGAAGGACATGACTCAACTATTCAGAAGCTTCTACATGCCTGTAAAAAGAAAGTCTCTTATATTTTCATGTATGGAGTTTTCCTTTACATGTTCAAATCTCTCAAGTTTATCACTATGTTCCTAATTACTCACGTGTTCTTAGTAGATGTGGTTTTCTTTTCTGATCTTAAATATCTTTAATGTTCTTATTACTTTATTAACCAATGTCACATGGACTGCCTTACCTGGCACAATGTAGCATTAAAGATTTCCTTAACATCCAAGAAATATCATTCTTCCTACCTTTTTCTCTTCCCAAACAAAAGCCCAGTTTAATACATCCCAAATAATAGATGTTTCCTTCTTTTTTTCTCCCTTTCAAACATAGCAAAGTTGTCTCCAGGAAAAGGACATGGGGATCTGGGACACTAAAAAGAGGATGAAACTCACAAAAAAAAAAAAAAACCCAACACAAATGTATTATTTCATAATGAGTCTTGGTTGTGACTTGACTAGTTTCTCTGCTTCTGGGTTTCAAAGGCTAAAACAAAGTATCGAGGCCATGTTTCTTGCTGGGGAAGAACCTGTTTTGAAACTCATTTGAATTGTCTGAATCTAAATCCTTATGACCACAGTATTAAAGTTCCTATTTTCTTGCTGGCTGTCAGCTGGAGGTTGAGTGTCTGAGGCCACCTCCAGTCCACATGTTCCCCTCCAGAGGCAGCCGCTCACCCCTGGAATCTCTCTGCCTTCTCTTCTAGTACATCTCTTGGACTCTGACCTGACAGATTCCTTTGTTGTAAAGTGCTCACTTTTTTACATTGGATCCACATAGATAATCTCAGGAAAGCATCCCTATCTTGAAGACTATAACTTTAATTCCACCTGAAAGTCTCTTTTGCTACATAATATATTTATAGGATCCAGGCATTAGGGATGTGTACATTTTTGAGAAAGGGTATTACTTGACATACCTCATCACTGGGTATATTTTTTACTATTTTGAATTTCTACTATGGATATGTATCACCTCTTCAAAAAATTAATTAAAATAATAGAAAAGGACATATGAACAACAATATACACTATGGTCTCCAGCTTGGCACCACTGGAAGGTAATGGAAACTTTTAGAAGTAGGACCTAGTGAGAGGAAATTAGGTCATTGGGTGGTGTGCCTTCCGAGGTAATTATGCTCCCAAATCTCTTCCTATTCTATTTTGCTACCCAGCTACCATGAAGTGGGTAGCTCCCTCCACTATATTCTCCTGCCATAATGTACTGTACCAATGGGGCAACTGTAAGCCAGGATCAACTCTTTTTAAGTTGATTATCTCAACAGTTTTGTTACAGTAATAGAGAGCTGACCCATAAAATATGGTAACATGGAAGTTGTAGCCTTTTTAAGCACTTACAAAGTGTCAGGTTCTAGGTATGTATTACTAATTTAATCACCATAACTGCATTATCTAGATTTTCACAAATGAGGAATCCAAGTCCCAAAGGAGTTAAGTATTTGCCCAAGATCTCACAGATAGTGTGTGGTAGTCTGCCACATTCAGAAGTATCTGATAGCACTAGAACTACTTCTAACCATTCCTCGGTACTGCCTGGCAAGTCCCCAGCCTCTGGGAACACCTGCTCTCATTCCTCCTTTGTCTCTCCCTCCTATGCCATCTCTCTAGTGGAGTCAACAGAAGCTTTGGTGTAGTCTGTTATGCAGCGATGTTATGCAGATAACTGATGTTTGATGTGGGAAGAAACCCAGCAGGGGCAAAATTTCAAGCAAAATTGTACAGAGGGTATCTCTAGCTGGATCTCATTGAGAAAACCTGAATTATGTCTCAGACTTATCCTGACTTAGAATAAAACTTTCATCTTCCTAGTCACCAGATAAAAGCCTGGGGTCAGAAACTCCCAGGCTTTTCTGGCTTTCTATAGAGGCTGAGCAGGTGTACCCCTTAAAGTACACCTAACCTAGAACATGTATTGCCACATCATATCACAGCATGTGTCAGGAACTCTTGCCTGATATTATTTATCAATGTTTAACAGAATATATAACCCATGTCCCCCACACCCAAAGTGCAAGTATCTTAGGCTCGAAGCTTAACTGTGATCAATTATAAGGAATCAGGACTTTATTCAACAATAACAAATAATGCAAGAAATCTCTATAGATAGGGGAAGAGGTAGGTGCAGTTTCTTTTTTGCAAGATAGAAAAAATAAGCCCTGAAAAATAATGCAGGTGGAAGATGCTTGTGTAGCAAAGCACAGGAAAGCAGCCTTGTGACAATGCTGAACATTTCCTGCTGTTCAGAGAAGCATGAAGTGGGGAGATGCTAAACCGTTGGCAGGTGTGTTTGACATTAGTGTTGGCACACCTAACTGCCTGATTTCTGACCCAATGGAAGAAATGCTCCTGGTCTATCATTGGGTTTAATTAGAGTACAAATACAATCTATTTCTTTAAAAATAAGAAATTGGTTAGAATTCCATTATTATTTCTATGGAGAAAATTAGTTTTCAAGAGTGTTTTAGAAAATCTGTGTTGGCAGTTTTGGGAGGAAGATCTCATTTTCTAAATGCAAATTTTGGCCACCCCTGTCTTCTTCCTTCTACTTCAATACTTTTAAAAAGCCAGAAACAGTTTTGTTTTGTTTTTTTACTCAAAACATAAAGCAGTAAGTTTTACAATATTCTTTTCTAGGTTCAGCTTAAATGGAAAAATGATTCTTCACTTGGTATGCAGTTTTTAGCTTGCACATGTGCAGAATGCATGAGCTTTAAATGCTCATTCATTAAGAGCTGATCCATTCCATTGCTCTAATACTTAACACCCTGAACCTCTGCTGGGCACTGAAAACACTGCCTTTGGGGTTTTTGCAAGGAGGTGTGATAGCTTTTGGTAGTGTCATAAAAAACTTAACTGATGGGGCTAAGCTAGGTACTCTGGGTACATGTTGCTTCAAAATAGCTAGAGGCATCCAAGCCTCTAGCTAAGGAATCAACTTCCCTCAGATGGCTGCCTCAGAACTAGCTTTGCTTGTAACTGTTGGGAGAAAACTCTCTGGCCAACTCAGGTATCTGATGACACAAAGGAACAGAATACACTTTTGCTTGGGTGATTGTTTTCCTTCCATGAGTTCCAGTCTGCAGGACAGAGGCAGTGGCAATTGACCCCATGTTAGCCACCCTTCCAGCACCTGGGCATTGTTGCCTCCATCCAGAAACCTTATCTGGCAATGATGAAATGTTAATGGGAGATGATTGAACCCCAGTGATTTCCAAGTACAAGCTGATGGAGAGGGGTCTTCTGGGTCACAGACACAGTCACTGCTCCCTAGGAACTGACTGTGCATGTTCATTGCTGGGGGGGATTGGGATTTGCAAGTTGGTGACAGCTGCAGGTTTGGAGGCTAAAATAGAATTTCTCAGATAATTGCTGGAAATGGGCCAATGGACTGTGCTCCATGTGGCAGTTTATATTCTCTGTGACTAAAACCAGATCCCCAAAACACAAAGGGCTTCTTAAAGAAAAGCTATCAGAACAAGTATTTGTCTTCTGATATGCAGAACGTGAGAGGAGAGGATGGGCTCCCAGCCTTGAGACTAGATGGTAAATAAAACTGAATCCAAGCAAAGATGGTTCTTCCCCTGGAAATAGTTTCAAAGGACTTCCTAGTTTCTTTCTTCCCCTGAATCTTTTCTTTGATAATTGCACAATTTTCTCCTTGTAAATATCCATGTCTTTCATGATTATTTTCTGCATAATATGTCTGCTCCTCATGATAGGTAGGCCAGGAACTGATTAAAATAGTATCCCAGAAAAGATATTAAAACTTGTGTCACCAAACCAAGACCACAGATAGATTTGTACCATGCTATAGTTGAAAATAATTTTAAATGATATGCTTGAAAGAATTTTTGAAAAAAAAATCTTCCATTCAAGTCTGGTGATGGGTCCTGGGAAAAGGTACTCCTGTGCCCTCTTGTAACCTCTCTCAGAAAGCCATTTAGCAATATTGATCAATGGCCTTTAAAATGTACATGTCCTTCGACCCAGAAAGACTCAAGATTTTAGAAGATAATCAAGTATGTGAACAAAGGATTAGTTTCTCTGATGTTTGCTGCTGCTAACAGCCTAGCAGGAACCAGGCAAGTGTTCAACTTTGGAGGACCAGGATAGTGTGTACCCGGGAACACACTGAGGGAGGAAATGTTAACAGTGGTTGTCTTCACATGGTAGAATTACAATTTTATTTTGATTATCTGTATTTTCAAATTTTTCTTCAATGAATATATTACTCATTTGAAAATATTTTCAAACACTTTCTTTGAATAATAAAAGTGTTTTGTTGCAAAAATTTATCTACTGACATGTAAAAACATGCACAAAAATAATTAATGCAAATAAAAGGGTATTAAACTATATATGGTATGACTCCAGGTTTTAAAAAAAGAGAAATCAACAGATTGCACTCTCTCGCTCTCTCGCTCTCTGACACACACACACACACACACACACACACACTCCTGGAAGCACATGTACCAATATATTACCGTGGCTCTCAATTTGTGGAGAAATAATAGTAACTAAATTTCTTATGTTTGCTCGTGTATATAATTTATCATTTTTCTTCAATAAACATGTGTTACTTTTATAATTGAAAAATAGAGCTTAATTTCACATCCACTAGGTAGGGCACATTAAGTCTATCTATGAAGGGGGTTGTCAGGTGGCAGTGTTCTCTCCTCCACCTGCTTTTGCTCACCATGTGCTGATGTGCACTGGGGACTCCATTTTTGTCGTAAGTAAAATTGAGCCACCTTTCTTTCTTATTAGAAACATGGTCTGGGGTCTCAGAGAGCCATGAGACAGCAACTCAGGGGTGACCTTTAGGATAACGTGTGTATCTGGAACTTAGAAGGTGCAGGAAGAGGAGAATGTGTTGCTTGCCATCGCTAAAAACTCTACCCTTGCCCTCATTCTTACTAGCCATCAACCAGCCCAGCCCACTGGCCCTAGGGGTGACCTCCAGCTCTCTCCACATGGGATGTACAGATAGAAAACAGCACATACAGATGCTAACCAATCAACAACCTTTCCCTGGGTTCTCACAAAACATGCTACATTTATAGTTGCCTCCCAAATATTTTACTTGATTATTTTTCTCCTGGTCAGGAATTGAGATGAGGAATAGTGGGATGGGTCATCTCTTCCATGATGTTTGGAGACCTCAGTTAGGATGACTGAAATGAGGAGGAGGATGGGTGGGCTGACTTGACTGGTGTCATTGTCTGAGGCTGCATTCCTCAGTTTTTCCCTCTACTTGACCTTTCCATGTTTCTATCTTGAACTTCACAGCCCAATGGTCTAGGGATGGTTGAGTTTTTTACATGGCACTGGTTACTGCTCACATCTACCATCTCTACTCTCAAGGCAAGTTGTAAGAGCAGCTCTAATGGGTGAGGAAATGGACCCACCTTGGTGAGTGAAGTGTGCAAACAGGGACGAGGAGGAAGGAAGGCAGTTATCTATGGGAACCAGCTATCACACTCTCTTCCCTGTCCTGCTTAATCCCTTATAGGTTCCTCCTAGGAGCACTTTCTAAGTGAAATTACTTACACATAAGTCCTATTTCAGGGTCTGCCTTTAAGGAAACTGCTCCAAACACAGATTATTCCAACCCGGAGCTTCCAGCCTCTTCTCCCAGGGAGGTTTGTTGCTAGCACAGGCCAAAGCCAAATCTCCATCCTGACACCTACAAAACCCCAAGAGCAAACATTATAGTTAGGGATCTCTATCTGGGCTTCTCATTACAAGTCCTTGGGAGCTTCAAAAAAAAAAGCCACCATATTTGAGACATACCCTAGAGATTATGAATTAATTGGGCTGGAATGAGATCCATGTATGGGTAGTTTGGGCATTTTTTTTTCCTCCAAAGCTTTAACGTGCAGCCTGAGTTAACAACCACTGTCCTAAAGTACTTCAAGCTATGGAGAATGTATGTGGAGGAGGAAGATGACGATGCCGTGGCATTCTGTGATAAAGAAAAATAAATAAACCTTGACCAAGTCACTTCCTACCCTGGGAATAAAATTCTGTCACTGCCATTAAATAAACTGAGTTGCAAATCTGGTTTCCAAATCCAGTTGCTCTATTTTCAAGTCTAGGAATGGGGTGCCTTCTTACATGAGTCTTAACTGAAAAAAAAAAGTCACATGTCCATAGTCTCCTAATTTAGACAAATTCCAGGCACCGTGTGCCCTTTGCCTTATGGCATACAGCATATTGGGGAATGTGATTCCTAAATCTCATGAGAATTTTACAGGCATGATAATACCTAGCTTTTTCACAAGCAACAAAGAACAATCTTGCTTATATTAGCACCTGAATTGGAAAAAAAAATGCCTTCCAGAGCCATTTATTAAGCTTGAAGGGCAAAATCTGCCTGTTAAAGTTCCATCACCTAGAAAGATATTTCACAGCATAAAGAACCAGTGAACACTGGCTCATTCCACTACAGATAGTGTAACATTTCCCCTTTTTCTTCTTGCTGAGTCCATAATTACCTAAATGATATAGAGGAAACAGCATTCTAACTTCCTGTTATTATATATTCTTGTGAAACTTTATCCTTAGTCCCTATTCTCAATTTGGTTCCTATAATCACTGGCTTTTATTCTATAAAACTATGTTTTGTAATTAGCAAGATAGAGATCGCTGTAATGCAAAATATGTGCTAACACAGAAGTAGATTCTGCTCTCTCGAGCATGGATGCCAAGTGCAGAAAAGATAACCCGCAAAAACAGTTCGAGGGAATCTTAATCTCATCCCCAAAATAACAGCCTCCTCTTTCATGGGTAGCAGCAATCTCGAAATACCACATTTCAATATTGCTCACCCCCAACCCCAACTCAGGAATTATAACATCTCTGAAATAAAGATATGTCTGGTAATTGTCGTGGTCTAATTGGCAGTATGTTTCCTTTCATAATGGTAAATAAAATAATGCTGTACCTTAAAAACTGATAATGTCTTAGTGTACATGAAATATGGCAATTCACACCAACCCACCCAAACAGAGAACAGAATTGATTTCAGATTAACATGCAGATATATGAAGAGTAAAGAAAAAACTGAATTTCCTCTTTGATGGAGTTCCTTGTGGACCCCATCAGGAGCAAACAGATTTACCCAAAGCTTGGAGTATTATTTACAGGTCTGAATGTATACCCTCTCACCTATTACAATTTCAGGCATACTGACCACATCTAGGATAGGCTCTGAGATAGACTACATTGGAAGTATAGGTTTGGGGTCAAAAATATTTCAATTACCTTGTTGGCATTTGATTGTGTTTTCATGACACACTTCTCTGTTTCAAAAAGAAAAAAATTGCTTTGGGGTTTTAATATCAATAAAGATTCTAAGACAGGAGTGTAATAATTCTCAAACTTTAGTGAGAATTATTATTATTATTTAATAATCTACTATTATTAATTATTAAGATTTGGTGTTTGTCAAACACATTAATTTTACCACAGACCTTTCAACTCAGAAATTCTGGGAGTGGTGGGTAATTAATAAGTTCTGCAGGTGATTCAGGTGCATACCATGTTGAATGGCACTGTAGTGGTTGTTGTAGGGTGCTGTTGCAACATGGTGCACACATTGTCCATGTAGTAACATTTCTTAACCCAAGCATCTTGTGTAGAGCTGATTCCCCAATGTCCAGAGTCATCAACTAGATGCTCAACCTGACCACTGGTCCTATCTCAAACCTGTATCTCCTTTCTTACCATCTCTGTTTATCTGATGATCTGTTTTCTACCCTCCATGTGAAAAATGTTCTAAAGATGCTTATTCAATGAATAAAGGAACCAAGGGGTTTTCTTAAAATAGTGATGGGCCAAGAACATTTGGATTGGGAAACATTGATGAATTTGCAAAATAATGTTCATTTTCACTAGATGAATATTAGGGACTGTCTCTTTCACTAGATGTGGAATTATGACCAAGCTCCTCACTCAATGCCTGCTCCCTCCCCCCAATACCATTTACTAGACACTACAAACTGTGAGTACTAGGCTGAATAATGGCTTCCATTCAGGCTACGATAACTACACAACAGAATTTTGTTTCTAACAGTTCTGGAGACTCGGAAATCCAAAATGAAGGCACCTACAGATTGTTTGGTGAGGCTCTGCTTCCTGGTTCCCAGTCAGTCATCTTCTTTGCTGTGTCCTTTCATGGATGAAGGGCAAAGGAGCTCTCTGGGGCTTTTTTTATAAAAAACACTAATCCAATTCATGAGGTCTTCACCTCCATGACCTAATTACATTCCAAAAGCCCCACCTCCCATACCATCATATTTTTGTTGTTGTTATTGGGGTTTTTTTTTTGGTACTAGGGATTGAACTCAGAGGCACTTGACCACTGAGCCACATCCCCAGCCCTATTTTGAGTTTTATGTAGAGACAGGGTCTCACTGAGTTGCTTAGCACCTCGCCATTGCCGAGGCTCGCTTTGAACTCGCGATTCTCCTGTCTCAGCCTCCCTAAGTGCTGGGATTACAGGCTTGCGCCACCGTGCCCAGCTCATACCATCATATTGGAGATCAGGTTTTAGCACATGAATTTTAGGGGACCCATTCAGTCTATACCAGATGCCCATGTCCTAATCCCTGGAACCTGTGAGTATATTTACATGATAAAAGGGTCTTTGTAGATGTGACTAAATTAAAGGTCTTGAGACAGGGAGATTAGCTCTGATTATCCAGGTGGGTTTTGTAATCCCAGGGATCCTTCTAAAAAGGAAGAAGGAGGACCCGACTCAGAGAAAAGATGTAAGTATGGAAACAGAAGTCAGACAGGAGAGAAATGCTATACTACTGACTTTGAGGATAGAAGAAGGAGCCATGAGTCAAGGAATATAGGAAAGTTCTGGCAGTCAGAAAAAGCCAAGAAAAGGATTCTCCCCTGAAGCCTCCAGAAGGAACACAATTCTGCTGCCACCTTGTATTTAGACCAGCACTGGCACTACCACCCAGAACAGTAAGATCATGAGTCCATGTTGTTTTAAGCCACTAAATTTATAATTTTTACATAAATAATAGAAAATGAATACAATGGGGATTTAAGTTATCTTTTTTTAAAATTTAATTATTTTATTTAAATGCGTTTCAAGTCATAGTACATATACAGAGCTCAGTTTTTCCATTTCTCTGGTTGCAAACCAAATAGAGTCACACCATTTGTGTCTTCATACATGCACCAAAGGCAGTGATGACAATCTCAATCAACTATCATTACTTTTTATGAGTTTAAAATTCTCTGAACAAACACGGGCCTCTGGGAGACCCAGGGGAACATGCCTCACAAGGAGCCCAAGACGCCTGACGCTGAGTTTTCCTAGTTCTGGAAAGCAGATGGGATTAACCAAGTGTGACTTTGATTCTTAAGTAAAAAATGCCAAGGTCTCCGGGCCCTTCCCTGGAAATCCACAGCATTTTGCAACCAAACAGGAGTACCCACAAGGTCTGCAAGTCTCCTGTTCAAATCTGCTTGCCTTTGAAACTGTGCTTGCTTGCACCTAGATCTATATACATTTCTATTAGAACTTAGAGGAAAACATCCATCAGTGTCTCAAAGAAGATAAAAGGAGGAGTGAACCCTTAATTTCTGCCCTCCACGAGATAATTAAAGGGACTAAAAGGCCCCATGTCTGGAAGTTTCTTAGGTGTCCTTAAAGGGACACTTTCCATCCAGCAGGAAGTGCCTTCTGCTCTCCCATTCATCGCCCCTATCTTTTGCTCTTTCTCCCCTTCCCCCACACACCTACCCCTATAAATGTATCCTACACTGATGATTCTGAAGCTTTGGGAGTCTTCTGATCTTGATCATCAGGAAAAGGATGTGAACTGGGGTTCAAGTGCCAGATGCTGTCTGCTTTCTCTCTGCAGTGCTCTTCTGGACCCTTTTCATCACCAGAGCAGAAGGCTTGCAAACCACATTTTCCAGACTTGCCTTCCACCTGGCTCCTGTCAGATGCTACCAAAGAGAAGCACTGGTAGGAGTTCGGAAGTTAAGAGAGAGAAAGAAGGCTTTTTCTGTAGATTTGGTTGTACCGTTTGCAGAGGAGCAACAAGAGGGCAAGAGCATCAGCAATGGTGGCCACAGAGGCAGAGTGAGCCATGGTAGTAGTGCAGGCTTCGGGGGTGCCTGCCAACTCTGCCAGCTTGGTTCTGATTACACCACACTGTGACTCTAAATAACACCTTTTTCTCTTTGCTCTTTCAGACATAGAAGTGAGAACAGCCCCCTGCAGTTACTGAGTTCAGGAAAACTTACCTTCCACCTTTTTCTCCTCTAGCTCGAAGGCCCTTAACATTCAACTGCCTATTTGAAACCTAGAGTAGTTTCTGTTTCATAGTTAGATGCAGAGTGTTAGGACTTGATCTTTCACTTGCCTTAGCAACAGTCAAAGGGCAAGTGAATCCCTTTCCTTACTTTCAATACCTTGCTTTTTTGGAACTACCTTTTCATTGGAATCAAAAGAATCAAAGCGGGATCCTGTCCAGATGATGGGGGTCATTTGAGTTTGACAGATTCTTGGAAAACCAAGTTGCAAGCCAATATTCTTTCTTAGATACTCATAATCTTGGGCCAGTTTCTCCTGACATACTCCCTGTTGTAATGATTCATGCATTAGTGACTTATTGTAGGAGTGCTGTTAAGAGAAGCCTGTAAAACAGGCAGTATGAAGCCAAGCAGAGCTGAGATGCAGGTAAGGTGCCACATAGAAGGTAGCCCCAGCTTGATTGTTCCAGAATAACCCAGGCCTAGTGTACGAGACTGTAAGACTGAAGAAAGGCAGACACATCCAGGATTATACAGAATGCAATTTATTAGAGCTCACTGACAAAGCATGGTCCTGGGTCACAGTAAGACCAGTTAGATCCCTGCAGTTTGAGTTGGAAAAAATAGGGCAAGTGTGTGGGTTAGGACAAAAGTGACTTCATCCTGGTTGGAATGTACCTGGCTTATCTTAAACTAATTTCAAAAACCCAGGGTCAGCTTGTAAAGCTCCACATACCACTCTAATGGTTTTGTTTATTATAGTGTTCTGGAAAACTGGGCAAGGAAAACTAAGTTTACTATGGGTTAAGCATGGCAGTTACAACCCAAGATGGCTGCTGTCATGTCAAAATGAATCCACACACTGATCCCCAGGGGAGCACTGGCATCTAGACTATGCCTCAGAGCTTTCCTGTTGATTGCACCAGTTAATCATTGTCTAAGGGCTACTTTAAGGGCTCATAATCTCCCACCCAATTTTGACTCACTTTAGTAGCCTGAGAGCAAGTCTAAAAAAGAGTTTCAGGTATGGGTCTTAAGAAACAAAAACACACTGAAGCCAGGAAGGGGCACACAAACAAAGGTGGAAGGACTCAGAGGGGACCTGGCTAAGACACTGGCAGGTAACTATATCCCTGTTCCCCACCACAGTGAAGTTAAATTAATTCAAAGCTCACTTTTTCCTTCCTTCCTTCACTCAGACTAAGACCCTATTCTCTAGCACAGTGCCCTAAGTCAGAGCCCTGAGGTGGAGAAGCGATGCCCAGACTCTCAGATCTGGAGACAAGGTGGAGAATGCAGACCTCTGAAGGAACTATTATAGCACTGTGGGACAAGCTCTATGGTAGAGGAACAGGGATGGAGTCCATGAAGCCTCAGGAACACTTAGAAGAAACACGTGAATCAGAATTTAGCAAATGAAGCCTGGAGTTTGTTTCCAGAGGGAAGCTTCCAAGAAAATGATTATTATAAGCTGTATCAATAAGGTTTCACCACTCTGTACCCACCCAAGTACCCAGGCAGAAGCTTCTTTTCCCATGTGGCTCCTCTGGGTATCAAGAAGGCAACTTCTCCTTTGAGTAGCTTATGAATAGTGTATACAGTAGCCAGGGCTTTAGTCAGGGAAACAGAGCCACTGTGGAAGTATGGGATAAGGAACCTGTAAGAAGAAACAGACTTTACACAATTAAGGAAGTTGCTGGGAAGGAAGGTCCCAAAGAAAGTTGAAAGGTCAGAGAAAATCTCCCCAACCAACCTCTGGAAGCCCCAGACCAGTGGTCAAGTTAGAGCTTCCAGGGGGAGTCTCTGGCTGCTGAAGTAGGGCTGGGAAGGGGGACTTGGGGTGTAGCTGTTCCCCTCTAGAACCACCACCTTGAGGGTTGGCTTCTGGGCATCTGGAAGTGGTCGTGAGAGAGAAGTAGGCTTGTTGGTCAGAGGCCAGTAGTTGGGAGGAAGACCTAGCCAAAGAGTAGACAAGAATGAGTAGTCTGGAACACTGGGCTGACAGTAAAAATCCTTTAGAAAAGCAGATGCTTCACTTCTGCCTCCAAAATTCCATGGAAGTTCTTCTGTTGGCTAATCTAACTTAGAACCATAGAGCGGGGGAGATTCTGGCAAACTAGTTCCCAGATTAACCAAGTTGATAATAGAATAATCCAGCACACTTAGTTCTGGCTTTCTCATAAATTCCCAGGCTATGGGTGGACCTCCTCTGGCTAAAAACTTCAGAGTAACTGACAATGAAAGGGCTAGGAGCATTAGAAAGAACCGTTGAGCATTAGAAAGGCCCTCTGTGTGGCTTCCCTGGTACGTTCAACCAAATGGCAGTGGATCATCTGCATCTTCTGCAGACAGAGGATGAACTTGGGTGCAGCAGACTGAGTTTGGCCCTGGAAGGTGCTAGGCTGGCTCTACACCTCTCCATGTGGACATGGAGGCCATGCGGTATTGCTGCTATGAGCTTGGTCCCTGAAGTCAAATTTTCTGGATTTAAGTTATAAGTCCACCATTTATCAGCATGTTACCTTGACCAAGGAACTTACCCTCCCTGCTTCAGTTTCCTCATTTATAAAATAGGAATATTGTTCATCCTGTTTTCGATAACTACTGAGAGGATCAATGGAGTTCATATGGGTCACACACTTATAACAGAGCCTGCTTTTTTTTTTTTTTTTTTGCAGTGCTGGAAATTGACCCCAAGGCTTTTCATATGCTGTCTGGGGACACCAATATTCCTTGACGCAATGTAAATGCCATGTCTGATTAGGGAAAGGGTAGGAGTCAGAAAGAAAAGAAAGAGCAAAGATTATTACATATATATATGTACATAAATATATGTATATATGGACCTAAACATACATATGTGGTCTAGAACTTGTCTAATAAGATATCAAGTAGACACTCATGACTACCTGTATTTAAATTGAAATTAGTTAACATTAAATAAAATTAGACTTTGGGCCACTCAGTTGTATCAGCCACATATGGTCCACACCTACTATGTTGGGTAGCTAAGACATAGAAAATTTCCACTATTCCAGAAAGTTTTATTAGATATTGCTGGTCTAGAATTTCAAGAGTATTGCTTAACCTACTTACCATACAGGCTGTTTTTGAAGACTGAAATTAATATATATGAATAACATTCATTAAACATCAATGATTATAAATCATCTTTATTTAATGATTATATATTTTCTCATCTCTTCTATCCAGGCATTAATCTATAGGATTTGACAACACTTTAAAACAAATGAACAGTCCTGTGAAGGAAAACAGTAAAAGTGCTCAACGATAGTTTCAAAATGTTCTTATTCCTACTTGTCACTCTTTCAGAATGGCCTTTCCCAAATCTGTGAGGTTTTCTCATGCCTGGTATATACTCTCCCAAGGCAATCTTTAAAGAAACTTTCTAATAAGGAAGACTGATTATAGAAAGCCTAAAGCTAAGGAGAGGGTATTTGGACTTCTCTCACTTCTATGAATAGCTGGGGAGTTTCACCAACAACTATTTGCCCAAGTAATGGAAGCATACAGCCATAAGGAAAATTTGCCGGTGGTAGGTTTCACTTGAAGATCTAAGCAAGAATATAAATGTGTCCTCTGGAGACATATAAATAGCCTAGAGCTCCTTGTGTTCAGTCTCCAGGAAATTACTGGCACATTCTAGTGATCTGGTATGCGAATCATCATGATCAGAATTGTCCCTCCAAAAACACTTAGATACATTGCTGGTGGGAATGTATATTTGGCACTTCTTTGGGGGAAAATCTGGAAATATCTGTCAACACTCTACTTATACCCAGAAATGTGCTAAGTGTTGTATAATAAAGAATTTAGTCTTTGTTCCAAGTTCCTGGCACAAAGCTTCTAAATACTTGGAGTGTCTTTTTTATTCATGGTGTGTCCCCGGTACCACATCTGAGTTTGCAAATGAGATGATTCCTGGTGGGCTTCTAGATAGTTTCAGGATGGACTCTGGCCATACCAGAAAGATCAACCTCCATGATTTGAGGGTTGGTGTTGGGCCACCTGACACCCACTCCATCTCTCAACCCACAGGGAGGGAAGAGGCAGGGGAGATGGAGTTCAATCACATGGCCAATGATTCAATCAAGCATGCCTACATAACAAAATCTAAATAACACCCCTGTAATTCCAGGCATGGAAGGCTGAGGCAGGAGGATCGAAAGTTTGAGGATAGACTCAGCAATTTAGCAAGACCCTGTCTCAAAATAAAAGGATCTAGGGATGTAGCTCATGGTAAAGCACCCCTGAGTTCAATCCCCAGGACCAAAAATAAAGCCTAAATAAAAACTGAACACCTAGACACCTGGTATGCCAGTGGGTTTCCTGGTTGGTGAACACACTGATGTGCCATGAGAATGGTGTATCCTAAAGCCACAGGGAGAGGACACAGAAGCTCCACATTTAGAGGGTTGGCAGTATAGTCCAGTGGTAGAGCTTGCCTAGCATGCTTCTAGCTCTGGGTTCAATTCCCAGTACTGCAAAAAAAAAAAAAAAAAAAAGGAGGAGATGAAGAAGAAAAAGATAAGAGGAAGGAAGGTGGGAGGATCACTTCTATATTCTGGGACTCCCAAACCTCCCTAAGGTGCATCTTCAAACAGGTCTGCCTTGTATCTCTCATAATAAAACTGTAATTATATATGCAACTTTCTTGACTTCTCTCAGTCATTCTAGTTAATGCATTATCAAATCGGAGGGGTTGAGGAACTCCTAGATTTTCAGAAGTGCAGTTGACCTAGGGAGCCTTGAACTTGTAGCTGGCATCTGGAGTGAGGGCACTCTTGCTGAGGACTGTGTGCTTCACCTGTGGAATTTGTACTAACAATGGGTGGTTATTGTCAGATTGGAATCAGAGTATTGCAATATTTAACAATTAGCTCTCCAGGAGGAAGGAGCAAAGCATTTAATCTGGTGTTTATGGGTTTCGATAGCGTAAATATTCTCACTGTGGCCAATTTAAACTTACCTGTTGAGATGTCATCAATCATGGGGTTAGGAAGAGATGCAGAGATGGGCAACTCCCGAGCCTAAGCAAGTTCGCTGCAGCCCACCATTGTTTATACCTTTGATCAAGTAATCTGACTTCTTAAAATATATCCAACAGATCTGCTGTCACAATGTCCCCTGCCCAAATTTGCACAAGGATATTCACTGTAGCATTATTTGTTTTCATAAAAAATTAAGAACAAGCTACAGCCCTATCAATAAGCTTAAATAAATCAGAGTAAATAAAATGAAGTGTTTTGCAGGCTTTAGAAAGAATAAGACAAAACAGTCCTATGTGGAATACTTGGTAAGCTATATCATCAAGGGAAAAAAAGGGAACTGTCTGCAGCCTGCCACCATTTGGTATAATATAAAGTGGGATACGTATTCATGTGTATGTGTGTGTGTGTGTGTGTATGTGTGTGTGTCTGTGTCTGTGTCTTGAAAAGTAATACAAAAAGGCCTAGTAAGAAAGGTGACCTCTGGGAAGGAGAATTTGATGATTCAAGTGAGAGGGTGAGCAAGACACATTGTTAAGTATATATTCCTTTTTCTGCCATTTGAATTTCTTATGGTGTCTACTTAGAGACTTAGAGCAATAAGCAATGATGGAGAGAAAGTAGGATAAAAGGAATGCCTGGCTGAATAAATAAATGAACAAAGACACCCTTTGAACAAAATGACCCCAGCTCCTTTATCATGCCCTCCCCACACACCTCTGCACACAGCTCTGTTCTAAGACCTGCTTCAGGAAAAGGGTGACAAGAGTTTAAAGAGAAACTGCAGAGCCCTTTCTCTAACAGTAAGGTCAAACACTGAGATGCCTGTAGGAGCCAGGCAGGCGCCATGAGTGCAGGAAGTTGTCTAGGTAAGGCCCTTGCTGTCCCTAAGCCCCCTGACATACAGGGAAGACATTGCTCCACCTTAGTCTGCAGAAACACAAGCCTGGTGTTGCCAGATCTTTCCATTTTCCAAAAGAATTCATAAATCCAAAATAGCACATGGAATTTCTTCCCCTTTATAAAGTGAGTGAATAGTACAAATCTTTCAAGGACCTAATGTGGGCCAAATGAAACCTATCATAGCTTCATGACTTTAGAGAGGTGAGCTGTATTTCCACCGCAGAAATGCAAGAATTTACTTTGGGTGGAGCTTAGATAAGTAGCAATATCAGGATCTGCATTCTAAGGAAAGAGATTTTTATTATTTCCCTTCATTTCCAAGACAATTAAATGTAATGGGGGTATTTGTAAGGTCAATTAAGTCTAAAGCCTGTTCCTCTTGGTGAGTGAACAGATTACTAGTGAACAGATTGCAAACACTGTGAAAAGTCTGTCAGGTGCATACAAAAGTGAGGGATGCGGTGTGCACAGGAAGAGAATCAAAGGTGGTAGCAAGACAGACACAGGGAGGGAGGCTAAGGGGGAGCCTGGGAGGGGCAAGTGAAGGATAGGACTCCAGTACAGAGCTGCCTCAGGACAGGAAAGAGGCCAAAGACAGGAAGTTCAATCACTATACAAGTGGTTTTTTCAGTAGTATTTCTTGTTTATTGATCTGCCTTTCTGAATCCCCTGTGTTTCCACTCTAATTTGATTAGAATTGTCTGAGTCCATCAATATCAGCATTGTGACTAATTTGTCCCTACTGACTGAGATGCTCCCAGTCACCCTGTTGGCAGAAAGTATGCTGACTTCTTGTTGCTCTAGCTTTTTAGAATCTCAGTTGTGAACATGACCATGCTTCTATGGATGCTCACACCCATAAGCATTAAGCAAGCCCAGATGGAAGTGAGATTAATGGTGATGCCTGTGTTACTGTAAAGAAAGAGAAAGAAGTGGCATTAAGAATAATGATGATGATGGTAGCAGCTACCATCCTGAGCATTTATTATGAGCCAAGGTGCTTTATGAGAGAGACAATGAGAAGTCTCACCCTATTACTGCACCTAAATCCACATCCAGCATCTCTGAGGAATGTATATCCCTAGGTTGGGCACATGTATAGCTTCTCAGAGTTCAAAAGCATATGGCTAAATAATAAACTTAAATATTTCTAATACACCATAAACAACAGAATAATAATAGAAAGAAAATAAGTAACTGCAGAAGACTCTTTTTCTTTTTTCTTTCTTTCTTGCTTGCTTTCTTTTTTTTTTTTTTTTTTAAAAAAAAACAAAGAGGGAGAACAACTGGTCCTGAGTATATGCTATATCCATCCAGAAAAGACTGGCAGAATTCCCATCTTTGGCAATGAAATAGTGTCCTTGGTCAGCCAATCTGGCTGCCCCTGCTTCTGCTGCTAACAGAAAGGACCTCACGTAGCAAGATTATATCCTGTTTCCTCTCATAAGAGCCAACTTGGACCAAACTTTGTCCCTTTCTTTCAGGACTATACTGAAGTCTGCAAGAATAAGCCAACACACTCCCACACGGTGACATTTTTCTACCTGAGTCAAGGCTGGACTCACTTCCATATTATTGTCTTGTATCTACAGAGCAGGAAGCTAAGACTTAGAGAGATTAAATAACTAACCCAATCAGCAAGAAGCAGCGTACAGGCGAGAATGAGTTTATCCTACTTCAAAATTATTCTTCTTTCTTTTTACTTCATCTTTTATTATGCGTTCATTTCTAACTACAGGAGTAAGTACATAAGCACGATGGAAAAATTGGAAGACACAGAAATGCATTTTGCATTTCCAACCTTGCTCCTTCTCTTTTATTATTATGTGCACATAAAAACACAAGCAATATTTCATCAGGATTGGTCTTAATATGTTCTTTCTACTTCTCTACAAAGGTACAGAGTTCTCACCCTCAAGGCAGGAAAAACAGCCCTGAGAATTTCAAATGGCTAACGGTTTCTTACTTAGGTGAAAGCAACCTCAAAATTACTTCAGGTAGGCTTCTATTATACTGTGTTAATTTTCAGATACCCCATAATAACTTAGTAATAGAGGCACTAGATTAATTAGTGCCTGATTTCAGAGTGCTAGAGTATAACAAATACCAAGTTTATAAGTAAGTACAATACTGGACATCAAGAGAAATAAAATAAAGTATTAATAGGCATCTATTTATCATTCAAAAAATAAATTTGAGCACCTTTTATCTGCTAGGAACTGAGGATACCAAGTAAGTTAAATAGACAAACTTCCTGCCCTCAAGGAACTTATACTACACTAAGGAGAGACTGACAACAAATTGAGAGAATTGAAAAAATACCAGGTTGTAAAAAGTTCTATGAGAAAAATAAATTAGGATAAAGGGAAGGGAAGTGCTGAGAAGGGAGACTGATCTATTTTTATACAATGTATTAGTTACCTCTGGCTGTCATAACAACAAACTTACTTTCTTACAGTTCTGGAGGCTAGATGTCTAAGATTCAGATCCCAGAAAATACAATTTCTAATGAGGGCTGACCTCCTGGCTTGCAGATGGCTGAGATCTTGCTATATTCTCATGAGGATTTCTTTAATGTGTTCTCATGGAAAGAGAGCAAAAGAGAAAGAGAACATTTTGGAGTCTCTTTCATATAAGGACACTAACCCTCTTGGATTAGGGCCCTACCCTTATGACTTCATTTAACTCTAATTATGTTCTTATTCCAAATACAACCACTCTGAGTGTTAAGAATTCAGCATATGAATTTTAGAGGGACCTATGCATTCAATCCATAACATACAGGATAGTCAGAGAAGGATCTCTGGTAAGATGTGGTAGCTGTCTTACTTTCAAGATAGCTCAACCTGATTGTCTGGTATTAACACCCTTGTGTAGTCGCAAGTAAATCAGGACTGGTCTTCATACAATAGAGTTCAACAGATTAAGGTATTTGACTTCTGAGGTTGGAAATCAACAGGGGCCAAACTTTCACTTGTTTTTTTTGGATCATTCACTCTGAAAAAGCCAGCCATCATGACATGAGGACCCTCCAACAGCCTTGGGAGAGGACAATGCAGAAAGCCCTCCCAACAACAGCACTAACTTGTCAGCCATGTGAATGAGCCACCCTGGAAGTGGAATCCCCAGGCCCACTAAAGCTTTCCGCTGATGCAGCCCCAGCGGAAGTCTAGCCTCAGAGCTCATGTGAAGCTCTTAGCCAGAATCAGCCAGCTAAGCTGCTTCCAAATTTATGGCCCACACAAAAAGGTGCAACAATGAATGAATGCTGTTGTTTTAAGCCACTGAACTCTCGAGTCATTTTTTATGCAGCAAGAAATACATACGGTAATACACAAGGTGACATTGAGAGACCTGAAAGAAAATAAGCGAGTAAACTGTGCATATATCTGAGGATGAAAACTTTCAGGTAGGAGGAACAGCAAATGCCAGGACCATAAAAGTAGAGCATATGCGGCATGTTCAAGGAACAACAAATAACACAATAGGCCAGAAACAGATGAGCTAGAGCAAGAAGAAGAGGCTGGAAGGGGAGGAAATGAGAGGCCACATACATAGAGTCTGTGTGTCTGCAACCCGTGCAGAGACAATACTTAGGAAAGACATCTTATTTGTTTACAAAAAGTATTCTAATTAGCTATAAATTCCTTATTGTCAGATTTTACCATCCCCCTTAGTAATCTCAACAACTCTTGCACTTAAAAATTTTATTTATATTTCTAACATAGAACTCTCCCCTGAACATCAGTATCTTATATCAAAAGCTCTCAGTATCTTACATACCAAGGGCTGAGGGTCTGGCTCAGTGGAGAGCACTTGCCTAGCACATGTGAGGCCCTGGGGTTCCATCCCCAGTGCCATAAACAAACAAACAAACAAATAAATGAATGAATGAATGTCGTGAGCCTAGTCAACACCTCCCCTAGCATATCTAATAGGAATCCCAAAGTTATTGTGTCTGAAATAAGACTCCTGGTTCCACTTGACCCCCTACAATCCTCCCCATCAAATTTATTCTTTCAGATACTCAAGCCAAAAACCATAGAGTCATCCTTTATCCTTCTCTTTTATCTTCCATATTCCCATCAAAATTTTTGAAAATGTGCACAGCATTTTACCGCCTCAACCTCCATTACTGTTCTCTAAGCTACTGTATCTTCTAGTCAGGATTATGGAATAAGCATTCAAATCAGCTTCCCTGCTTCTACTCTTCATAGTCTATAGTCTATCCTCAGCAGTCATACAGAGATTTGAGCATATACATCAGAGCATGCCATTTCTCTGCCACAATCTCCCAGGGCATTCCTATCTTACTCAATGTAAAATCAAAATCTTCGTACAGGGAGATTTCTTGGGATCTTGCCCAATTATCTTTCCAACTCCATCTCCATTTCTAGTCATTCAGGTTCAGCCACAGTAGCCTCTCTGTCATCCCAGGGACGGAGGCCTCAGAGTGTGTATTATCGCTTTTCGCTTTATGGAATATTCTTCCCTCAGATATATCCAAGGTTCACTCTATCACCTTCCTAGAATTTGTTCATGTTACCTTCTCAGCAAAATCATCCCTCATCATCCTATTAAAAGTGTTCAGACCCCTCCACAATCCTTTATCCCTTCCTTGCCTTTAAAAAAAAAAAAAATGGATGTTATCATTATCTGACATGCTAAACATTGTAATCATTGTGTATCTGTTTCATTCATTTATTTTGTTTGTCTCCTTCCACTCAAATGCAAGCTCCATGCTAGTTAAGGGTGGTAGTTTGTTTTGGCTGGGTCCTATAACAGTGCCTGATACACCACACACACACCTAATGTACACTTGCTGGAGACTCAGTAAGGCCCTTAGGGGTGTGCGACTCTCCAGGACATGACCAAATGATGAAAGACGGTAGCTAAAGCTGTGCTGCATAAGATAATGAGAAGAACTTGAGATGTTCTGGAAAGAGAAGAAAAGAAAAATAATTGCAGGATGTATAGAGAAGGGCCCAGCATGAGTAGGGGCTGCCTGGAAGAAGAAAGTTCTCCCTCAAGGAAGAACCTCAAAGACTGGAGAAACCAGAGTTATTTAAGAAAACTTAAACTAGTTTCCTGTGGGACATGCAATATATAGCCCAATCTTCCATCTCCTTCACAAAATGCTCATAACAATCTTTCCTTACTTGTTGGTGCTTAGGGAGTGGGAAAGTGAAAGACAAATCAATTTCTGCATCCTGGATGGCAGAGAGTCAACATGCTCAGATGCAGAAGTCAAAGGCCAAGAGCACAGTGGATATCTGAGCTGCACAATCAAGCTCTAACTTCACTGTGTATTTCCTTGGCTGGCTTCTGTTGAATAGAATGGTGATGTTCACAAGGACCAGGGATTTTAATTAATCAGACACTGTTCGCTGTGGCTTTGCTCCAATTCATCTTAGGGCAGCTGCTTCTCTACACATTCTTCAATTCATACTTATAATTATTATCAAATAACCACCACACACATACACAGTGTGCCAGACAGTACACCCTTGATGTGATCTCTGAGCCAGTTTCGTTTCCACTATTTTAATCATGCAGTCCCCGGATCTTACTCCATCTTTTTCTAATAAGCTTGGTTTATTTAAAGCAAGGTAGCCTTTCAAATTTGTCTCTCCACGATGTTTTGCTGAAGCTGCTCTTTGCAAGTGTTGCAGGCAGAGAAATTTCTCTGAGGAACAACAAAAGTGGTCATTTCCACTAGAGAAGTACCAGAAAATTAAAATATGGAGATAAAAATCATATTGTGTATTGTTCACACAAAATCACATTGAGATAGTACATACAATGATAGTTAAACCTATTCACAGAGAGAGAGAAAATTTTTGTAGAATAAAAAAATCTCATTTTAAAAATTATATTTCTTATCTACATCCTATCTGGTTAACATGTATCTATCTGTATTTTATTCCCATTGTATCTTATTAAGTATTAATAGTGTGTCATAGGCTAAAAGGGCCGCAAGGCCAATTTTCCTTCTGGCTTTTCTTATTTGGATGTTCTATTTACCCTGACATTCCAGTTTCTGAGCAACCCTTTTCCCACCCAGCCAGCTTGACAAATCACTGAACGCTTCATCCTAAAATGGTTATGGTTTCTAGAGAATTTTTCTTTTTTATTTTTCATTTCATTTTTCATTTTTCCACATTTTTACAAGTAAAAAGGCACATGCATAATCTCTCCCAAAATCTCTTAGATTTTTAAACTCCATTTCATTGAACAGATATCATAAGTGATAAAAAACAAAACAAAACAAAACCCAACACCTTTGTTCCAATGTGGGTAGACAAGAACAGGGACTGGCAATGGTATCTATTGGGAAGAATTTAATAACATTCCTTGAAACCAGAGCAGCAGAGTGTTTCTGAGTACAAGATCGAACATGGAAAGAGACTTTGCAGGTGCCACACACTGTACACCATAGCCTGTCACATCCTTTAACAAGTAAAGTTTAAGTCCAAGGTTTAAAACACATAAACAAATTTATTGATGGAGGGATGGACTAGTAGGCCAAGAGAACAGAAAGATAGCTAAAAAGTAAAAAATTTTAAACAAAAGTTTTGCAGGCTTACAAGGACATTTGATGTATTTCAGAGGTGGGCTAGAGAAAAACAGTCATTGAATAGATAGTGCTGGGACACTTGGTTGTCAATATAGGAAATTTGAAACTGAATACCTACCTTACAACACACACAAGAAATTTTTGGTGGATTTAGTATTCAAATATTAAGCTCAAAACTTGCAAACTTTTAGAATAAAATAATAGAAAATATCTTTGTGACCTGAGGGACTGGTGTAGAAAAGTTTCTTAAAGCACAAAAAGTACAAAGCTCAGAGGATGAGAATTATTGGTAAGTTACATTGCTACAATTATAAATTGATATTCATCAAATAGGCAATCCACAAACTGGGAATTAATATTTGTAAATGAAGGAAGAAAATGCTGGTATTCTGAAAATACAAAGAGTCCATATAATTGGTTGCAAAAGCAAACAAACAGCATAATATTTAGATGGGTAAAATATATGAACAAGTACATCTCAGAATATAGCCAATAAACACATGACATAGTTAATAACTGTTTTTTAAAATTCTCCTTGTTAGTTATCAAGAAAATGCCAATTATAATAATGAGAGGACACTGCCTCTCCATTGGATTGGGAAATAACTAAAAAGTCTAACACTGAGTGCTAGAGACCGTGCAGAATAGCACTGTTGATAAGAGAAAACAATTTGGTACTACCTGGCTGATGATGTACATACTTCTGTATAACTCAATATCACTCCTAGGTATAGATCCTAAAAGAACTTCTAAAAATAGTCAAAACTATATAGTACTTTGTAGTTGATGAAACACTAGGGTCAGTGTCTGTAGTATACGAACTATTGCTTTAATACATTTTTTTTCAGTAAGCATTCTTAACTCTATGTGTGTGTGATACTGAGGATTGAACTCTGGGGTGTTCTACCACTGAGCTACACCTCTAGCCTATTTATTTATTTATTTATTTATTTATTTATTTATTTATTTATTTATTTATTTATTTGGACAAGGTCACACTAAGCTGCCCAGGCTAGCCTCAAGTTTGTGATCCTCTTGCCTCAGTCTCCTGAGTAGTTGGGATTACAGGCATGCACCACCATGTCCAGCTTATTCTGCTTTTCTTAGTTATATTCTCAAGATCACACAATTGTTGAGTGGCCTTGATACTTCCCAGCATTAATGTCTCCTTTTTCCAGGAACAATTGCAACTTTTGTCTAGGAATCTGCTCTCCCCAGTGTTGTGGACTCTGGATGAAGCCCCAGATCCAGTCAGTCAAAGTACCAGTGATTTTGGGGGAGATGACTAGGAACCTTTGACTGTCCAATCAGAGTAAGTCACAGGACTGTTGGAGAAGAATCTTGCCCTTTCATTCTGACCTAGAGCCTGGGAGGAGATGAAACCAGAATACTGTGAGCCACCAAGAAGAGTCTGAGAACAAAGCTAACAAAGCAGAAGGCATAGTTGAATGCTGGAAAGAAGCCTTGAAGACATAATTTGTAGTTCTGCATTCCATAACACTAGGTCAACCCCTAAACATCTAGATTGCTTAAGCAATAAAACTCCACTTTTGCTTATGTGGTTTTCAGTTTTCCTTTCTGCAGCTCACAACCCAGGGAATTCCGTATGATACAAGGACCAAGCCAAAATCATAGCCTAAATGTCCCAGCATCTACTTTTCTTTCCATAGAACTACCTAGAAAGTAAGTCATGGCTCCCACATCAGCATGAAAAAAAAAATAGTATTTTTCCTTACTATGACAAGAATCTTTGGGGTTTTTTTCCCCAGTCTATTGTACAGAAATATCTTTCTGTCTCTTATTTCTTCTGTAAGTATGTGTCTAGTTTATATCTTACCCAACTCATGGTCAACAACTTCGCACTCAAAGTAGTTTCTTTGTCAAAATTTCCCTTCACATGGTCAAGGACAACATCTATAATTATAAGTAAGTTCATCCAAACCACCACTTGGGTATAATCAATGTCATACCCAAAGGTGATCAATGTCAGCATATATATTCAATTACTATCACTAAAGAGATTTAGACTATTTGATTAATGACATGAATGAAGTATGGTGACACTGTGAATAAAATACCGAACAAAAGAGAGTTCTAAACAACATTCCTTCTCCACAGGAGAGTGGGAGCTTGCCAGAGCTGTCACCAGGATGTTTTTTGTCTTCTGACAGGCTGACTACACTCAGAGAGAGTACCCACCCCGCCAGCTGGACTCACTGAGCTGTAACGGAAGGGCCGTAATCACAAGATCGTGATTCCCAGACAGAGTCTGACAAGTGTGAATGTGTGCCTGAGGACAGTGGAACAGGATATTTGAAAACAGGACTTCCCAGGAATCCCAGAATGGTGACCACCATCACTGATCATTAGAGCTATTCTCAGTCAGAACAAGTAGGTCAGGATATCAAAGGATGGACATAGGATATCAACACGGTTGCCAAAGTTGCAAAGCATTCTACTCAAAGTCTTCCACTGCTGTTTTTCCCCCTCAGCTCACCCCTCAGCCCCCAGCAGCCCAATTTCTTCCTCTGTGAAAGCCCCACAATGAGGCACCCAATTCAGACACACTCTGGCGAAAGGTTGAAAGCTCCAAAATTAAGCCTTTCTTTCTTTCTTTCTTTCTTTCTTTCTTTCTTTCTTTCTTTCTTTCTTTCTTCCTTTCTTTCTTTCTTCCTTTCTTTCTATCTCACTCATTGAACATTCCATGCTTCAACCAGCCATGGTAGCACACGCCTATAATCCCAGCTACCCGGGAGACCAAGGCTGGAGGATCACAAGTTTGAGGCCTCGGAAAGTTAGCAAGACCTGTCTCAAAAAATAAAAATGGTTAGGGATGGAGCTCAGTGGTATAGCACCCCTAGATTTAACAGGAAGGAAGGAAGGAAGGAAAGGAGGGAGGATGGGAGGGAGGCCTCTCCTTTATAGAATAGTAAGCACTAAAGCCAAGCAATGCTAACTTAGAAGACAAGCCATACATCTTGTAAGTTAATTAAGTGGGGAATGTTAGTTAACATTCCTAAACATCAGTTTCCTCAACTGAACAATGGAAATAATAATAGTCTGAAATTCATAGCGTTGTTTAGAGAATTCAGTAAAATAAAAACTAATGCAGCTTATCCAATGGAGGGCCCAGAGGGAGAACCAAAATAGCATCAGCAATTATTATTATTGTTACTTCTAATAATAATAGCAATAAAGATAAAGAAGACCAAGAGGTTTAACATAACTGTGGATATTTGGCTTTTTTTTTTTTTAAAGATACTTAATTGCCAATTGGCCATTTTAGGGAAGTACACATTCATGATTTGCATTTTACATCCACTATTTTTGCCCAGAGGCTTTTGTAGAGTAGATCATGTATCTCTTACTATAGTAAATTTCAATATTCCTTCTTCACAAGAATACATCAGCCCTTAATTAAGAAACGTTTTATACAAAACATTTAACCAACATAAGCAATGCAAAAAAATACCCAGCCCAGAGATCTGATACTAGCAATATAAAAAAGACACTCCCCCATTTTTCTTTAGCCATTTACTGTTTGAATAAATCGCTTTTCTTTAAAAGTCACTTTGTTGTTTTAGAACACTTTACACCTGACACTATCCTCTTATGGTAGAAAGCACACAATGGATATTTCAAGCATTATCTCCTAAGATTTTATCCGTTACATTATCACAGTTCTCCCAGAGGGGGGGAAAAAAACTCAAGATGTTGACTAAATAATGTGATTTGCCTGAAAATACAAGTGTTATAAAAAATCAAAACAATAAGAAAAGTATTTTATATATCTTCTCCCCCTCCCCTGGGTAAGAAATAATAGTTTATTACAATTGATGTTTATTGAGTATTTACTATATATGCTTGGCAATACACACTATTTAAGGTGTTTTTTTTTTTTTTTTTTAGTTGTAGATGGACACAATGTCTTTATTTTATTGCTTTGTATGTGGTGCTGAGGATCGAACCCAGGGCCTCACGCATGCAAGGCAAGCGCTCTACCACTGAGCTACAATCCCAGCCCACTAATTAAGGTTTTAAATAGATCATCTCATTGAGTCATGGCCATCATTTTATGAGGCAAGTTAGCTCTTATTCTCATTTTTTAAAAAGGAAAGTTAAGGCTTAGTAACTGAGTAAAAGTCACATAATCAACAAGAATGGATTATTCTCCTTTCTAATCGACACTAGTTGATTAGACTAGCTAGATCCAAACATTTGGCAATGACACCTCTGAAAAGGAAATTTGGGGAAATGTAAATTAGGACAGTTCTGAAGCCAGTTCCTATAACCTTTCTAGACTCTGCCCTCTTAGTCTTCAGAACGTCCATCCTGAAGTTCTCTAGGATGGGAATCTAAGAATTTTCTAATTCTAAAACAGATTAATCATGAAAAAGTCAGATACATTAAAAATGATCAACCCAGAACATACGCTATTTTCTTCCTTCCTCCCTTCAATTCTCTGAGATGGGTATTGTTCCCACTTTACAAATGAGGAAATAAGGTTCTGAAAGATTAAGTTATAGACCCAAGCTGTTTTTAATCCCATAGGAATGTTCTTTGGGCCCATAGAATGGTATTCAAATATTTGATCCAACATTTAAAATTTAGAACATTACAAGATAAAAAACAAATTGTATCCTAAAAATCTAGACTTCTGAAAATTGCAAACCTCTAGAAACATTACCCGTACTCCTTCATGATAATTGACAGCTGAAGTTGAGAAATAGTTACCCAAACCCCATTTTTTGCTAGCCTTCACTGTCCCCATTAACCAGCATCACACATTTCATTTTAGTATAGAGTCTTTCTGCGGGTTCTCACCTGTCTTGAGAACAGGCAGACTGTTATGGCCAATTGTGGACCAGACCCCAAAAGGCCCTGGGCATGTAACCACTCTGACTCTGTCACCATCTTCAAAAGATGCTAAAATACCAGAAAAGCCATAGATGAATGATACAGGAGCTAGGATGCTAGAGGATGAATGCATCTTCTCCGTTAGTTAGAAACACTACTTGCCATAGGACATATTTTAAGAATTTATTTTAATTAATTATTTTGTACAAGCATCTGGAATGCCAGCAGACTTGGTAGTGTTGCCATGTGACTTCTCTAGGAGCAATTTTAATGAAAGTCTTAGAAAGATCACACAGTATCCATTTTCCACTTCCTTTTAGTTATAGTGAATCTCCAGTCTGGGTTGCACATATGGTCTCCTGAGATTAAAAACTACATTTCCCAGCTTCCCTTGCAACATGACCGACTTCAGAAGTGGGCAACATGACTGACTTCAGATCAAGGGAATGTGAATGAACAAGGTCATTTACAACTTTTGGGACTTCTAAAATCTCTACCTGTGTACTATTTTTCTCTCACCCTAAATGAGACGACCAAAATGGAAGTGAACCAACATCAGCCATGTGGACATTAGAGAAGTTTACAAAACAATGACATGGAAGTGACCGGGTTTTCTGCTTTATGGAAGAGAGCCATCCTGCCAGTTCAAATCAACTCATCCTGAACTGTTTACTGGGAGTTAAAGAACTTTTTATTCACATAGTTTTTTATACCTCTGCTACAGCAGCCTCCTTCCCCTTCTCCATGCCCACTCTATTCTCAGTTATCCTGTTTCTCCCTAGATTTCAGAGGATGAGCTATCCTTTACATTGCTGCATGAAATGGAGCCTTGAATCCCTACACCTTGCTTCTTGGGAGCTTCTTGGGACCTTGGGCAAGTTACTTTCCTTCTCTAAATCTGATCTGCAAAATCATAGTTGGAATAGTTTGTCAAAAGGATTAAATAAAACTAACAACAGTCCCTGGCATTTCGAAAGCACTAAATAAATGTCAGTGTCAGTCTTTCTCTTTCCTGATTCAAATCAAATCATTCCATCAGTGCTCTGCAATTTCCCTCTGCTCTGCGACTTCCAGGTTGCCATCAATTCACCACCTTTTTCCCTTACCATTAATCTTCCCATATCTATTGTTCTGTCTATTGACATACAAACAGATTGAAGTCTCACCCACCCTAAAATTATGAAAAAGAATTCTGTCAAACCAATAACTGCCTTCCTTGCTCCTCCTCACAACCAAAAGTGCACAAAGAGATTCATCCCCTCACCCTCCACATCCAAGTGAACCAGGACTTATCCATTCCACTTCACAGAGAACGTAAGCCTTCCCTCTCCTCTTTATGTCCATGTATACAATCTTGCTCCAAGACATTATGTTTTCTCACCATGGCTGCTACAATTGCACACTTGTTTAAATCCAAGTCTCCAGTCTTTCCACCCACAGAAGATTGCTAGTTGTCCCTCAGTATCTGTCACCCCTTTCTTCCTGAATGCAGATATCTTGCAGATATCTGTGGCTGAATGAGTAGGTTCTGGCCAGCAGACATGAGAGGAAGCGCTATGTGAAACTTCCAGGCCAGTGAGTCGCTGTCATCTTCCACACTGGCTGAAATACACACAGCTGAACTATGTGGAGGAGGAACACACCTTAGGGAAGGGCAGAGCAACCAAACAGGAGGATCTTGGATCTCCATGAGATCATAAAGCAAAGCTACTTGTCGGATGGTTCTCCCACCTCCTACTGCACTGAGACACAAGAGAGAAATGACCTCTCTCTTCATATTTCAGGGTGTATTTGGCCTATGTCCTAACTTACACACTTCTCTCCAACCTGTGTTTCAAATGTGTACTTAAGCCCATTACTCCCCACTGAAATCTGTCAATGACACTCCCATTACCCTTAAGAGAGAATCCAAGCTTCTATAATAAAGTCTTAAAGGCCCCAGATGATTGAGCTAAAGTGTCACCTCCAGGCACACTCTTCAGGTGGTCAGGCAGGCTGTCACTGAGTTGGTCAAGACCCTTTTTCCCATCCTGGATTGTAGTTCCTAAAGGCCTTATGCTCTGAATTCTTTACAGCTTGGTAGACCAGAAGGCTGAATGGGGAAGGTGGTTAAGACCAAAGGAATCTGACAGACTTGGGTTCAAATACTGTCTCCATCACTTCCTGGTGTAATCTCTGGCTAAGGACTTACCTTCCCTGTAAAATGGGGATCATATTATTACTCGCTTCAGGTTGGTTTTGACCCTTAAATCAGATAATGTACATAAAGTCTTCAGGTGAGGGTCTTGCAGGTAGTAAATGCTCAGTAGTTACTATGATTATTAAAGTTCTCCATGCTTAGTGTTTTAGTTTGCTACCCCTCAGAAGAAGCATGGAACAACTCCCTAACTCCTAGCACTACTAGAGGATTTATTAAGGACAGTACTCATGGACACAAAATGAGGCCTAATCTCTCTCCTAAACTAAACAGTACAGATGCCGAGTACTGTCCAGAGAATTTTGGAAGAAATTAAGGAGTGGCCATGTCCTCTTGGTATATGAACAGTCAAATTTCAGCATCCTTGAGTCCAGTCATTCTTTCTACCATTTTGCCCTGTTAAATCATATGCAAGTTGACCCTGGCTTTCAGAATTCTCTCCTGAAAATTTTAATAATAAAAGCCCCTTATGTATATCTCCCAAGGCCCAGCTGCATTGTGTTCCAGTCATGCATTAATTAAAACGACAAGCCAGCAACCAAAAAGTAATTTTTTTAATTAACATTTTCACTACAATTTCTTGGATTAGGAAAATAAAAAAAGAGAGAGAACAAAATAACTTAGAAATTTCTTTTCCCTTTTCATTTTTTTCAATTATTCCCAAGCCCTGTAGCTACCCTAAAGTCTTTTGGTCTCTTGCCTAAAACTAGACACATAAACACACACACACACACACACACAGAGCCCATCGGGGGTATGCTTGAGCCAACACGCACCACCTTGAAAGAGCTGATTATTAAATTTCCAGGAATTTTTCTAACCTGATGTTAAACACAGCCATTATTAAAAATTAAATGATTTAAACTTGCAATGAAATAAATTGTAAGCAGATGTAATAAATATAAAATGTTCAGGGGAAAAAAGAAATGAACATGCAACAAACATGGATGAATCTCAAAATAATTATATGGAAGTCAGACAAGAGTATTAATTGCATGATTCCACTTATAGAAACCTGTAGAAAACTAATCTATAATGATGGAAAGGAAACAAAGCAGATCAGTGGTTGCCTGAGAAGAAAGGGCAAAAAAGGGGTGAAAGAGAGAAATGAAGCATGAGGAAATTTGGGGAACAGATGGAAATGCTCATAGCCTTGATGGCAGTGATGAATTCACAGACATGTACATACTTCAAAGTATGATTGACTTCCTGTATGTTAATAATACTGTTAGATAAACGATATCCGTCACCTGGTAGTTATTTTATTACAATGTATTATCTTATTATATTTTACTATAACTTAATGTATCCTGTTGAAGGATATGTTACACCTATTGTACCTGTCTGGTGGAAACTGCACAAGGGCGCTGCTTGACATCTCTTCCCAACTCCGTGGCCAGTGACATCAGGGTGAAATTGGCCAGGGTGGAAGTAATTAGACTATGGAAATCAACAAAAACTACAAACTAGAGATCGGTTTATGATTCTGTTGATGGTCTAGACTTAAGATAGTCATGGGGAAAATGCTAATAATTCACATTAGACTTTAAAGTGTGTCATGCCTACAGCCGTTACATCATAAACCTCATAAAATATTAAGAAAACGTCCTTTCAGCATTCATCAACTATTACCTCATTCAGCAAAAGAAGTCACTTGCTCATGTCATTGGAGAATATGTAAAGTTCCGACATATTCCTTGTTGTTTCACTTTCTTACATGCAATTTGCTAACATAAATGAAAATATTAACTAATGCTTAGGTTAGAACTATATTCATTGATCAGTTGTAACCATAAGTCGGCTGTGGACACGAGAGTTTAGCAAAAATCAATACGAACATTCTGTGAGAATCAATTGATTGCATAGAATTTAAAATAAAGAACATTGCAGATTTTATAAGTATCTATAAATTATGTGCTTCACAAATAAAATTTATAATAAACTTACATGTGTATATTCACAAACTCTCAGTTTGTTGTGACTGCTTATTATTTTCCAAAAGGTGATTATTAAATATTTATCACCACCATGTCACAATTTATATCACTTGTGATGCTGTTTGCTGGATAGCCATTGCATTTCTTGGTGTACCCTGTCCTTTCCTCACCTTGGGTCTTTATTATGTAGCTCTCTGGATGAGGATTCTGTTGTTGCTTTTATTTTATTGTTTTTCTTTTTTTTAAATTCATATTTCCCAATACCAAAATCTGTGTAAGAAAAGAAGACGCTGGACTGACCAAATAATTATGCAAGGCTCCTGCCTCCTTAGTGAGAGAGGAAGACTGTAACCACTTCGGTAGAATGCACTGACTTCTCTTTTATTTCCGCACTGTGCATATTTTTGGCATCGTGCTTTAGAGCTGACCAGGCGCTCGCTCACACACAACTCCGCTTGCTGTAATACAGCTGGCTGCACTCACTTCCACATCTCTTGTCAATCGGCCTCACTGGGGTCTTGCATTTGCTAAAAGCATCACAAAAGAGAAGCAAGGGTTCCTTGCATAACATCCACTGAGTTCAGAGGTGCCAAGTACCACCTTGAATTCAAGGATCCAGGAAAAGCCTTGGGTCTACCAGATTTCCTGGCCAGGAGATCATTATCAACACTCTGATTACTGAGATGAAAGCATTTCACAGGCTTTCTTACAAGGCCTGGAAAGACACAACAATGAAATCTTCTCATTTGTTGAGGTGGTCAAAATGTAGGTGGACTTTTCTCCTGTCTTTTGAATTTTGTTAACGTCACCATAAATTGTTAGCATAACCATGTAAATAACTAGGGGAATTTACTCACATATAGTATACAGAGTAGAGAAATACTATTTTGATCTGATTTATTCTTATGCACCCTAAACTACATTCATTCCTATTCCGGGACCTGCCACCCTCACTCCCACGATCTGCTGGTTTCCTTACCTCCCTCCACAACCACGGCTGTTCTGCCCCCATCAGCCAGCCAGGACAGCTGCTCCTGAACTCACATGCTGTGCACCAGCATGATCTTCTCCTGCTCCCAAGACAACCAAAAGGACCATGGCTTCCTCAACCCTGTGGCTGTACCATCACAAACACACTCCATTTCTCCAGAAAGCCCAACACTGTCATCTCTTCATCTCTTTATCCAAACTATTTCCTCCACTTGGAATGTTCTTCCCCATTGAAATGCTATTTGTCCTTCAAACTCTAGAAAATGACACTTCCTCGGATTAGCCATGCTTTCTGTGAGGGCCCGAGGGAATTAAGGAGGCCCATTCGCTATTCTTCCATGCTGCTCCCTGAGCCTCTATGTCCAACATCTCTTATGCTGTGCCCCATGCTGAGAGCATCTCAAAGGATAAACTCATGTTAAACTGCATATCTGTGCTTCTGGGAATGATGCTCGTTTGCAGAACAACCCAGTGCCTTGTGCTGTAATCGGTTTTCATACTAATTTTACAAAGTTACTGTGCACTTAAAATGTGTCAGATCAGAGGGTAAGCATTATGGATCATTCAAAATAATTGGGCCCAGTCTTCATCTTCAAGAAGTCTACAGGTGAGGGAATAGGGTTGGGGAGGTACTCAGGCCCAGGACAAGGTGAGGCAAGTGAGCAACTTCCCTTCAGTGCAAATTGTAAGGGAATGCTGAAAAAAATCAGTAATTAAGATAAATAATGTGCAGTTTATTTGTTTTTGCAGTGCTAAGGATGGAATCCAGGGTCTTGTGCATACTAGGCATACTGAGCTATATGCCCAGCCTATAAATGATGTTTTAATGGTATATTTTTTTTAAAATTAGAATTAATGCAAAAAAACTATGAAGGCTTGAAACAAAAGCTTTGAAGTTCTGAAATAAATCCAATTACCACTATGATTATAGAGATATGATGAGTATACAGCTCCTTTGCAGATACCCTTCTTGGAGATCATCATCCCAGGCAAGAAAATTTACTTGAATATCCCCCATGTTCTGAGACAGTAATGGAAGTCTCATCTGTGTCCTCTCATAAAAACCAGGTTGTATATTTACCATGTGTTGTATATTTGCCTATTAACTTATGTGTCTCATCAATGTAAGCAACCTAGAGTCAGGACCTAGGAATCATTTTTGTTGCCCAGCTCGAAGGAAGGGAAATATCTGTCTCCCAAATATGTACAGTGAGATGAGTTGTACATTTCATAGTTTTAAGGAGGTACAATTTATGTCACATTTATGTGAATGGCAGTTCCAGAAACCACATAAGAAAATCCTATCCCATCTCTAAATTGTCATTCCTAGAGAGCAAGCATCCTGTCTTAGTCATCGTAGGTCCACATGCAATATCCAGCATAGTGCCCAGTGCCCCATAGGTGCGGGTAGCCATTGAAGAAACAAATTAATGTACTTTTCACGGAACTGTGATCATTAGTAGTTTACTCTTCTTCACATAGAGGGTATATTCATTTTTAGAACTATGATGAATAATCAAAAATGATGTCCTTTCATCCAGTAAGCTTTTATTCATTTGAAAAAAAAAGTACTGAAATTACTACTTACATGACAAGCACAGGCACTGCCTTGGAAACTGAGGATACAATAGAAAGCAAGACAAAGAGCCTGCCCTTGGGGAATTTACATTCTAGTAAAGAAAAGATGATAAATAAACAAATTGGGTATGGTGGCGAATGCCTGTGATCCCAGCAACTCCAGAAGCTGAGGCAGGAAGATCACCAGTTTGAAGCCAGCCTAGGCAACTTAGCAAGATTCTGTCTCAAAATAAAAATAAAAGAACTGGGGATGTAACTCAGTGGTAAAGTGCCCCTGTGCTCAATCCCTAATATTGAGAGGGGGGAGAAAAACAAAGTGAATAAGATGTCAGATAGTAGGAAGTAAATGAAGGAGATAACAGGAGATAGAGGGACACAGGGAGCAATTTTAGGTAAGACAGTGCTATGGCCTGAATATTTGTAACACATTCATATGTTGAAATTTAATCTCAGGGTGAGAATGATCTGGTGTGCCTGAGTTCCACAGGGAGGCCTGCAGGTAGGACTGGGGTGTGGTGGAAGAAAAGTTCCTAAAATTTCTTGCATTCCAGCCTTCCCTTTCTAGGTGCCATGGAGACCAAGGCAGTTAATAGTCTTTTTTTTTTTTTTTTTTTCCACAAAAAAAGTATTCCTTACCTCAGGCTACCAGTTCACAGCACCATTCAGGAGATTCCTTCCTTCCTTTCTTTTTTTAAAAACATCTCTATTATCTAAATTCATCTTTTTTGATCTGAACTCCTGAATATTTAGAAAACATTCTCATTTTTCCAGGCAGGAAAAGTCTTTTTTTCAAAAGGAAAATCAGGGTGAAGGGGATTGCTTCTAGGCTCCCTCCCATCAGATAAATCAGATTTTTGCTAATTAAAATTTCAAAAATGACCTTTTCTTAACCTTGCCCCATTTCTGAAAAACCATGTGTTTGTTGTTGGTGGAATGACCCAAAATCAAGATGGGCATGTGCAAAAAGCAAACAGGAGTTTACATATGAAAAATTAAAGAGACTTAAATTTTCATGGCTTTGCTTCTCAAGGCACGGAGTGTGACAAAGATAGTTTATTTTTCATAAAGATATCCTGATTAAATAGCAATACTTTCCATCTTAATAAGGGTTCTTTTGTTTGTGGCTTCCCAAGCCAGATTTGACCAAAGTATTTCTTCTGTTTTCCTAGAAGGTATCAGTAGAGAGAGTATTATTATATTGAAGGCTCTATCATTGTCTAGAAAATAACTTCTGAACATTTTTTCATACCATAGAATTCCAAACAGTCTGGTGATGTGAAGTAGTTTATGAACAGATGGATCACACTTGGAATATTCTTTCTCTATATGGACCAACTCATAACAATGGAAAAACCCAACTTAATTTCATTTGATCTTCATGGTATTATTTCTCTGTCTCTTATACCACATTCTTACAAAATGATTGCTCATCTAGTAGGTTTAAATAATAGCCCCTTTCAAAGCAAAGTCCTTGAAAGTATTGAGGATAAAGTGCACTCAATAACCTTGCAAACAATGGTTTAAAATACTAAGTAGTCTTTTATAGAACCTTGATAAGAAATGATAAAACTATGAACACTCCTCTCCTTCCCAGCCTAGTCCATGTAAATAATGAAATTTTGTGTGTAATTTAGGTTTGGGAGGTAGGGGAGAAAAAAACATGTATGTATTTTGAAAAAGCTCTCTTGATATCCTGGTGATTCTCTTGATGTCTTTTTCCCCTCCTCCTTCTGTTTATTATTCTGCTGTTTGGTGGCTATATTTCTATTTACCTTTTTTCCCCCACTTATTACACATTAGTTATTTATCATCATCCTTACCCATTCAAAATTTGAACAGGTATCATTTCTTTCTCCTCTCATTCCTCTGACTATGTTCCTCAATATTTCCTCTCTCTTATTATTTCTTCTCTCACAACTCATCACAATATAGAATTCAGGTTTATTTTAAAATAGCTATTATATCTCTGAAATTAAGTTTGTATTCCCCATTCTTCATTGTACAGTTTGGAGAAGGAGAAAGGAAATAACATTTTTAAACATTTGAGTGCCAGGCATTATGCAAAGTGCTTTGTGGACACAAATTCATTTAATCATTTCAACAACACGTGATAGATGAGATAGTCTTCATAAACCTCCGCCCCCTAACCTCACTTTCTGTTTCCGGGACGTTGGGTTGGTTAAGTCGCCTTGCTTTGGCTGCATACTGGGCTGGGTGTACTCCTCCGTTTGACTTTTTGCTTTCAACCGCGGGTCAGGTTTTGGCCAATGGGATGCTAGTAGATACAATGTGATACAAGCAGGGACTTGAATCAGCCCTTACAATTGAGCTTGCCTTCTTGTACTTCTGTCAGTGCTGTGTGAAAAACATCCTCAGACGCTATGGTTTCAGGAAGAGCATGCGATTCTCAGACAACGAAGCTACTTACCTCAGTGAAGGTTAGCCAGTCTTGCAACTGGTCACAGATGGCTTAAATAAAGGCTAATTGTCTTATGCCATTGAGATTTTGTGACTTTTACTACACAATAAATAGCTAACCAATACACAATCCTATGAACTAAACAGCATTATCCCTTTTTAAATAGAAGGGAAACAGAGAATAAGAAACAAGCCTGTATGCACACAGCTAGAATGCTATGAATTCAGGATCCACACCAAAATTTAATCTGAAACCCAGTGCTCTTTTATCTACAGAATACTTTCTCTTTAAACAGTATATTCCTCTTTTCATGAAACCATCAAAACAAAATTGGTTTTTGCTTTCATGTGTATCTTGCTTGGTTTTTGCTGAGGTCAGCGACCCTCTCTAGAAAGTGTATTCCTAGCTGGGCGTAGTAGCACACACCTGTAATACCAGTGGCTCCACAGACTGAGGCAGGAGGATCACAGGTTCAAAGCCAGCCTCAGCAAGAGCCAGGCACTAAGTAACTCAGTGAGACTCTGTCTGTAAATAAAATACAAAATAGGGCTGGGGATGTGGCTCAGTGGTTGAGTATCCTTGAGTTCAATCCCCAGTAACCACCCTCCCCAAAAAAGGAAAGAAACTGTATTCTTTCCTCTGTCCAGAAAGTTGACCTCCCCAAATTATGCCTTTCCTTTATTCTGTGAGCTCTCACTGTTGCTTACTGATAATAGGATTAAAAAAACTAATAACTGGTTATTCTCAAAATGTAATGTGTGTGTGAATTATATAAATTTATAATATATATATTACATATTATAAAATTTGTTTTTTAAGTTCAAGATTGATTACATATGAAAAGCAAGTTCAAGGTTCAAGTATATTATGGACAATCATTTCCTCTTCTACTCCAACTTAGAAGAGGGGTGTGTGGTAGGCCTGGAGTATTCTGCCTAGTGGACCCTGGTAATGCAGCTCTGAGAGCTTGGCAGAAATTGGTAGTGTTACTGGTGAGTCTCTTGTCATTATTTTTCAGAACTGATAGTACTAAAGAGATATACCTGAAAAAAATAACAAATATAATGCCCGTTATTTTTAAAAGGCCAGAAAACTCCCCTGGCTACTAGAGATTGATCAGTTTAACTTCAATATCTGCAAAGGTACCAGAGCAAATAGTCATTTTGAAATGATGCTCTATACAACTCAATTGCCAGCCAAAGGGTACCCACTTTGCTAGTTTAGCTCTCGATGGTAGATCATTAAATATTACCAGTGGTGGTTATAACATTGTAAATCTATCTTTGAGATACAGTTCACTTTCTCATCCTAGGCACTATTGGCATCTGGGTCCAGAAATCTTTTGTTATAGGAGCTGCCTGAGCAGTGCAGGATACTTAACAGGAGAGTCGGCCCTCGGCATCCTCAGGGAATTGGTTCTAGGCCTCACCATACTAAAATCTGCAAATGCTCATGTCCCTTATTTAAAATGACATAGTATTTGCATATAACCTACACACATCCTCCCATAATCTTTAAATTGTCTCTAGACTATTTATAATATCTAATACAATATAAATAGTTATTTTATTGTGTTGTTCAAAGAGTAGTAATAAAAAGAAAAAACTAGTCAGTACATGTTCAGTACAAATGCAACTTTGCTTTTCAAATATTTTCAATCTGCAGATACAGAGAGCCAACTGTATACCCTGGCCTCTACTCATAAGGTGCCAATGTTTCTAGAAATCATCAAATGCCCTGTGAGGGTCAAAATTACCCCCAGTTGAGAATTACTGGCCCCAGCATCACAAGAGAGAGAGGGAATGAATTAATAACAAAGCACATAAACACTCACTCTAATTGCACTCTTTGGTATGCCAAACTATACTGAAACTACTTTCTTACCAGCTTATGAGTATGGAAGGTATGAGTGTGGAAGGTACCATCTTCCACACTGGTACCACCTACCCTCCAGTCCTCACTGCACCAGAGTCATCCTGGGCTCCCTACAGAGGGTCTCCGCATGCTGTGTGGCATCTTTAGGGCATCAAAAGAATACTATTTGTACCCTGCCATCCCTCATTCCTCTCCCTCTCACAGAGTCTATTAAGAAAGGAATCCTCTGGGCTCAGTAGCTCTTAAATCATTAGGTCAGAGCTTCTGAAATAGAATGCATAAGAGTCACCTGGGGAGCGGGATAAAATGCACATTCTGATTTAGCACATCTAAGGAGGGGCCTGATTTTCTACATTTCTCACAGGCTCCTGGTGAGGCTGGCCTTGAACTATAGTTTAAGCAGCAAGGTCTTAATAGATGTCAGAATCACGGAGATACAGATTCTACCAGAGAGACAGACACAGAGGGTTTAAGTGCAACCCAGGCATCTATATTTCCTACAACCTTCCTCAAGTAGGTCAGAGTTCACACTCTAAGAAATACATTCTCTGGGGCTGGGCCCAATCCAGGAAGCTATAAAGCTGGCACTACCCTCAGATGGTCAGGCACACCCAAATAAGCCCAAGCCCCTAACCACTAGCTGTTGCCTTAGCAGATTGGAAAGAAAGCTTAGATATCCGTCCAGGTTGGGTTACAGAGACAATCTTTTAAGTGAGGCACAAAAGCCAATCCACAGAAAATGTACACAACTTCCTGAAAATGTAGAATTAGAAAATCCTGTGCCTTGTGGACCTTGGGCTACAGCAGGAACTCTTTCCAGTGTTTTGGAGTTTCAAGTTAAAATACATCTTTTGAGCATTTATGGCAAGGAAGAGGGCTTTGGGAGAACCCTCTTAAGTTGAAATCCATAGAGATCTTGCTCTGTGTGTTCATCAAGGGAATTCCCTCCCTCAGCCACCCTGTTCCCCAGGGGCCACACTTTCCCATCAATTACCTCCTAAAAACGGGCAGGAGACATAAAGCGGAAACAGAAAAGTCCCAGCAGAAGAGAGAGAAAAAGAGAGGTGGTTAGATTCAAGAGAAGAGCAGAGAAGTTTTATGATGCATTCACTTAATCATAAATAAATTTTTAAAAATTGAAAATAAAGTCAACACGAGTCCAACTCCATGTAATGAACAGAAACTGAACTCCCCACTTTGCAAGAGGCACCCTGCATGCATCACCTCCTGGCACCCCTGCGAAGACAACAAGATGTTAGCACTCCCACTTCATTATGAAGACATGGGGCTCAAAGGATTTAATTGCAAGAGAGAAGGAATATGGGTTCCTGACCCAAAGGGGCTGCCCTATCAGCCCTCTGCTTCTCATACTGTAACCTCCATCTGATTTAAGCCACTTCTGTGTTCTATGACAGAAGCTGGAACTCATAACTTAACTAATAGAACTGAATCCTATATCCAAAATGACTAGGGTAAATATAGCACTTAAATATCATAATTCAGGAGATTTCATACCATTTCTCTAGGAATGCTTTTCCTTGATACTATTTTTGCCCATGAATAAAACAATCAGTGCCCACTGCTTTGACCTCTGGTGCTTCTGTAAGCTCACCTCCATTCCCCCATTATCTGCTAACACCAATAATGGCATCTATCAAGCTCTTTAGTACATACAGCATGAGAAGAAATATCCTGATAGATCTGCTGGAATCAGGCTAACTCTACCCAGGAAGAAAATGCTACTTTCGATTTTCATAATAGACTTTTGAAGAAACCTATCATATTACTATCCTTTATAAAAACTTATATTGCAAGGGATGAACTACTAAGCCAAAGCAGATCAATAAATATACCAGTGTGGTTCAACTTAATTCTAGGTTTCTCCAGTCTAACTTTAAATAGCTATCCATTTCACTGCACATTGTTTTTATAAGAGGAAGTAGTTAAGATTTTACATTTTAGGTTATGATCTAATCCTCTGATTTTTTTTAAAGGAATATGAATGCAGTGACAACATAGCCCATCTCTTCCAAGTTTGACCCAATTTCAAATGTTTTTCAATTGCCATTCTTAGGTCCTAGTCTATAATTCGCCCCAGTGTCCAAGAATGAATCCTTTTTTTTCTTGGTACTGGGGACTGAACTCAGGGGCACTCGACCACTGAGCCACATCCCCAGCCCTATTTTGTGTGTTATGTAGAGACGGGTCTCACTGAGTTGCTTAGTGCCTCGCCACTGCTAGGCTGGCTTTGAACTCATGATTCTCCTGTCTCAGCCTCCCAAAGTGCTGAAATTACAGGTGCACACCACTGCGCTCAGCTCCCATTTACAATAATAAAATGCAGATTATATGAAAAGGTGTTATCTCACTCTCATTCTGAAATGGATTTGATTTAGATAAACTGAAACCTTCCCAAATCTTTGCTTATTCCCAATTCCACCTTTCCATCCCATTTCCAAGGACCCTGATTAATTTCCTTAGGTAACATTTCTTTATCTGAATATTATTACTATAGTATAATAATTATTACAATTGCTGAGTTTTGATTTGGTACATATACACATGTGTGTGTATCTCTCTCCTTGCTGAGACCATGAACTCCTTGAAAACAAGGACCCATGGCATTTGCTTTTGCATCCATATGGCTAATGCATAAGGCTGGCACACAATGTACATTCAATAATTTTATGTTTTAAGTCAACGAAAATAAATAAATATGGTTTTGCTCCTAGGTGAGTACAGACGTGGAATCTCTGGGCGCTATAGAGAAAGTTGGGTCTGGTTAAGATGTGTCACCTGGGCAACTCAAGTGTCTTGCAGGGGTTGGGAGAGGAAAAAGAATCTACTAATGGGGGAGATGAAAAGGAGCCAACAACAAATGTTACTGTTTCCCAATTTTGTCTAAAGCTCATCTTGTCTACAACAGTCACAGAGAACTAAATGTAACAGCTAGAAGTGAGGTCAAGGGCCAGGGGCAGACTTGGTTAAATTAGAAATAAATTCTGAAGTTGAAGAATGGAGAATAAATGCTCTACAGCTACACTCCAAGAATATCCCCAAGAAAAATAAATTCCATTAATTTAAAGAACCAGAAACACGGTTCAAAAAGAAATATTGTCCCCTTACTCTATAAAAAGCTAATTGCTAGACACTATTAATGGCCAGCCACGTGTGATGTGATCATGGTTTACCGTTCTTTTCAGACCATGTGTTTACTTGGTGCTTACATTGGAGAAATGAAATCTTTAAATGGAGTACTTGACAAATTAGGCAAAATTTCAGGAGTACTCAAATAGGCTCATTTTAAAGTTTTATTTTAGCTAGCAGAGGGGATGAAGGGGAAGGGAAAATAATCTTCAAGTAACATGAGCCAGAGTTTGAATCTGGGCCCTCAAACTATAGTCACTTCCTGGGACATTTACATCCATGGGTCTGAACTCATCTACCAAGCAGCCAAAACTCACCCCCAAAGTTAGATTTCTCCTAAATCCAAAAGAGATCTACAGTGTGCACATTTCTTGACTTATTTGTGAAATCCGGATGCTTCATCCCCCAAGTTCCGATTTTTGATCTGTGATTTTATTTTTGCCTCGGTTGATAAAAGATAGTACATCCTTTCTTGGCATTCTGCACCCCCAACTTAGTCACCAGAAGCAGATGGCTATGAACATGTGACCAAACTTATTTTTTTAATGATTTTTTTTTACTAAGCCAATATATCAATACATGAAAGCAGGCAGTCTGGGATCCTAAAATAATAAGCACTACAAAAACCTCCTATGTTTAAAGATAAAACTTTCCCCCCTGCACTCCCTCCACCTCGAAGGGCTCAGCTGCTCCACACAGACTGTAAAAGTTCCCCTTTCTTTGTTCACACTGTTCATTAACTCAGGGCATAACTGTTTCTGATTCTGCCCTCACATAAACAAGCTGCACTTCGCACTGGCAGTTTGATGTGCACAGATTATAGATTGGGGCTTTGCGACTCAATGCGTAGTCACCACTGTTCTCTGTTCCTTTAAAGTAACTGCTATCAGGTACTCATGATTATCCAAGCTCTTCTTGATACTGCTACCCACTCAGCTTAATTAAGTCCTTTGTTGATATAAATAAGATCTGGTTTAACTGAGCTCAGCAAAAGGAAAAGTGTGTTCGTGTGTGGTAAAGATCTTCAGTTGCAAATAACAGAAATACAACGGGACCAACTCAAACTCATGAAAGAGGAGATTTTATTGTGATGCTATATAGAGACCCAAAGGCCCAAAGGATGTCAAGGTAGAAAGACACATGACCTTAGGAAAAGAAAGAGCCTGAGGATGGCAAAGGTAGCATTCAGCAAAGTTGTCGTTTGCAGTCCCACTCCACAAACCAGCTTCTGCTTCTGATCACCTGCAGCTTCACCCAAGAGACAGGCTCTCCTTTTTAGGCTCAATCCCAGATGCCCACGGGATGGGCTAGCTTGGATCTGATGTGCAGCTCTGGTCCAGGTGGTCAGAACCAGAGATGGTATCACACAGAATAACCACAATGGCTAGAGGACTAGGTTTGGGGGTAAAAGTCATTCTTGTGAAAATGGGGAGTCATAGTCTCTCTGGCTGATCAGACATCTCCAAAAGAGTCCACCAGAGAACACTACCTTAAAAAAAAAAAAATCTAAGCATTCTGTGATCCCATAGAAGGGGGAAAGTAATGGCAAGTTTAATAATTTGGGTGAAAAATGAGGAAGGCTATCAATAGGTATTTCCCAGCATTCTAAAAGGAATGACCACCCTTTCCAGCTTGTCATAGGGGAAATAATGGGGATTTTAGACAGCTTTCTTGTTTCTCTTAAACCTTATTTTCATCATGTCAATGGATTTGCTGTTTAGTTCAAAATATTATTTTCCATTGTCAAATTCACATTTCAATGAAATCCCACAATCCATTTAAAGCCCAATAAGATGTTACTTGTGAAAATATGTTGTTGGATTTTTTTTTATTTTCTTCAAATATCAAAGAATGGTCAGTGTACCTCAGTTTATAAATGTAATAAAGACAAGTATTTTTGAGACTTTCTCCCCAGTAGTTCATTTCTTTCCTGTACCTTTTTCCTCTCCTAGAAAATGAGCAGATCTAACTAAGTTCGTTGCCTCAGAGAAGGGATAAGCCCTGATGGAAAACTGAAATGACACACTTCCTGGCGTGGGTTTCTAAAATCCTAGGCATGTTGAGTGATGAGGAGATGGCACATGGACACCACCATCTTCAGCATAGATAGAAATATAGTAGGAAAACTCCGTGGTTGCGAATAAGGGAAAAGAGGGAAAGATTGTTCAGTGGACAACTGTTTTCCTTAGAGTTAGAAAATTCTTAGCAAGAAGAGCAGGATGGTTGAGTGGACAACTGTTTTCCTTAGAGTTGGAAAATTCTGAGCAAGAAGAGCAGGAGAAATCTAGAGAACAAATTGACCCTGCTTTCCAAAAGTATCTGGAAAACAATAAATTCTGTAGATTGTAATCTTGTGCCTTTTTTCCTAGTCAAAGTCCCAGGTAGACACTAAAGCCTCATATACATTTGAAGGTTCAGGTGCTGGTGCCTGATCTCTACTTCCCTTGTGAACGGAACTGCCTGGGGCCTACACAATAATAAGTAGTGACCCTGTCCTGGGCAGAGACCCAGGGAGAGTCATGGACACCTAGGCAGGTAGAATTTTGGTCATCCATGGCCCTAAAGAACCACCAGAGTGCTGAAGCAGTCGAATGTTCCTGGAACACTGTGTATAGCAAGCCATAGAAGCGACATCTCAGTGGTCATTTGCATGGATTGAATTCTGAGAAAAATGGATGGTGAACATTTCAATAGGTGTCTGTGCAGATAGATGACTTAAAGATCAGAGGCTTCGGGGCTGGGGCTGTGGCTCAGCGGTTGAGCGCTTGCCTCGCATGCGTGAGGCACTGGGTTCAATCCTCAGCACCACATAAAATAAATAAAGATACTGTGTTCATCTACAACAACAACAACATCAAAAAAAGATCAGAGGCTTCTCAGATGTGTTTTGGTAATACATAAGCCCCCAAGGTTTAGATACAATCTTGAAAGAGCTGGAGACAGATCATTCTGGATTAAATGAGGTTAAGTTTCAACCACTCAACCAATTGGGGGCTCAAAATAGAATTAAGTTGTATTATACGAAAATAAAGTTATACGTCATACATATTTGAATTTCTGAACTGAGATATGCATCCTCTGAATAAATATATAGGAAAACAAGAAAAACACAAGGAACAATTTCAACAGATTTGCTCAAAAGTCATTCAATGTGACTCAGTATTGTGGTAGATTTTCTTATTTTCCAACTAAGTATCATTCTCTTTGCCCCGCTTTGGTGAAACTAGTTTACTTCTCTTGCCCCATTGATATGGGGCATGGATAATGGAATATTGTAAGACAAGATACGAGTGGAGGCAGAGATATTTTTAAATATCCTTGCACATAACAACAACCAAAAAAAAAAACCATTGCACATGTTTGATTTGATCCCTAGTGGTTTGGCTTTCAACATGAGAAGACTATGCCCTAGATATATGGAATGAGAAGATGCTCAGAGCAGACCAGAATCTAACCCATAGCCCAAGGTAGAATTATTCCTATTGACCCCCCATCCATGAAGGAGAAATAAATTTTTGTTGAAAGCCACTGAGACTTCAGATTATTATGTAGCTTTTTAATAACTAGTTAAACCGGGTACAGTGTCACACTCCTGTAATCTCAGAGACTCAGGAGGCTGAGGCAGGAGGAGCACAAGTTCAAAGCCAGCCTCAGCAACTTACTTGAGGCTCTCAGCAACTTAGTGAGACCCTGTCTGAAAATAAAAAATAAAAATGGGCTGGGTATGTGGTTCAGTGGCTAAGTGCCCCTGGGTTCAATTCCCTGTACAAAATAGCAATAATAATAATAACTAGCTAATACATACACAGAACATCAGTACCTGTTCTGATGATGCAAATCTTAAGTCCTTATGTGCTCAGAAGCTACTTATCCACTGATTCCTTCTCCACCCTTCTGCCATCATGGTGAGTAGAGCGAATATCAATGGTTTATTCTCCCCAGAGTTTCTCTATTCTTCAGGGAAATTAACCCTCTTTCTCTTGGAGACCTATCTGTTCTTAGTCTTCCTTGCAAACTATGTATTTTGACTGAAGACTGACAACCACAGTACACAGTCTTCCTGGCTACACTGATGAGTCTAGTAATGGTTATGTATCCTAAACAGCCTTTCTACAGGATTTTTTTAGTGTTGGGGCTTCAGAGGGCCATGTCCCCTCTCTCCACATGGACAATGCCTGTTGACAAAAGGAAAGCATGAAGCAAACATTCAGAGGAAAACAGGGAAACAAAATAAACAGAAATTTTGGGGTGGGTTCTATTCTTGCTACTCATTCTACCTAACCACATGCCTAATATTCCTGGCTCTATTAGCCAAGTATTTCCTTATTTTTTCTAAGGAAGTTCAAGATGGGTTTTTGTCCCTTGAAACCAAGAATCTTGACAAATAATATTCTGCTTTTGCTTCTACTTTTTCAGTCACTTGTCAACCGACACTTCACCTTTCCATCACAGTTTTTACTTAAGAGTCATCTCTTTATAACCTCTCTGTTTTTATACTGCCCTCCTCTTGCTGTATGTCCATGTATGTCTCATATTACAACATCCTGAGAGAAGCCAGTCATGAGCCAGGACAGATCCAGATCACCTTAAGGACTGCTTGACTTTGGCTATATTTGAACCTGGTACCCATCACTACTCCAAGCAAGCATGGTCTGGATGGTGGGGTACCATGGTTCATGTCTTCTGTAAACAGGACTCTGCAGAAAGGGGTTATGGGCTTGAAAGGCACTCTGGCACTTCTCAGGAAGTAACAGTAACCACCTCTCTTGGCCTGCCTTTTTCAAATTACTATTCTTGATGATCCACATTATTTTTCCCAGTTCATTTGCACAGACAATAATGGGTAGGGGTGCTAGTTGAAAATGGAAGCAGAAATGGGTTTCTACTGAGAGGATATTATAAATATAGAACGGAGAAGTCTTGGTAAAATAATTGGTCTGTAGGTTCCAACAAGGCAACTAAGAGGAGGTTAGTTTTTAGCTCCCATGTCTCTAAGATTTACTTGATACCCTTCACTTCTCTCTGATTGAAATGAATTCTCTAATATCTTCTCCCAAATAGAAAGTTGGAGATAAGATCATTCATTCATTTATTCAACTAATATTAATTTTTTTATTTATTTATGTTCATTCCTTTGTAAAGCATAATTCACTGTTTTTAACTATTCCCAGATTTGCTACAATTATTTAATCAATTATATCTTTTTTTCTAGCTTTTTATATTGAAAAATGCCAAACTCATGGAAGAGTCGCAAAAATTGGAGAACATTATGTTTAGTGAAGTAAGCCAATCGCAAAAAACCAAATGCCGAATGTTCTCTCTGATAGGTGGATGAGGATACATAGGGGGATGGGAACGGGAAACATAGCAGAAATGCAGGAGCTCTGGATGCAGCAGGGGGGAGGGGGGAGGAAGGAAAGGGAAATGGGTATAGTAATGACTGTTGATCAAGAGGGTCATTACTGCCCCTGGTGCATGTATAAAGACACAAATAGTGTGACTCTATCTGATTTGCAACCAGAGAAATGGAAAAACTGAGCTCTGTTTATGCACTATGACTTGAAACGCATTTAAATAAAATAATTAAATTTTAAAAAATAAATAAATAAATTGGATTTTTAAACAGAATATTATGTAAAAAAACAAGTGCCAAATATTTATCAGGATGAGACTGGTTGACTTCAAAATCAGGAATATTTCTTGCCCTCAGGACTGTACAGGGGTGGATCTTTGTTAATAATTTGAATGTGCCATTTTGCTGTATTCCCAACTGTCACTACCTTAGTTTAGTCTTTATTGTTTTTGATTTGATATATAGTGCTGGTTATCTATTGCTATATAATAAACCCTTCAAAATAGTGTCTTAAAAAAATAATCAAGTGAACAACTGTGTCCTCTTAATTTGAATTCATCAATTAAAGTTTTTATTGATTCAATGTTACTTTACTGTATCAAGCTGATACGTAACAAGAAACAAAGAAAGTCAGGCAAACCACAAAAATTCACAAAAATGAAAAATTCCCTTGAGGAGGTCAAAGTCTACTCCAGGAAACAGGAAGAAAGAAAGGTGGGGAGGAAGGAAGGAAGGAAGGAAGGAAGGAAGGAAGGAAGGAAGGAAGGAAGGAAGGAAGGGAGGAGGGCTGGGGTTGTGGCTCAGTGCTAGAGCGCTTGCCTCGCACATGTGAGGCACTAGGTTCCATCCTCAGCACCACATAAAAATAAATAAATAAAATAAAGACACTGTGTCCATCTGCAACTAAAAAATATAAAAAAGAAAAAAAGGAAGGAAGGAAAGGAGAGAGGGAGAGATGGATGGAGGGAGGAAGGAAGGAAAAGAGAGAGAAAGGAGAAGGGGAAGGAGAAAGAAAGAGAGAAAGAACAACTGGTAGCAGACTGAACTGGGATTCTCTGATTCAATAGATCTACAGTGGAGCTCAGAGAACCAAATTGCTAATAAATCCAGCAAGTGACCCTACCATAAAGTCAAGGTTAAGGTTGCTGGCCCAGCAGAAGAGAGAAAGAACAAAGAAAGAGGAGCAAAATGGCAGGCTGAATTGAAGATATATAAACATCATCCTTTCACATATGTAAAAAGAACAGGATTGAAAGGTTCACATGAGACCAAATGGAATTTCTCAAATGGAGCTGAATATGAGGGTGTGGCAGCTATTTTTAGGTGTGGTTCCAGAAACCTCCTCTTGTGGTAAGTGTAATTACAGGTGAGCACTAGATACACAAACTGCCATAGCTCTTGGAAATTTCTAGGCCAAAATTTGAGAGACCTTCTCATTTGTAGAAAGGAGTTAATACTTTCCCCTAGCCATTTCACAGGATGGAGGTGTAAATCAAAGAAAAGAAAGCTTGAGAATGTCCTTTGTTGTCTGGCAAGTGATTTATACACACAGAATAATTATTCTCGCCCTCAGCCATTGGCTCCATTTTCACATTCACACCATCCACACGTGTCCGGGTGCTCCTTCCCCCAGCAGCCTCGTCACAGAGTGTGTGAAGAGCACAGAGTACATGCAAAGATTTTATTAACCTCACTTTGGACAGTGCTGGTGACTAATAGTCATGTAATAAACTTTTATTGGCTAATTAATTGATAGACTTTTTCCAATTAAATTAATCTCTCTGAAGATGAAATGGAGTTGTTTGACATATTTCTGGTCTTAGACCATTTCCCCTACTAAATATATTATCTCACAATAACAAGAAGTTATTGATTCTTTCTCAAAGAAGACATAAAACCGCCCTGAGCAACACAACGTGGGGCGAGGTACCTGAGATTTCCTTATTTCATACACAGAGGAGCCAGAGCTCCTTGCAAACCATTAATTTGTGCATTGGATCATCCTGGGAGTTTTGTTTGCTAGTTCAAGTCCTTCAATGTGAACAGAATCATCAGCTTCTTTTCTGGAGCTGGGCAAGCTCTTTCTGGTTCAGCTGCTGCTGCTATCTTGCCCCACAGCATTTCAGACTAAACCCGTCATCAAGAAGCCTGTGTGGGACACTTAACTGGTTTGCCTGACTTTCTTTGTTTCTAGTTAAGTATATTGGGGGGAGGGGAGGGGGAGACACACATTGGAAGCCTGCTGTGTGTAATTACGAGATAATTGTAGTTGTCTCTGCATTTCTTGCTGCTATACCATTAGCTTATTTGCAAGTGATGGCTAAATGTGGTTGGGATGACAATTTCAAAAATGAATAAAGAATACATTTTGAAGGATAAAATGTGTGATAATTTAAGAGTACTTTACCTCATTTGGCTAAGATATGCTAGATTTTAGCTTGATGCTTTAAAAGGAAGCTTACTTGCTTGTATTTCAGGAGTGATGGTCACATATTCTGTCCTACTGTGCACAGCCTTGAAGATTCTTTTTATATCATGACTTTTCTTCCTAGCAGATATATAATGAGATCTTTGGACAACTGAATATGATTAAATGAATTCTAAGACAGTGAATAATGATTTCCAATGAATTTTGGAGCAAGCCTATTCAATGTCATTAACATTAGCTAGATGGAGAAATTGTCTGGTATTATCTTGGGTGTGAATTTTCACTGTTCTATTACATGATAAATGCTAGTGAGTTATTTATGGGGAAAAAATCCTAAAAAAAAAAATAAGAAAACATTATTCATCTCACCGAATAGAGGATGGATGATAGGTCAAAAAATAAAGGCCAAAATTTTAAAGTGAAATAAAGCATATAATTCCTGTTTCATTATTGTTTTCTCCATTGAACTTTGTGCTATTTATGTTTGGGTTGAGCTCTTTCTGGTAATGTCTATAAGGGTCTTTAACCAGTTAAGACTAAGTGCAAATGTATATGTCTGATGTGAACTTGGCCAAACTAGGTTCCTGCCTAATGGAATTGTCCCGATTTGTTATGATCTCTTCACAAGACCCCTGACAAGAAATTCAATTTATATTTAGCACAATCATATACATTTATCATCTCGTAGTGCTAATCTGAGTAAGCTATTCTAAATTTTTTAGCTGTTAGAGATGATTAAAAAGGGGCCAACATCACTTACCTTTAAAGAATGAAAAGGCAAGGGCTTATTTGCTCCTTGGCAATAATTATACCCCTTCGGTAGGGTAATGGCTACTATAAATAGCATAATTTAGAATTATCAGGATTATCAAATATTTATGGAGCCCTTCTTCATGCCATGCATGGATTGTTACGATTTATAGGGTTGATTAGAAAGAGCCAGTGTCCTCAATAGTTTATAAAGACAGAGATGATTCACAAGAACATAAAAGATACTCTTCTCTAGAAGCTTAAAATGGCATGATCTACTCATTCTGCATTTCTCACTTCTCTTTGTCCTTCTAGAGTCTCTGATCCTAAACAAGTTCTCCCAAGAGCCAGTCCCTGAGACAAGAATTTGGGTGGAAGTGGTTTCTTGTGGAGGTGATCACAGGAAGGTGGTGAAAGAGTAAGGTGGTGAAAGAAGGAGGGAGGAAAATAGAGTGTGCTAATTAGCAACAGGGCTCAGTCCTACTGGAGACCCACTGAGCAACTTTAGGGAACACATCTCAGAAGTGTCAGGAAATGTGGGTATTAATCCTTCAGTTCTTAACCATAGTGATTGACAGTTACTAGTGAGATGTTAAATTGCAGGCATTGCCAGGCATCCTCCTCACAGAGGCCCAGCACAATCCCACAGCCAGGGACAGGCTCCAGCAGAGACATGCAGGAGGGAGGTTTTGCAAATACAGGAACTCTGCACTGAAGCAGCAGGCCACCTGAAGATGGGTGGTGATGGGTGAGGTAAGAGGGGTCAGTAGGGCATTCACAGCTTCTGCTACAACTCCTTTACCATTTGGCTAAAAGATAGTCCTGGCTAAAACATAGTCCTAGCCAAAAACCATCATCAGAATACTTATGATTCAAACCATTTTTACCACTATTTTAAGATAACATATACTTCACTTATACTAAAAATCATGTAGTCTCTAATTCCGTCTTGAATAACCCATCCTGATTTATACAGCCTAGAAATTAGCACATGTGTCTGGATCATTTTATCACAAGTGTGATCCATTGGTATATATTTTTTCCTTGTCATCATTTTTTTTCCTTCTAGAGCAATGGGTACCTAAGAAAAGAAATTATCCATTTTATGTAAGAAGACAATTGTCTCAAAACAATCAAAGTGACATCTGTGCTGACTAAAATGTTATATACTCTAGTGTATATTATATAATTGCATATGTATTGCATGTTGCATATTGTATTTCTGAGGTTCTGTTCATGCCAAACAGATTTAATACAATTCAATTTAACAAGACTGAATGGAATAAAATTTATTTTTAGTGATTGGCTTCATGACAGGGAATAGCCAGTTTGAAGATTTCTCCTACTTTCTTAAAAGGTTGTTTGGGTGACCTAAAGATGCAGAAATTGAAACAAAACAAAAGATACAGAAAATGAGCAGAGGCAAGTCAGGACCAGAGTGAATCCAGAGAACAAGAGGGATCATCTCATCCTTCTTAAAATGGGACAGGGCAAAACACACAAAAAAATAAATCATACAAATACAGTGGTATTTTCTAGAAACTTGTAAGGATAAGATTATTAGAGTCGGGGCATGTGAAAGAGGCAGAAGAGAAAATGGGCAAAGAGGAGCCATACTGGTTTTTCATTAGTGTTGCAAGAAACACAAGGATCACCCAAACTGAGCCATCTGAGGCAAGGTTAATAGATGGATGAGTTATACTAGCTTGGGTAGGATTAGGGAAACTGCAATGGACTGTGTAGTATTCAGGGTTAGTAACACTGAGAGGGCGTTCAGATGCTAAAAGGGCAAGAGTGTCTGAGAGAAGTTAAGAGAAATCGGAACTGTGAGGAGAGGATCATAGGGCAGGAGCTGGGCCAATGTGTCAGCACTGAGGTTTCAAGGGGATAGATATCCTAGCCTCAGCTGCCAACATTCACCATTGGACACACCCAACCAAAAGCCAGAGGGAAGGGACCACGTGGATGTATGGTCAGCTCATGGAGCAGAGGGCGTGGCAGTGTGATCTGGGGGATGAAGGGAAAGGTGATGTTGGCAGCATGGTGGGATGGGAAGCTCCTGACTCTCCACTCATGGGCACACCATATGAACATCTATTCAGTCAGAGACTGGTTGAGAGATTCCTAACCACCAGCAACTGAAAATATTCTTATCAAATGGGCAGGAAAAGCAGAGGCACACTTGATCACTGCCCCTGCCCAGGTATTGCATCATAAAATCAGGCAAAGAATCTCCAACACCCAGCTTCTCGTTGTGGAGAGGAAAGTTTGGACCTCACACATAAAGCCCTAACTCTGAAGTTTCCAATGGTTTGGCTCTTACCCATTAAATCCCACGATTTCAATTCTGCAAATATTTCAGTGAAATTAATGCAGGTGCTTTAAAATAGTCTGGAAATAGTAATCTAGAGTTCATCTATCCTTTGTTATCATTTAGAACAAAAATAGGTTGTCCTACAAATAGAATATTGAGACAATATTGTGTCTTTTGCATATATATGAGCCACCCTATAAATAGGATATTGGGTAAATATGATATCTGGAATGCTAGGAAAAAATGGATTAATTCACCAACTCCTGGGGCAGAGGAGATTAGACACAGGTGAGTCTCTCCAGACACTAGAGGGCAAAAGGATATATCCAGTACTGTAATCCTGAGAAGACCTTGTTTCCTTCTTCTGAAAGTGAGAGGCAAGAGACCACCACGCTCTGAGCATGGAGCATGCCTTCTCTTCCTCATTTGGGCGGAAGCCAATGTGAGAGAAGGCAAGTAGACATCTGCCATCTCATGAGGCAGTAAGGTGTCCCCCAATGTCAACTGCAAGAGACAGGATACTCAGTCACTACAATGACAGACGGTCTGAAGTGTCAGGACCCCATTTATAATCCTAAAGAGGACGTGTAACTCCCTGAGTTCTGATAATTTGTGACACACTCAGAAAGAAGAGTTGCCATAATCGTAAATTAGTAGATTCCCCGCTGCCATACCTGGACATTTGTAGAATTTGACCTTGTGTTGCGGATGCTTTAGGAGTCTCTGTGGTGCTCCCAAGCCTAATTGCATTAGGCCAGTAACAACTGCTTATGATGCCCAGGGGGATATGAATGTTCTGTAACGTGGCTCTGCCTCAGGTTAAACAAACATGATCCAAAAACACATATGTGAAAAACACCCAGAGCTCTGCCATTCCTGGAGCTTTGTACTCACGGCTGCATGCAGACAGTCATGGGAAGATGGGCAACAGTTGACTCACATGGGTTCTGCCCATCTGTGACGGTTTGCAGAAACTTTTCTCTCCATGGCTTAAAATCCTATATGTAGGTGTGCAGGGAGGTCGCAGGTAATGCTGAGCCTCAGAGAGCCGGTGAAACTCGGCCTATGACAGCAAAATTCCCCTTGCTAGAGGAGAACTGTCAGAAAAGAAATTCAGCGCTCTTTTCCCCTACACCATATGGTACTGCAGTATCATTGAAATTCAAAAGGCCAGCTTTCATAGCCTGAGAGTTGCCATTGGCAGACACTCATAATCACTTTACTGATAAATGTAGATACAAAGAAGCATAATAATTTAGTGGAAAACCATGCTTTCAGAATCTGATAGGAAAACCTCTGAACCTAATGTTTTGTGTATTTTGCTTCGAAGCAAAAACCTAGGGGAAAAAAAAAAAGATGCGGAGGGAACAGCCTAGGCAAATTGATACTATTAGCAAAGTTACTTTAAAAAAAAAAAGAAGAAGAAGCTATAGTGCTGACCAATTATTTGGAACTCTTTTAAATGAAACCTATTATGGCAGGATTCTCAGATCAACAGAAAGAAATCCATTAGACTCTAATTCCCACAGATAATGTTAATAAAAGTCATAACTGAGAAAGAGGAGGAGGATATGGAGCCAAGCTATTTTGACAAAGGAGTTTTTACTGAATAGCACAAGAATTCCAAGAAACATTTGCTGAAGACCAATAAATATACCTAGAATAGGTAGGATGAGAATTCTGGCTTATAAGTCTTAGTGGAGATTTAAAAAATACACTTTTTAAATTTCTATTGAATCTAAAAAGGCATGTTCTAAGAAACATAAGCAGTTCCCTCTCCTTTAGACCAAAAGGAAATGGTGTATGAATATGCCTCATGATTTAGCCCTTAGGAGATATAAAGGAAGTCTCAGTTGCTATTCTGAGCAAGTGTAAGCTTAAAAGGACAAAAAAACAAAGATGATCTTATGTTCTCTGCTGGGAGAATCCTCCTTTCTGTGCTTCTCAGAATTTCTTGAGTTGGAAAAAAGGAGATGGGAGAAGAAAAAGAGAAAGAAGAAAAGAGAAAGAAATGTATTAGCTTAAATAGCAGAGATAGTTTACCCTCAGGTACAGCTTGATCCAGAGGCTCAAAGATAACATTAGGGAAAAAAATTTTTTTGTCATCTTTCAATTCTGCTCATTCAAGACAGGGTTGGTTTCTTGTCAGTCAGTCTCTCCTTTTGTGGAAGAACAGCAGAGAAAGCTCATGGTCCTCCTACAGCTGTTTCCCCTGTTTCTTTGTGCTAGACCCTTAAGAAGTAAGGGGCAATTCACAATTTCCAGAAAGTATCCTTGAAAGAGTCTCTTCATCCCTTCCTTCTTCATATTGCCTAGAAGCTCAAGGGGCCATTCTGGATCACCAGGTAGAACCAGATATCACGGATGCCAGAGCGAGAGAAGAGGAAGCTCTCCCTGGTGACCTTGAAGCACCATGAAGCCTTGGATTACCACTTACCACTGCCTTCCATTTACGTGTGACAGGGGGAAAGACACTTTTCTATATTATGTAAATTATTGTGATTTTGGGATTTCCTGTCTTATAGAAGAACTTAATCTCAATCAATACATGTAGCAGAATGCTCCCCACAGTCCCCTCTCATGACTCTTTATGAGGTCAAAGTCCTACAAGGACAGTAGCCCTGAAAGAGCCTCATTTGAACATCTCAATGGCTCTGACGGGGTCATGAGTCAATCCTTGACTGCTGGCCATGGTCATGCTCCGGTAGGAACCTGGTGCATTTTTCTTTCCACCTGAATTGTATGGATTGAAATTGGAAGATTTTGCAGAGGGAAAATAATATGCACTATGTTTTCCAAGGCTGATTTTCTCCAAAATTTTCTGATTTCTGTCAAAGATGTGATCATTCTTTTCATAACCCTTTATATGCACTCTGCTGTCTCTTTATATGTCATTCTGTTACCTTATTGTCTCTTGAGCTTGATGTGGTCTCTCCTCCAAAGCCTCTCAAAACAAAACAAAACAAACAAAAACAGATGCAGGGGAAACATTCCAATGTTACAACATGAATTACATTTAATTACCACATTAAAAATGTCTGGGAGGAGGGAAATAATCAATCAGTACTTGTCAAAAGTGTCAAGGTCATGAAAGACAAGAAAGACTAAGTAATTATCAAAGATTAGAGGAAACAAAAGAGACATGAGAATGTGGAAGACAGAGTCTACGGTGAACAACCGTGGTCCCCAACCCCTGGTGTTCACACTCTTGTGTGATCCCTCCGTTTGACCTGTTTCTAACCAATACAATATGGCAAAGTGGGTGGGATGTTGTTTCTGTGATTATCGTATAGTCAAAAGACTTGCTCATAAGGTCTCTCTGCCTAGATGACTTTGAAGAAGTGACCCACATAATAAGAAGATGAGATCACGCTTTAGGGATTATAGTAGCCTCCAGCCAACAGCCAGAAAGTCCTCAATTTTACAACCTCAAGGTAATAAATTCTGCAGTGCCTGAGAGAGCTTGGGAAGTTGATTCTCTCCAGTCGAGCCTTCAGGTGAGACTGCAGCCTCATGAGACCATAAGCTGAGGATCCTGTTATGCTGTGTCTGGAATCCTAACCCACAGGAACTGTGAGACAGTGTGTGATGTTATAAGAGGCTCAGTTTGTGGCAATTTGTAAAACTCTGTGAAAAAATGTTCATCAAAACAGAAAACTATGAACGATGGGACACCTCATCTACTTGTCTGATGCCCTGCTTTCTTTTCTTTCTTTCTTTTTTTTTTTTTCTTTTTTGCTACCAAGGATTGAACTCTGGGGCACTCAACCACTGAGCCACATCCCCAGCCCTGTTTTGTGTTCTATTTAGAGACAGGGTCTCACGGAGTTGCTCAGTGCTTGCCTTTACTGAGGCTGGCTTTGAACTTGCGATTCTCTTACCTCAGCCTCTCGAAGTGCTGGGATTACAGGCGTGTGCCACCGCACCTGGCTCCTGCTTTCTTTCCTTCCCTTTGTGCAAACTCTATGCAAGCTCCTGCCAACACTTGAGCAGCATTGCTTCCCTTGGCACCCAAACTCATTATTTCAATCAATCATTTGATTCCACACAGCTATTGATAGTTATGGGGTTGCTCTTAGTTATCATGACCATTTGAAAATAACACTCACAGAAAAGTTCATTCCTCTCCATCTCCCTAGAAATCTCTCTTGTTTCTAGTTTTCCAGCAGCTTCTGCCCACAACTACCTCATATTTTCTTTGCCCTACATACCTCCTTTTACTCCCCTCACCCTCTCTTTCCTTATTGGATTTAGAATTTCTAAGGAAGGTTGAACAGGAATTACCTGCATAGGACAGACAAGGAGTCTGGTGTTATTACTGTTTTATCTAATACTCTGGACAGATGCATATAGAGACCACCCCACCTCTTCAAAACTTTAGCTGCACAATGCTTAGACTCCATCCACAATTAATCATTTCCTTCCACTCGAATATCCCCAATAGCATCTCAGGCCAGGGTAAAATGTGCCCAAGATGTTGTATCTTTTTGACCTCAAGAAGTATTTGTGACTTCAAAGTAAACATTTGTAACTATTTTTAAAAATATAGATCAGGTGTGATCTATACTTGGCAAAGGAAATAAAAACAGAGGTCCAGAAAATTAAAGAGCAGTGTTCATTTTATACACTACTGTTTGGAAAATAAATTGCTCAAATAAAACCTGGACTCCAAACAAAATGAGAATAATAAATGAAGCTACTGACTTGGGTGAAAATGTACTAAATCTGGTTGATAAGGGCATAAATATTAATTAAATAAACACCTTATTTTAATCCTGCTATATAAAGTTAAAAGCTTCTTAATATTCTTAGAACACTCAGGACAATTTCTTGCTACTTACCCTAGGTATTATGAATTCCTGTATAGATCTTAATATCTACAATATTTGGTGAATGTTTCCCATATAACCTGTACTTATAAACTCTGCCATCAAGACGCTTAACTATTTCTGAAATTATAAAACCTTCTTTTGAAGTAGAAGTAGAATAAGACATCTCCTGCTACTAAAGTAGAGATGCAAAACAATATTGTATGCAGAGTATAAAGTAAGTACTCTGTTTTTTTTAAAGGAAATAGAAAAAATAAAGGAGAACTAAATGAAGGACTTTAGTATGTTTGTTGAAGTTATTATTAACCGTTCATTATTTTTGTTAAATAATGTACATAGAAAGATATTTTAATTTCTTGTTTCCAAACTACTTACTTTTCAAAAGTAAATTTTAAAGTGCACTCAGAGTTTGATGGATTTTCTTATGTATATAGCACAGGAAGCTTGTGGACACCTGGATTTAATGAGTACTTTCAATTTAGAGCAATAAAAACTTGAAATTCAAGCAGGAATAAATTTGATTTTATAGGTAATGTTTTGAGGTTGTTGGCATATCTAAACAAGATTTTATTCTTAGAAATGTTTGGTGGAATTCTTGATGTCAAAATGACAGGGAGCCAGGCTATCAGGCTATATGTGTCCAGTGGCTGCTGGCATATGGGAGAGGCTGCCCATGTTGGTCAAAGTGCTGGCAGATTGTTTTCTGCCCCACACCCCTAGGGAAGAGAAAGAAGAAGTGTTGGTGCTCATTTCTGCCTAGAGCCACGACTCCCCAGAGAGTGTTTGGAAGAGAAGGAACAAGAGCGGAAAAACAAAAACAAAAAAAAAAACCAAACAAAAAACAACAACAAAAAAAATGATCTGGCTTCATGGAATGTTTTCAAGCCTCAATATCCCAGGAGAGATTGAGCATATTGTGTGTGTGTGTGTGTACATGTGCGCATGCCCAAGCACCTGTGAAATAACGGTAGATTAAATAAAATCTATATGTTTAGTCTTGGTTTTACTTCTTGATACATATTAGACCATGTCCTCATATATTGCATTATGCACATGACCTACAAGGAGGGATTGAATTTCATGGGGGGGGCTCGGCAAACTCTTGGTGCTTTGTACATTGTACCTTGCACAAAACACACCCACATGCACATACATGTGTGTGCATACACACACACACACACACACACACAGTTGTTTTGCCAATAAAGACCAAACAGCTAAACTACTTCAACTGAACATGACCTTGGAGATGTTTTTCCAATAGTGGCTTGAAGTTTGTACTACTATTCCCTCTTATGTGGTTACCTTTGTGACCTAGCACATACGTTTCCAACTTTTCTGGCTGAAATACATTTTGCAGCTGGAGAACAGTTTTTCCTCAGTGAAACACTAAGTGGTTCTACAATAATCATTACAAGATTTATTGAGCGCTCATGGTATTAAGCACTGTCCTGTGCTTTATTTCTGTGAACTCATTTCATCCTGATAACCCTGTGATATAAACACTGTTATTAATATTATTATCATTCCCTTCAACAGATAACAAAACTGAGGCATAGGAATGTTGAATAACTCACCCAAAGGCAGGCAATAAGTAAAAAGAGCGAGGATACAAACTCAGGGAGTCTGGCTCCAAGAGCCATTCTCTCAATCACTACCCTATCTCCACTATTATATAGTATTCTACAGAATTGGGAAATCTTTAACAACTGGTACCTCAGCACGGTGAAAATAAAAAGAAGCTAGACATAAAGACAAAATTTGGGTCTGATGGACAGAATCCCTATTCTGTCGTCAGAAAAGCCCTGGATTGCCTCGGCTATGTGACTTTGCCTCTCAGTACATGTCCAAGAGCTCCCCTATACTTTTGGGGGCCCCTGACACAGGTGAGACCATGGGATAATCTGATCAATGGGCTATAAGTGGAAGGGAAGCAAGCCACCTCTGAGTCGAAGAATTTACAAAACAATGTGTCACTCTTTGGTTCTCTCTCTTCTGGCATGATGATTAAGGAAGCCCCCTGTTCCAGAGTGGCTTTAGGATGTTAAAACCTCAGACAGCCCAGGTCCCCATGGAACAGAGTCTCTCATAAGCTCACTTGGATGTGAACCAGGAGTGAGAAATAAACCCTTGTTGTGTTAAGCCACTGGGAAATAAGACTAATTTGTTTCTGATATTATCTAATTAATACAGACGACATGTTTCATCAGGTTTTCTATATATTCATAGAAAAGTTATTTGACCTCTGTGAACCTCGTTTTCTCTTGTTGAAAGTTTGGATGCTAATACTTTCCTGGAAGAGTTGACATGGAAATTAAATAAGAGCTTTTGGTGTGGTTTGAAAATAGAAGATGCTTGATAAATGATAGCTCTTGCAATTATTCAGCATTATACTATATAAAGTAGGAGAACAACGGAAGTGTCATCCTGTATAAAGAATGTGAGGGACATTTTCTCAGCATGGCTTATTATTAGTTTCCTATAAATCACAACTACAAAACAACTAAGAGTATCTTCAATATAACATATAAACAAGATTATAATATGCTCTTTCTTTATAAATATCTTTTTGGGGGAGGCATCTGGCCTCCACACTCCTGTCTTTTGTTAACTGTACCTCAAATTCCCATGGGAAAACTTCCTTCTCTGCATTCTCAACATGCTCCAGGTGGGACTTCATTCAAATTCTAGAATGGAGCATGTGACCTGAGACTAAGTCAATTATTACAGTTCATTTTCCCAGCCACAGTGATTGATGGGTTCAAGGATGAACACCTTGTTGGCTTGGAGCCAATAAAATGTAATAAGGAAGCCATGTATGGTGGTGTCCATTTGTGATCCAAGCTACTGGAGAGGCTGAGGCAGGAGGATCAAAGGTTTGAAGCCAGCCTGGGCAACTTTGTGAGACCCTGTCTCAAAATAAAAAGTAGAAAAGACTGGGGTATAGCTTAGTGGAAGAGTACCCCTGGATTTCATCTCCAGTATCAGATAATAATAATAGTAATTAAATTAGGATGCTGGGAATTCTGTAAAAAAAAAGATTATATCATTCTTTCTTATTTTCACATGAGATGTTGAAGGAGTTGGAGATGTGCTAGCCATGTGGAACTAACTGCCTGTCTGGAAATGCAGTCAGCCTGGAGGTGAATGTTACCAAATAGATGGTTGTGATGGAAAATGAGGTTTGGTGACATTGTATGAACCCTGGTCAAGCTGCCTCTGAAACTAAATCAAACACTGGGATTTTCACTTTAGCGAACTAGAAATATTCTTTTTTCTTAATCCAGTGTTAAATGAGATTTGGGTCAGAAGGGAAGTTTGGGTAGACCAAAAGCAAAGTGCTCAGTTCTGGCTAGATGAGGGTAAGATTTGTATCACATGAATTTATATGAGATTCCTTCCCATTCCTGGAGCTCTATAAAACGTTTTCTCTGTTATTTGTTCTGGAGTCCTCATTGGTCTCTTTATTTTATTACCTCCAAAGTCCACATTCTTGGATTCATATCTAACAGAAGAGTCCATGATTACATAAATGAAATTGGGCTTACATGCCTAAACACTGAAACTCCTCATATAATTAAAAATTTTCCAAAATGACAAGTTCACAACCAGACTGTTTCTTTTTCTCTCATTAAAAAAAAAGACTTCAATGTAAGTATAGTAGATATTCTTAAGAAGAGATATGTGTTTTGTTCAAGAAATATAGAACTTTTAATTAATACTGTGTTTCCTTATCTTGGATAATGTGTACAGCATATTGAAATTTATTCTCACTTTTAGCTCATAAATTTGTTTCATGGAATTTTATAAACTACATTTTACAAACTATATTGTAATAACCAGGGACCAAAAGTGCTATTTCTCATAGATTGTATTATTTTCAATGCATCAGTTTCCTGCAATAGGATTATATACCCATGTTCTTTTCCATGAGTCTTTACAATGATTCCCAGGTGTGCTAGTCGGTTTTCTGTCACTGTGACAAAATACCTGAGATAAACAACTTAAAAGGAAGATTTATTTTGGTTCATGGTTTCGAGATTTGGGCCCCATCACTTTGGCCCTAGGGCAAGGCTGAATATCATGGCACAGAGGACATGTTGAAACAAAAGCTGCTCACCTCATGGTGGCTGGGAACTGCAGAGAGAGAGAGGAAAGGGTCAGCATCCCAATATATCTTCAAGGGCACACCCCAATGACCTACTTCCTGGAACTATGCCCCAACTCCTAAAGTTTCTGCCACCTTCCAAGTCATAAAGCTGTCAAAGCCATGAGCAGGAGCTAGAGACCATGCCTTCAACACATGAGCTTTTGAGGGACATTTAAGACTCAAACTATAGCACCAGGGTTCCTAAGATTTAGTTCACAAGGGTTGAACTACATCACTATAAGCAAAACTGTTGTGTTTGTGGTCTGCAAACTCATGTAAATTACATATATAAGAGTAAAACATGGGGCTGGGGTTATGGCTGAGTGGTAGAGCATTTGCCTAGCATGTGTGAGGGACTGGGTTCAATCCTCAGCACCACATAGTAAAAATCAATGAATAAAAAAGAAAGTTATAAGAAAAATTACCTGGAGTGTTTATTGCAAATGTAAGCTATTAGGACATACTCTAGACATGCTAGGTTCTCAGAGCTGCATTTTTTAATAAGCACCTGAGAGGTAATGATGTAGGTACTACTGGGTTTTATTTTGAGAATTATTGTAAAAAATAAACAAGAAAATACCAAAAGAACAACAACAACAAAAAGAATAAAACATAATGTTTATGTTAAACATTCATAGATCTTAAAATATAGGTAAAATAAAAATTCAAAGAATTCTGGGTATTCTTTTCGTGTTACTGAGTTTCTTAGATAAATGAGATGTACATATCAGTAAATTTCTCAGATTTATTCTGATCAAATCTTTTAAGATTGTGTAATTTCAAAAACTCCTGGGAATATGATAGAGGAGACAAAGTCACATAAAGAAAAATGTATTGAGCTCAGTCCACTCAGGTTGCCATAAAGGAATACCACTAACTGAGTGGTTTATACAACAGAAATTTATTTTCTCACAGTTCTGTAACAATGAAAATTCAAGATCAAGGTATCAACAGGTGAGCTCCTGGTGAGGCCTTCCTCCTCAAGTTCCAGGTAGCTGCCTTCTTGCTGTGACTTCCCACGCCCTTTCCTTGGTGCATGTGGATGGAGAGAGAGGGAGAGGGAGAAAGGGACAGAGGCAGGGAGATCTAGTGTCTCTTCTTTTTCTTATAAGGATGATGGTTCTATCAGGTTGGGGCCTACCCTATGACCTATGATCTCATAGAACCTTAATCACTTCCTTAAAGGCCTACCTCCCATTATACTCACGGTGGGATCAGGACTTCAAGTCTGAATTATAGTGGGATAAATCAGTCCATAACAATTAAAAAAAAGTAAGAAGACACTTTAGTGGAAGAAACACAGATTCTGGCAAGGATTAAAATTAGACCTTGTTATCTAGTAAGGTATCTCTAAATTCTTTCCCATAGAAGAATGGATTATAGGCCATAATACACAAAGTAAACAGATTTGCACTGACTATGCTTCATCTTTTTGCTAGTAGGCCAATTCTTGCATTTGGAGGTGAGAACTTGGCCAAAAGTTTCAAATCAGCCTGTATGGTGAGAGATGGCCATTTCTCCACACAGCCAAGCATGGAAATGAAAGATCCTTGCACTGTATTTTGGGTATAGCAGAACTTCAGCCCCCTGCAATTATGGCATTCTCACCTAGGTTAAAAGCAACATCCAGATTCCATGTATATGCTTGGATAAACCTACAGTGAAGACAACAATCTTGGCCCTGCCTCTTGGAAAAAGTATGAAATGATGAATCTTCTCAGCATTTCACCAAACATGCACTGTCACTCTATCTGGAACAAAACTGCTGAGCTACCTGCTCCATCTCTTGATGACTTTTTTCTCCCCACCCTTTCACCTTTAGCTTCACAGATTTGCTGGGCTGCTGCTGTGCACTCAAGTCTTTTTTTTTCTTTCCCAGCAGGGGATGTAGAAGTACTCAAATTATAATTTTGTAGTCATACAACTGGGAGGCTGAAGTTAGCTTAAACAAAATGATGTAGACAGAGACAATACATAGTCATAAACACCTGGAAATTTGCTTTGAGTTGATAGCAAACATTTTTGGAAACAAGTGAACTTTCACATTGCAAACATAGCATTAGTAGAAACTTCTTTTTATAGAAAAGAACTTTTAAGAAGCCTTCAGTATTGTGAAACCTCAAATGAGTTTCCTTGCCTTTTAAAGCTTCAATTTCTTTAACAGTAAAATGAAGATGACAATAATTACTTTTTAAAGCAGTGGTTCTCAAACTTTGACATTAGTTTGAAAAAAAATTACCTGGAGTGCTTATGGAAAATGCAAGCTATTAGGGCACACTCCAGACATACTAGGTAAGTGGCCCCTAGAGCTGCATTTTTAATAAAGACCTGAGAGGTAATGATGTAGGTATTACTGGGATCTTATTTTGAGAATTCTGGTAAAAAATAAACAAGAAAAATACCAAGCATTCATTCCCTTTTCAGTATGTGAATACTAATTACTATTTAGAACACTTGTGCATCCAAAAAATCAAATTTGAGAGATCAAGAGATGGTGACTACTTTCCAGACTAGCTTTAACAGTAACATCAACTACAACAACAACAACAAAATCAAAGTCACCAAGCATCTAGGTACAAACCAACAAAAACAAAAATCAAGTAGCCTGTACTGGAACAGACTATGCAAGGTACAGGCCAGTTACTCTGTTATTCTAGGATCAGCATGAGAACAGAGCCATAGCCCCTACTAGAGGCTTATGATACATATGACTGTATTTTGTCACTACCCTAACCTCGATTTACCAGCCAAAGGACTATAGCTGGTCTGAAGGTAAAGGTGTCTGTAGCCTATGGAGAGTGTAGCCCTATAAAATAGCCCACTAGTAGCATCTTATGGTGGAGGGTAACTTCTTGGTCCAATCAGATCCTCCCTCTTTGGGAATGCGAATCTGAGCCCTGCTTGAATCTGAGAAGAATGCAGAAGTAGTGTACTACCCACATCCAAGGTCCTCAGATCCTCCTTTATTGTTTGTGCCCTTCCCTGAGGGCTTTTCCTTCCAATAACCAGACAGCTGGAAGGACCTAGAAGCTGATGCATCCCCAACCACTAACCAGTGACTGACAGGTATAGGAGTAAGCCTCCAAGCCTCTAATTTCCAGGTTTGTGGCATAATTTATACGGCGACACTCCCTCACTGGGATTAGGCTAGAGGATCCTCCCTGGTCTTTTCCTGAGATTGCTTCCTCTCGCTTGGCTGCTTACCTTCCATGACCTTCTCACTCCCTTTCTGATTTTTTTCTGAGGGTACTTTCTTTAAAAATCATCTTAATAAATCCTCCAAAATCTCAACTTGAGGTCTTTTTTTAGGGGAGACTAATCTAAGACAGATGCACAAAGCTTTCATGAGACACAGATATTCAAGAGAGGGCAGTCAGTAATCAGAAGCCACAGAGCTGTCAGAGCCATGAAGAGGCATGAATAAATAGCCAGGAGAAGAAGGAATGAGGTAAAGGTGAAGACAGGAGAGGTGATCACAACAGGCACAATCACAGAACAGTAGAGTCAGCATCCAGACTGGCCATGATACAGGGAACTGCCCAGTGCAGGGAGGATCACAGGTCATGCTGTGGGCCTACTGGAGTTTTGTTGTGCCACCAGAACTGCTGTGTCCTCAAATAACTTCCTGTTTTCTACAAGATCTGGCTGTGCAACTGCAGAGTTATCTTCCTGCCTCTCTTATTCCTCTGTGCATCCTTTCAATAAACTCCATTACCCTCTTACCCAGCTACAACTCTTCTTTGAAAACAGAAACGGCAAAAGAATCCCACACAATCAGAAGTAGAATTAGTATCCCAATCAAAAATGCATGTAGACGCATTTATGCTTTAGAAGTTTATGATTTTTTTTTTAAATTAATTATATCCCTTCAGTTCCTTTTAGTTTTGTTTTTATTATCCAAATTATAATGTGGTTTTCTATTTTATAACTTCTAGTTAATGTGGCCTCCATTTTTCATTGTGTCACTAATGTAATAACAAACAAAATCCCTGCTAATTCTTTAGTAAATGAATTTGTTCTGTATAATTATTAAGTGGAATACATTTCTAAAGTATAATATTTATTGTACCTAAATTTAAAATTAAACATTTGAGATATCAACAATTTATAATAAAAAAGAAGTAGGGAGATAATTTTAAATGTATAATCCTGAAGCACAATATCTATTACATTTTCTTGTTAAGCCAGAGAGTCCTTAATTCAGTTTTCCTGTTTTCTTGACACCTGTGGGGTAAAATCTTCATACTATATACACTTCTGCTCTAACCTTCACTTTGGTTTACTTTATGGTTCACCACATTAGAACACAATTTCGTCAATTTTCTTACAAATCTTTCTGATTCTAGGATTGCTCAGATCAATGTGAAGAACACAAACACGTATAAGGATAGGCGATGGTACTGCATCTGAAGCATTATAATTGTAATTGAAATGCACGGAAAGAAAACATTATTTGCAAAAGTAACCTATTTATTCATCTGCTCCCATAAAACTCTCAGGATAAGACAGTTTAGCTCCACAGCAGGAAGGCACAAAACTTCATAAACATCAGAGCAAACTGAAACAATCATGTGTCTGTCAGGGGAGGTGTTCTCTAACACTTCTAACAGTTACTTTATTTTCAGGAAATTTTTATTTGAATTTCTTAATGCACCATTGAAAAATCTCTTCATTACTTCAAAGATACTTTCATGAAGTACATGATCTGGAGTAGATAATCTAGGGGATATGCTAAATTGAACAGGAGAAGGGTTATGTGGTTTTTTTTAAAGAACAGATTTGCATGAATCTAATATAGATGACCTCATTTGCTGAGCAACTAGCAAACAAAACTACACGTTAATGGTTTCCACAACATGGAAGCATACTATTCCAGTGATTATGCTTAGGAATATACAATTGGTGATGGTAATTCTGCCTCGCAGAGGATGTGAAAAGACTGCGTTAAGTAAGTACTCTCAGCCTCACTCATAAAGGAAATGCAAATCAAAACTACCACTGTGCACCTCACTTGTGAAAAAGTCAACAGTTTAACACCCTGCCTTGGTGAGCCCTGGGAAAGCCTCCTCACACACTGTGGAGATGCAGGTGTTATAATCTCATGGCAGAGAATTTGCCTATTGAAATTACAAATGGATAGCCTTATACCAAATTTCACTTATGGTGATCTCTCCACCCAGCACACTTGTACTTGGGCAAAATCACTCTGTTTCAGTGTATTCATCATAACTTTGTTTTTAGTAGCACAAGATTGAAAACAGCCTAGCATTTACCAATGGATAGTTGAATTAACTGTGGTCTATCCTCTGGAATACTAGGAAGTTATAAAAAGGAATGAAAAAGTTCTCCATGAGTTGATGTGGAAAGATCTTGAAGACAAATATTTAGGAAACAAAAAAATCAAGATGGAGAGAAGTTTCTAGAGCATGGAAGAATTGAAAAATAAGAAAATAGGTTCATATGGGCTCGCATTATGTTTTAAGGATAGAAAAGGAGAAAATGAAAATGATTACCGATAAGGATGGAAACAGAGAAGGATTTGGCAGTCAGGAGACAGGGTGGGGGTCAGTCTTCACCACAAATGGATTACCTCACATAGAATTAAGTAAAATAAAAAATAATAAAGTCGTTTATCGACTAACGGCAAAAACTTAGCTCTCAAGTTTGCATCACTTCAGGGTTAAGAAAAGTTTCAGCTCAGGGTTTCAGGGTTGGCATCTATAAGCTTGGGGCCAGACTTGGCTTACTGTCTGTTTCAGTAGTTTTACTGGAACACAGCCAAACCGTTAGTGTAGGTATTGTCTATGGCTGCTTTTGCAAAGCTAAGTGGTTGAACCATAGAGCCAACAAAGCCTAAATATTTACTGTTGAGCCATTTATAGAAACACTTTGTCAAACTCTGTTCTGGGTTGACATAAGGTCTGAATAAAGTCACCAGTGGACAAGGAAAGCTGTTCACACGCACACACATACCTTAAAATATTTATTATACACATTCTTCAAATTTTTGATTCTTAGTGCTAATTCTATCTCATAGACACACTATCGTATAAATAGCTACATTTAGCTTGCCCTCTTTTGACCAGAAGTGAAAAATTCTCTTTTCCTTCCTTAGCATCAAGTCCTTTCTTCCTTTCTGTATCAAGTTTGACTTGTGTTCCAGTGTGGCTTAAACCAATGTGTGTGTTTCTCATCTTGTTGGCAAAGGCACCTGGTCAGAAATTGGCTTATGGTCTAAGTCATGTCAAGCAGAGCCACTGAAACCCCGTGGAACCCAATCTCAGGATTTTTGTTTGGTTAATACTTCAGGAAGGCCAGGCATGCCTGAAGAAGTAAAGCTGTAGTTCATATGCAATATAATGTCATGGGAAATGGTGGTGCCAATGAGAAAGTCTGCGACAATTCTGTTGGGGAAAATGTTTGTTGTCCTTTTAGAAAGGAGGACGTGTGATTGGTATCTCCCCTTCTCCTAACTTTCTGCCTGAAACGCTTATGTGATATTTGGAGCAGCAGCAGCTATCTTACAGTAGTGAGGCAATAGTCAAAAGAATGAAAACCAATATAGTAGTGAGTTGACTATATGTCACTGGGTTCACTTGGGAAAACAGTTACTCTAGTACTTCAGGAATAAAGGATTTAACATAGAAATGATTACTTACATGACTATTGGAAGACCATGGGGAAAAAAAGATTAGGGAAGTTGCTGTCCAAAATTCAGAGTCAGGGAAAGAGACTTTGAAAACTTCAGCCACAAGGACTGAAAGAGATCTCAAAAGCTCTCTTGGAAACTGTCACAATTCTCAATAATTTCCAAAAGCTTCTATAAACTATCTTAGTCTACAACTATGTAGTTGGTTCTCACATCAGCCAAAAAGATTCTGGGTAGCTTACATTTGCTCTTTCGTCCTCTTACGTCTTTTTCTGTTTTCCGAATATGATCTGGGTTTCTCTTATTAACAAATGGTGATGTACGACAATGCAGAGAAGAGGATCTGGGAAAAGTAGTTCCCAGTTTGTCCCTCCGACTGTAGAAAGGGCTAAAGATGAGCTGAAAAGAGACAATCTAGAACAAAGTGTAAAGACAGAAAAGCTTCAAGACACTGCTGAGTGACTGAGCCAATACCAGCAATGACCTTTCTCAACTACCTTTCATATTATGGGAGAAAATATACCCCTATTTAAGCCACTATCCTTTGAGCCTTCTGTTAATTTTAGCCAAGTATGTGACTAACTGATACACCTTCCTTCTTTGGGAACCATAAGATAATGGACATAGAGATGTTTTGTACTTTCTGAGTACAAAAATGAAAAATTAGTTTGCTTTTATAACATGAAATCTGAAACTGGATTGTGTCATCGTTTTGATGGTCAAAAATAAAGATAAAATGTGACAATGTATTTCAACTCTAGATAACTGGCTCATTCCCAAGTATTCTTTACGTGGCTTCTAATATACTCTTTCCAACCCCCAGATCTTAATTGTCAAAATCCTACCTATTCTTTAATGTTAAGCCAATTGCTGTATGAAAACATCCTTGCTAAGTGCCCAGACACAACTGTTACTCCTATTCTCAGTGATCATGGTACAGAACATCCTTTGCTTCACACTGGATTTAAATCTAGATCAGATCATAGTAGTCACTGTATTTCTCTACCACAAAGGTCAACAAGGTAGCTGTGTTTATTGGAGAATAGCCGTGCCCATTCCCTTGCATATTATCTATGGCTACTTTTCATACTAAAACGGTGGAGTTGAGTAGAAAACTAATATTTGCTGTGCTCTGTGGACCTTCACAGAAAAAGTTGCAAATGCGTATTTTATTGTATTATAAAATAGAGGGCATTATTTGCTTTCTTATTCCCTACAGGATTAGATGTTGCCTTCATCTCTTTCCCACCCAGAATTCTCCATTACATTTTTAGCAGTTCTCCCCCATGGGAACTTGGAATTGCATCAATTTGAAAAAAAAGAACTAACTTTACTAGTCACCTTATTAATTTTGTATGTACCAAACAAAATACAAATATGATATCATAGTGGATACCAACTCTCTTATTCATTCAATAAATTATTTACTGCAATTGGTCTATCCCTGGGACCAGAGCACTGAAGGAACAGGTGAGGCCCCTATGTCATACTTCAGGTTCCTTTTCAGAGGTTGCATTGAATGACCTCATAGACTTGCAGAACTGTGTGGAATTTAAGGTCATGCAGCTCTGTTTATTTTACAGAAGTAGGCAGGAAGCTTCAGTGACTGCCCAAAGTCACTTGACTTACTAGCAAGACCTCACCCAGTACCCAACTCTCAACTACCTGCCCGTAGGAAAGAGCTTTCCAGTTCCGAGAACTGAGTTAGAAGTGCCAAGTTTATTCTCATGCAGTGTTTTCCAGAATGTGTTCTAAGGATTAGATGTTTCCCATTCTGTTAACTAGCATTATGAGGGAGAGGAATCAGAGTCAAACATATTTGGACAACGCTGGATAAAATCAAACTTGTAGGATTTTTCAGAACATTCAGCATTGATATGTTTATCATAAACTTCTAGTTTTCTTCATTCATACTTAGAATCATAAAACTATATATACGACTCTATGTATTATTGATGAGATATTAATGTATATATTAATGGGGTACCATGTGATGTTTCAGAACATGTCAACATTATGTAATGTTTAAATCAGGTTAAACATATCTCCTCAAACATTTATCATTTCTTTATGTGAAAACATTTAAAATTCTTCCTTCTGGCTTTTAAAAATATGCACTATACAACTGTCATCTATAGTTACCCTACCATGCCATAGCATATTAGAACTTCTAACTCCTATGTAACTATAAATTAGCACCCCTTGACTTTGCCCAACCCTGCTACTCTCCCCAGCCTCTAGTAACCCATTCTTCTACAAGATCCATATGTTTATATTCCATATAGGGAGATCTTGTAGTACTTATCTTTCTGTGCCTGGCTTACTTCACTTAATGTAATGATGATCTTCAGTTTCATCCATGTTTTGCAAATGACAGAATTTCATTCTTTTTTATGGTTAAACAGTATTCAAAGGTGTATATGGACCACATTTTCTTTATCCATTCAGCAGTTGATGGACACTTAGGTTGTTTCCCTATCTTGACTTTTGTAAATAGTGCTGGAATGAACATGGAAATGCAGGTGTATTCCTGACATGCTGATTTCATTCCTTTGGATATGAAGTCATAGAATTACTGGATCATATGGTTGTTCTATTTTTAATTTTTTGAGGGACCTATGTACTATTTTCCATAATGTCTGTACTAATTTACATTCCCACAACAGTGTGTAAGCTTTCCTTTTTCTCCACATTCTTGCCGACATATGTAAACTTTAGTCTTCTTGACCAGATAGCCATTCTCACTGGGTTGAGGTGATCTCTCAGATGGTTTTGTTTTGTTTTGTTTTGTTTTGTTTTTACCAGGGATTGAACTCAGGGGTACTCAACCACTGAGCCACATCCCCAGCCCTATTTTGTGTTTTATGTAGAAACAGGGTCTCACTGAGTTGCTTAGTGCCTTGTTGCTGAGGCTGGCTTTGAACTCGCGATTCTCCTGTCTCAGCCTCCCAAAGTGCTGAGATTACAGGAGTGTGCTACCATACCTTGCTTCTCTGATAGTTTTGACTTGCATAATCCTGATGATTAGTGATGTTGAATATTTTTTTCTTATACCTCTTGGACATTTGTATGCCTTCTTTTGAGAAATCTCTATTTAGGTCCATTGCCCATTTTTAAATCAGGTTGTTTAATCATGAATTTCTAAGAGGGAAATAAAGCATATAGTTTGATTGATAAGGAATCCCCTCCTCCAATATCTTGTGGAATAAGTGTTCTTTAGGGCATTGAGTAAGCAGTGGTGATAGTGGGACTGCTCCTTGTCATCCTTGCAGGTTATTAGGTATATTCTCAGGAAAATTATAAGAGAACAGTTGCTGATAACCTTATCATCCTTTACTCTCACTCTATTAGTTATCCATAGCTGTGTAACAAATAACCCCAAAAGTAGAGGCTTGGAACAATAAACATGTATTATTTCAAAGTTTCTTGGGGTCAGGGATCTTTGTTCATGTTTTCAAAGCCCTCTGATTCAGGGTGTCTCTCTAGGAAAGGTGCCAAGATGCCATCTGGAGCTGCAGTCATCTCACAACTGGACTGTGGGAGATCTCCCAAGCTCACTCTTGAGGCTGTTGGCTGGGCTTAGTTCCTTGTGTGTTGCTGGACAGAGACAACAGTGTCTTGCCACATGAGACCTCTTTATTGGGCTACTCACAATATGGTTGTTTGCTAGAGGATGGAGGATAGGTACAGAGAGGCAGACACAGAAGGACAGAAACAGAGCAGACACACAGAAAGAAGGGGAAGGAGAAAAAAAAAGAGTAGAGATAAGTTTTGTATAGCCTAATTTCCAAAGTGCATTCCCTTCACTTTTGTCACATTCTTTTTGTTACCAGGAAGTCCCTAGATCCAGCCCATACATAAGATGAAGATACTGCATAGGGGATGAATTCCAGGTGTCAAGGACCATGGAGAGCCATTTAGAAATTGCCTATCACACTCACATTCCAAGGTTTTCTTCCCACCTTATACGTCTAGTCTATGCAGCAGATATTTCAGTGAGACAGCATTTTGAAGTAGTATTTTATTTGAGGCAAGCACTTTCCATTTTAAGAAAAAAATAAAGAAGCATTCAGATGGGTTCAGGTCATGGAGGATTATTTTAAGGATATCCAGGGAAGTCAGTCTCATAGCCCATCTGCCATTGTTTTGGATATGGTAGTAATCCCAATGATACTGTTAATAACCAGCATGTAGTCAATGCTTCCTTTGTGCCAGGTGCTCTAAGTTCTTTTCATGTATTGATTCATTTATTCCTTAACACAATCTTAAGAGGAAGGTATACTCCTTATCCACACTGTAGAAATGAAAATACCCAGGCACAGAGAAATGAAGTGGCTTGCTAAAGGCCATGTAACTCAGAAGAATGGAATCACTCAACTCCACTAAAATTGATCTCATTAAAGAAACGGGTGAACTTCTGGTTGCCAAAAGAAAGGCATCCTTTTCAGCTGTGTGATGCTGCACCTCTCAGAACCCTCTGTTGCTGCTGATCTCACTTCATTTTTCTTAGCTGCTGAGACTCTCTCTTTCTCTCTCACTCTGTGTGTGTGTGTGTGTCTGCTGATGCTTCTTTTTCTCTGGTTGCTTTATTGTGGGCTTTCTGTAGGCATATCTAGTTTATTAATTCACAAATTCCCTAGGGCTCTACCCTCAACTCTTCTCTAATTTCTCTGATGCCAGCAAAATTTCATCCATGGCCATGGAGTTCTAAATCTTTATCCCCAGGGGAAAAAAAAAAAAAAAAAAAACAATGAGCTGATCACCCTTTCTTCATGTCTGCTTCTTGTCCTGAGCTCCCCATTTCTGAGATACCACTTTCTACTCCATTGACCAAGCCAGAAACTCCAGATTCATTCGAACCCCAACTTCCTTTATCTTGTCTATACCATCAACGTCTGAATTCTACCTTCTTGATGCCTCTCCTATGAGTCCCCTCCTCTTTGGGCCCTACCATCCCAGCTTTGGCATCTAATTTTCCTGCCTAAACTTCTACAGATGCCTCCTTACTGATCTCCCTGCATCTATTCTCACCCTTTCCAGTACATCCTTTATACTGCTGTTAAAATGTTTTCTTCCATCAACCATGTCTGATCATGTTATTGTTCAAAATGTTTCAATGGTTCCCAGCTGCTTACAGATTAATATCTAAAACTCCTTAACCAGACAGACAAGTCCTTGATAATCTGGTTCTTAACTTCCTTACAGTCTTATCTCCCAATGCACCCTTGTTAATACTAAACTTTGCATATTAATTTTAAAAACTTGTTCCTGTTTAGAAGTCTAGCATTCTTTCCTGATATATCTTGTGAACTTCGGCTTGTCCCTCAAGATTCAGATTAAATACTGCCTCCCCCAAGATGTACCTAAGTAGAACTGGGCCTCTTAATGTCACATCACCCTATTCAACATGCTGCAATCTTAGGGTTTGACTGAACCCCCAGAGATTTGTACTCTGGGAGGATCTCGGCACCTAGTAAGATCAAGAAGCTCAGAGTACATACAAGCAAACACACTGAAGCTTCCTGCACAAACTGGAAAACATTTTTTTCCTGTGTCAATAGGCTGGGAATTAAGAATTCACAATGTTGTTACTTATTTCTAAGGGTTCCTTCATGATCTGACAGTAATATATTCCTCACAAAAATAATCTCAAGTATCAGGTAGACTGAGATCTCTTTCGTATCTCTGCTTTCCACATGGCAGCCTCAGTAATCTTTTAAAACACACAGCTGATCAACTCTTTCACTGTCTCTAACACACCACACCCAACTTAAAATACTGTATACCTTAATACTCTCAAGTTAAAATTAAGCAAAAAAAAAAAAACTCCACTTCTTTTTTTATTTTTTATTTTTGATACTGGAGATTGAACTCAGGGGCACTTGACCACTGAGCCACATCCCCAGCCCTATTTTTGTGTTTTATGTAGAGACAGGGTCTCACTGAGTTGCTTAGTGCCTCGCCATCGCTGAGGCTGGCTTTGAACTTGCGATTCTCCTGTCTCAAAAACTCTACTTCTTTACATGTCCTGCCCCATCTGCTCCCGCTGTCTGTGTTGCAACTATGCTAGCCTTTTTCTGGGTTCCTTGGACTTGCCTTCCCTGGCCCATAAAGGACCTTTGTATGAGCTCTCTGTCTGAATCTCTTTCCATTCTTCTTCCCCTGGTCAATTCATCCTCACCATCAGTGTCGCTTCCTCTGGGTAGCTTTCCAACCTTGTGTAGATCCAACCACCATGCAACCGTCCTCCAGAATATTTGTCACATTGCATTCTGGTACTTAACACTGGTAATTTGGTTGGTGTCCATTTCCTAGGGCCAGCTAGTGAGCTCTGTGAAGGCTGGAATCATGTCTCTTAGGTTCCCTGTTGTATCCCAGTGCCTGCGCAATGGTTAGCATAAAGGAGGAGCTCCACAATTATTTGCTCAATGAATGAGTGAATGAATATCAAGAATAAAAGGGGGTTTCATATTGCTTTTACCTTCAACACTACCCAGCATTTGCATCTATGCCTTTTAATTTTCTACGGTGTTTTCAGATAAGCTATCTCAATTAATTTCAACTGACTTTAAGTGTAGGAAGGGCAACCTAATACAGGCTACTTGTTCAATGTTTCGTGCTAATAAGAAATAATTTATACCAACAACCAAGACTTGTTGCTGTTTAGAACAGGTTTCTGGCCATTAGACAACCAATAAAGGAAGCCAAAGATGATGTAGAACTCACCAGGGAACATCTATACATAAAACAATAAAACAGAAATATTCAAACAAGTGAAAATAAAAACAAAATAAATTTTAGTTTAGGCCAATAGAGCTTTAGTTCATGGAACATAGACAAAAAGCATACTCTGAATGCTGTCATTTTAGCATGTACTGTGTGGGCTCTGAGGAAGAACACGTTTCTTTTCTCTGTACAAAAGGGATTGGTTAATATTCTATCATAATTCTCATCAAAATTTAGATGGTCAATAAATAAATGTTGGCTTCACTCTTAATATAACTATGTTGTATGCAAATGAGAATAATTAATCACTTAGTAGGTTAAAAGGGTAACTAGATCCATTAGTTTCAAAGAGCAACCTCAAACTAGGTACATTTTTTCGTCTAACATTTTGACAAGACCAACTAAAAACAATTTGTATTTTAAAAATTCACATAATTTAAGAAAATAAGTGCTTTAAAGTTACTGGTAAAATACACCCTTTTAAATTCAGGTGTTACTTAATAAAATGGCCAATTAACTGCGAATTTACATGAGAAGTTAATCAAGTGTTTACTGAGCAATGATTATACATCCAGCACTGAGCCTTTCGTAGGGCTTATAAATCTGAGCAATTCTAGTTTCTCCACTAGTCCACTTAAATTAATTTTTATCCTGAGTTTAGTGTACTTGTTAATAGCTTGAGGAGTGAAGGAGGAGGAAGTGTGAGTATAGAGAAAGGGGGTATAAAAATACACCCTAGATGTTCAAAAATTCGTGTACAGGGGTTTTCGTTCCGTTATTTACTGAAGTGAGACTTGGTAACAGTTGATAGTCTAGGGAAAGTTAGTTTCATTCTTTTGGTGGAATGTATACAGTTAACAATTCCTGTATTTGTCCATATTTTCAGTGAGTAGACCTTACTGTTGCTATTAGCAAATACAAAAAGTGAAAAGAGGGCGAGAGAAGGTAGTATTGTGCCTGCCCTGTTAGGTCTTTCCGGAGCTAGGTGTGCGTTTGCCTGCTCCAAGTTGTCAGCGCCGGCAAACCTGTCCTCGCTGGGAGGCTTGCTCTCGTGCGGCGCTCACAGGAGGCTAAACGTGTGGCGCAAAGAGCGCGGCAGACAGTGTCAATGCCGCCTCGGGATCACCGCCTGCGCCCGGTGCGGGGCAGCTGGGCAGTTGAGCCCGACAGCCAGAACCACGCGTCCAGGGCTGGTGCAGCGCGCTTGCGCGTTGTCACGTGGTGGGAGCTCCGCACAGAGCGGGTTAAAAGTCATGACCGCGGAGAGCCAGCGAGCGCCCTATCGGTCGGCGCTCTTGATTCCCTTTAACCGGGTTTGGCGGGGGCTGCTCGGCTGTGCTTGACCACCTCCCGATCCATCGGCCAAGCTCAGCTCTGTGAAGCGAGCAGAGCCGCCTAGCGCCCTTCCTCGTAGACTGCACACGCGCACGAAACCGCGTCTTTCAACTGACAATGAAGCCGTAGCCGCGCAGCTCTGCTGCTTGAGGCGCATGGGCGCGAGGCAGCGAGGGGGAGGGGAGGAGGAGGACCGTTGGGCCAAACCCCGCCTCAGCACGCTCCCCTATTGGCGGGCGCCACGGTTCTGGGCCCGCCCCCTAACGGATCTGTCGCTTTGTGACAGGCGGAGGGGCCAGTTCCTGTTGGGTCGGGGGCGGAGTTAGAGGTTGCCTGAGCTCCGCCCGGACTCCGGGGGGCTCCTCCTCCTGGTCTTCTCCGCTGGGCGGGCGGCGGGCGTGAGGGAGAATGTCATTGCTTCTCGGAGCTGTGGTGCCACCTCCGTCTGCTCCTTCTAATCTGGCACCCTCGTCCGGTCTGCTTTTGCCGCCGCCGCAGCTGCACTGGGGATACGGATGGCTAGTGGGGCGCAGGGGCCATCTGGGTTGAGAGAGCGGCGGTCGCAACCGCTGCTGAGGCGGAGACTCCCCGCCGCCGCCTCCACCCCCCCGTCCCCCGGCCTCGCGGCGCTGAGGGCGGGAGCGCGCTGAGCTCTTCCCTCCTCCTCCCTTTTCTTCCTCCTCCTCCTCTTCTTCTCCCTCCTCCTCCTCCTCCTCCTCCTCCTCCAGGTCCCCGCCCAGCACCCCTCGCACCAGGCGGCGGCGGCGGCGGCGGCCGCGGAGGAGAGCAAGACCCGCCGCCGGGGCACAACATGGCGGAGCCCTCGGCCCCGGAGAGCAAGCACAAGTCGTCCCTCAATTCGTCCCCTTGGAGCGGCCTCATGGCCCTGGGGAACAGCCGACAGAGCCACCAAGGGCCCGGGGCCCAGTGTGCGCCCAAGGCGGCGAGCGGCGCGGCGCCGCCGAAACCGGCCCCCGCGGGGCTGTCCGGGGGGCTGTCGCAGCCGGCTGGCTGGCAGTCCTTGCTCTCCTTCACCATCCTCTTCCTGGCCTGGCTTGCCGGCTTCAGCTCACGGCTCTTCGCGGTCATCCGCTTCGAGAGCATCATCCACGAGTTCGACCCGTGGTAAGTGCTCCGCTGCCCCTCCCCCGCCCGCGGCTGGGGGACGCGGGACGGCCCTTCTACCCGCCGCGGCTTTCGGGGTCTTGGCCCCGCTCGCGTCCCGGTCGCGGCGGGCGCGGATCCCGGAGCTGCGGGCGAAGTTTGCCCCGAGCAGCCTGAGGCGGAGCGTCGGGGTCCTGGAGCGGAAGCCTGACCCTCGGCGGGGCCCGTGCCACCGTAGCCGCGAGGGTGGGCGCAGCCGCTCCGGGCGCAGAGTTCCGACCCCCAGCGCCGGGAGTCGGTGGGTCTCCTTGGCGGAGTCGTGGCCCGCTCCTAGAGCTGCCCGCGCTTCCCGCCCGCGGCTCGCGAGCTCTTTCATATTTTTTGCGGGAGCGTTTTTGCTGGTTGGGATGGGATCGGCCCGGGGTTGCCCTGTTAACGCTGGAGGTGAATCTAGATGTGCTGGAACCCTGCATGCTCAGCCTCGCAGTTTTACGCTTTTCTACTCTTTTTGCTCTCACACGAAAAGGGAAAAGGAGAATGGAGTGTTGTAGGAAAGGAAATAATATCCCTGAAAGTGATCTGAAAGCCAGTGGTTCTTATTTATTCAACGTTAGGTATTTTCTGGAGGGGCTTTTTTCAAGGCCCTATTAAGTGCACTCGGCACCTCACTGTTCCACAATCATCTCGGATTGCTTTTTAGAGCAAGATCATTATTCTGTTAGCCAAACTATCACCTTCAGTGTGTTATGCCTAGTATCAGAAAGCATTGCATTAGTTCCTTTATCGGTCTCTTCAGGAAGGTTTGTGCATAAGAGAACTAACAGTACCACAGTATTAGGATCCCTAGATTATAGTGCCGAAGTTGCACATAGTGTAAGAGACTACCCCAGTGTTTTAGGAAATTACCCCACTCAACACTAGCTAATTTAGTATACTGACCTGTGAGTTATCTAGGCAGGAAGATTGCTTTAACTTTTTTCCCAGCTTGCCCAACCTGAGTGAAGTTTTTTTCACCGGAGAGTATGCCTTTTAGACTAGTTTAATTCATCTTGTTGCCCTATCAGCCTTGAGTTAATCCTTTTAATTAGACCTGATTAAACTTTAGAATGTTTATTTTATCATTTGAAACACATAGAGAATCTTGTTGAGAATCACCAAATACATAGATTATTAGTGTTTGGGGGGCTAACTTATATTAAGATTGGATTTGGGATCTGCTTTTACGAAGAGAAAAATTTATACTGCAACATATATTGAATACCAGAGGAGCCCACTCATGGAGAATTCAATTTAGATAAGCAGTTAATTACTCTGACATTCTATGAGATCTTTAATCCCATTTTAGAGGTTTTAATTTTTTTTTTCTAACTCTGGTTTTCTTTTTGTAATAACCTTTATGTTATTTGAAATCACAGAAGGAAAATATTGGTGTGGATTATTTCTGAGCCTAAGAATATCCGCGAAACCTTATTAACTAGACAAGTGTACTTCCGTAGTCTTAGCTTTGAGACACTTAAGCAAATTAGATAAAATGAAATTAGAACCAGAAAATGAAAACTTCTAGTATTCACCCAACAATTTGAAAAGAGAAAGTTATGTCTTTTCAGATTAAAGCAGAAGTGCATGGTTGATCAAACATGTTGGGTAACAAAAGTTGTAACTAGTACTTCCAGAGAGTAATTTTTAAATGTTTTCAGAGTAACATTTTTACAAAAGGAAGACTGAGAACTGTTTAAGAGGAACTCTGAAGCTGAAATTGTTTTGCAGAAAAATTTCACAACTGAACAAGAAGATTTTTGTCATTTTTTCCTCTTGTTTTGAAGGAAGATTGGAAATCTATACCATTAGCCAAAGGTTACTACTGAAATTGAATAATATAATCATGAAAAGCCTTATTAGATTGCTTTACAAATTGCTTAAATATTACTTTTTAAAAAGGGAATAAGAACTAAAAGTTGACTTCTTTCTCCAATTTAAATAATTTTTTTTCAGGGCATAACCCTTTTTCATTAGCATGAAAATCTGTATTGCTTGTATTTTTTTATGTATTAAAACACATTTCTTATTCATCCTTTAGTAAGTCTGTACCATTTGAATTTTAGTTCATATCCACTAATCATAAAGTACATATATCTTTTCAGTCTTAAAGACGTGCTTAATTTAGGTATTCTGCTTAGCAAGAGTTTTAATATTCATGTTTATTCTTGATTAAATGTTTATGCTTATAATGTTAGATAATTCTTGTTAGTAGTAAACAGACATATGTAATAAATGAATTGTCCCTATACCTTATTGTGAATGAAGATTTGTCAGTTTGTCAGTATGAGTCACCTATAATGGCTAATTCAGGTGTCTTAATGAGAGAACCACGTTTCAAACAAAAAACAACATAAAAAACCCTTGTCTTCTCATTTAGGTTTTTCTTTTCATATCTTTTGAAGATCTCAAATAGGCATGTTATTCTTTCTTGTCTAATTCTTGTCATCATTCTTGTTGGAAAAAAAAATGTAAAGGGGGGATTGTGTAGATTACCTGTTATTTGGATTTTAAAGCAGTTTTTCTTTGAAGCTGCTAGTAATGCCAACACTTTAACAGGTCTTTAGTCTAACCAGTCTAGTGTTATATACTAGCTTGGAGTTGCTTATCATATAGCAATGGCATGAACCTTTAATAATATTTAAATGTTCTTTTCATACTCTATATCTGTAAACCAGTTTATTTTGGCCTGCCCATATCTTCCTCAACCCCATTTTCCAAGTCTGGTTTCATTTCTGAAGTCTTTAGTGAAAGACTTATTCTCTGTGAGTTATTTCTATAAATTTTACAGTAGTTCTTATATTTTGTGAAATTCAAGTTAGCTACCAAAGTAACTTGTTGACATAGTTATACTTGTTTTTTTTTAACTTTGTCACCCAAGTTATTTTATAAATCTTAATGCATACTTATTAAAGTACACTGCACTTTTCTAGAACTTGGCAACACTTTTGATTAAAATTCCTCACTTTTTCACTTAGTAATTTGCTTTTTTCTCAGTTGAGTTGATCTTGAGAAATCGTTTGAGATTATGTTGCTTTTAGCTACCACACATTTGGTTGGTCAACTAGTTTTAACAGCACCTAACCATCTTATCTGGAGCAAACAGTTTCTGCATATTTTTATTGTAACTATTAATGCTTGTACATTATAATACCCACATCCTTTCCCACAATCATTATCTTGTTAAATTATGGTAGCTTTTTCCAGAAACTACCCTCCTGACTCAGGGAGCTTTTACATTGCTTCTGTGGAAAGGTTATGTAGTGAGTGAGAGAGAAATTCTCTGAACCTTAGCTTTTGTCTACAGTGATCAAAAGGCAGCAGATGCCTTTTACAGGACTCAAAGTTTTAGTTAAGAGTCAAAAGTTGGAATGCAAATTTTTCCATAGAAACTATGGTAGAAATAGGTTAATTGGTACAAACATGTTTTCAAAGTAGTGATAAGCCTTGAACATAAGCTGTTTGTAAGTTGGGGACTACTTCCTGTACTTTGAGGTCTCCATGTTTTTCTTCACTTTGCAGATGACAAAAAGATGCTATTGACCTTATTTCTGAAGAAGACAAAATGGGTAACAAAACAAGTTTTAGAAAAACGCCCCCAAATCTTAAAAAGTAATTTTGACTGTGGGATCATTAGCAACAGCAGTCCAGCTGCACTTCAAAACAGGTATACTGTCACTGATTTCATTGTAATTTAAAATTTTTTCTAGCCTTGAGCTTCTGAGAACATTCTAAGTTGCAAATATACATAGTGGGGTGGGGGGTTTTGAGTTGTTGGATTGGGTGATGAGATTGGACCTCCTTCCACTTTAAATAATGTGGGACTCCCATAAGTAGTAATCATGGATTTCATGAGGCATATAATAGGTCCTGAGGTAGTTAGGATCTATCATCAAAGACCTTGGAACCTTTTTTATATCTTCAGGGCTAACTTGGATAGGACTGCATGCTCCTTACTGCCATAAGTAGTTTACATAAAGACAACATTGGTTTAGACTAAGCATTAGAAACTCAAAAGTTAAGAATTCCTGTTAGTGGCTCTGACCTAGTTTTCATGAATATGGGGAAACTTAGCAGCCTGATCTCCAGTTTTTATGTTCGCAAAAAGCATTGAGTATATGGGAAAATGTTAAAAATTTCTCTATTGTAATATCAGTATTCATTAGTAGTACACATGTGCTCTCAGAAATAAAGAATGGAAAGGTTAATATTTTTGAATGACCAAATCACATTTTTTTTCTTTAGTTTGTTTACTTTGAAAACGTAATGATTTTAGGAATCCATAATACTGCTGTTAATCTGAATTATAAAGTCCCCACAGTTCAACAGACCTATATATTATTAAATGATTGTATTATGAAAATTTTCAGACATACAAGAAAATGGAAAGATGCACCTAGATTCTTAATATTTTACTTTGTTTTATCATTTCTATCTATTGGTGCTTTTAAATACTGCTTGAAGACTGGTAGTACATTGTTTACTCTCTGATATGAGGAATGTTATCTTGTTCCTCAACTCCATGATGAAGATCTCTTATTTCTTGATAGGATTTGTTTTCTGTAATACTTTAACATAAATGTATATAAATACTGTTTCTATACCTACTATCCATCCAGGTTTTGGTTAAAGTTCAGTATAGGCTAGGACCTGCAAATGTACTGTGTGGGACAAATTAGTATTACTGAAAGGAGAAAGAATATAAATGATTAACTTACTACTTTGTCTTCACCCCTTTGCTTTACTTGATTCTGATGGATGCTTTTTTGCTTTTAAATCACGTTTCTGAGAAGTGTCTTCACCTTACCATACTTCTGACCAGGAATAATTTCCAAGGATTCAGAAACTGATGGAAATGGCAATGTAGGAGGAGCTGGGGAGGTGGTCTTAGGTGGGGATAAGTGTTGAGACAGGTAGGAACAGTTGCTCCAGAGACTCCCATATTTTAGATTAATGTAGGTTAATTGGCATTTATAGGCTTAGCACTACAAATGCGTAACCACTATCAGAATTTTATGCCTTAGGAAAAATGCTTTCATATTGTCAAGTGAAAGACAAACATATTTTGGAATATAACTTGTGCATAAGTTGATGAATGTCTCTGTTGTTCAAGTTTTTGCTGTTTGTAGATAAATAAATCTGAAGGATTATGATTGTTATACTAATTAAATTGACTATCATCTGTAACTTTCTGTGGAACTGGGTGTTGCAGGATAACGTTCTAAATGGTAGTAGATCAAAGTTTTTATAGTGTCTTAGAATTTGTATCTTAGAATTGAGAAGATGAGGGGGACAGCTTTGATTTCCTTAGACAAAATATATTTTAGTTTAGTATTTTCCACAAGGAATGAAAACTACAGGTCTGCCTGACTCCAAAGTGTATGTTCTTTTTTACTGTACTCTTGGTCTCCAAGGCAGGCTTAAATGAAAATGCAGTTTTAAATTTATGTTTTTTAATCAGTTGCTCTAATTTAATTCTGAACATACTGGCCTATCAAAATGCCTAGTCCCACTCTTTCCTCTAGCTAACTAAGCTCACTAGTTGAATGATGGTTGATTACTTTGGTTGTTTTAGGGGAGAGAGAGAAGTTAATGACAATTTCAAGTTTTTTTAAACTAGAATGACCAGGAAATTTTCAGAAACAGGACTTTTAAGGAAGTAGCTGGATTGTATGAATAGATGATTGGATCCAGTTGAATAGTTGAATGTTTTTTAGGTTTATTTTGTCTGTGAAAAGTTCATATTAATGAGATTAGAGGTATTAAGCCAGTCCAGCTAGCTAAGGGGATTATGAAACAAATAACTGAACTTTCAGAGTAGACTCAGACTTCAACATCTTAATGGGTTTTTGGAGTATATGTTAGCCACCTGTCTTTTTGCTTTCTGGAAAAGAAGCTGAAGAACAGAGGGATGAAATACCTAAGGTGTTATAGTTACAACTTGGCTAGATTATTTTTCATTTTCATTGACCATCTATATTAGAGTATTTTGAGAGGTTGTTTGAAAATTGTTACTTCTGTTACCATTCACTTCGGATTGACAGTGTTGGAAATGTTGATAATTCAAGTTTAGATATGGAAACAAATGGAACTTTTGTGTGAAATTTACTAATTTGGAATTGGTGATATAAAAAATCGTGTATCTTATTGTTTGTACTGGCCAGGTTTGCCTTAAGAAGAACATCAGACCAAATTGACCAAATGAAGTTGGAGCAAAGGATCATAACTGGAAACTCACTTGTTAAATTATTATACCATCTTACTTGAGCAATCAACAGTAAACATAAGAGTATGGAATTATTGGGTTGGGATTGTTGCTCAGTGGTAGAGTGTTTGCCTTGCATGCATGAGGTACTGGGTTCAATCCTCAGCACCACATAAAAAATAATTTTTTTGAAATTTGACAAAAAAGTATGGAATTATTGCAAAGCAGCACTCTTGTACTCTTTGAGGTTGTCTTTCAAAATAAGTCTTAAATGTTTATATAAACAAAAGCAAAGCAATGTGTTCTGCAAACGCTTATATAGATGAAAAGGTGATTTCAGTCTTTAAAACTATTTTAAATGTGGAACTATAACAGGCTGAAAATTATAAATCTAATATATAGTAGAATTAACCCCACATGACCATTACCCAGATCAAGTCATTGCTACTACCTCAGAAGCCCTGATGTATGCCTTCCCAATCCCCCACTTGCCAACTTTTATAGTAATTAATGAATTCTTTTTTTTCCCTCATAGGTGGTAAAACTTTATGTATTGCTAAATAACATAGTTTATTTTTGCCTATTTTTAAACTTTAGATAAATGAAATTTTGGCTTTGGTGTTTTGCTCTTTTTGCCCAGCATTGCTTTTAAAATTTGAGTTTAGTAGTCAAAGACTAGTCAAGAAAATGTGGCTAATAATGTGACTAACTAGGCTTTTTACCCACTTCAAGAGATTGATTGCTCTTTTATAGCAGGAAGTGCTTGTAAGAAAGGAAGGGGGAAGACAGCCTCTTAACTTAAGATAAAAAAAAATGTTTCAAAGCTTAACTCTTGAGATGGAGACAACTTTGTCCCTAGATAACCTTGACAACTATTTTTAAGGTGCTATCTGGCCAGAGAGTGTCAGTCTTTCAGCGGACACTGAGAACGCAAGTATGAGGGGATTGAAGGAGACCTTACTGTCTTTCAAAAGACAGATGATAGTTAGATAAATGCACAATTATTAGGTTTAAAACTATGGCTTTTAGTGGACATGGAAGCTCCTAGCTACTCAGGAGGCTGCAGTAATACATTCACTAGAACCCATGAATTCAAGACCAGCCTGGACAACATTGGGAGAGCTCATCTCAAAGACAAAAACTATGGCTTTTATAAGCTGTTGCTTATATTGAAGTATTGTATGTATGTTAAAATCATCTTAAGAGAGTGGTTGGTAATTTTTGAAAGAAGGAAAGTGAATACTGGAAAGGAATCTGAACTGAAGGAATTCAGGAGAACCCTAAGAACACAGGCTACTTGATGAACTGGTGTTTTTTGTAGAGGATTGTTGATCCTGGTTTGTGTGTGATTAATATTCATTTATATTGATATGGAATCTCAGATATTATCTTGCATTTCTCTCCATGTTGCTTCCGTCTGTTAGTTCACAGCTACCAATTTTATTCTCCATTTCATTTCCTTTATTGATTTAGTAGCTATCTTCATCTTCTGGAGGAATGGAAAAGGTATGATATGAAGATTCCTTCAAAAACTGTCCTCAGGATAAAAAATTTAATTCAAAGAATGATAAAAGGCCATTGGTCTTTATGTAGGAGCTTGAAATCTGCTGGGATATGAGAATTTTTTATGTGTGTTAGCAAATGTTTTAGGACATTGGAAATGTGATTCTGACAAGGTTTTCTTTTAATCAGCAGTTCTTAAGTAAAATAAATATGACAGCTTTCTAATGCATTTCTATTTATTGGTCAATGATTTTGATCAAATTTGATGGCATTTTTCTATTCATAAATATATAACTCTGCTACTTGTAGATAGTTTGTTTCTTTTTTGAACAAGCAAGGAGCTGTCATTATAGTTAATTTATTGTTAACTGAAGAAAAGTTTTAATCCGGGACTGCCTTTCTTCAAACTCTCAATTTAGTCATCCAGTGTTTCTATAGAATTCAAACTTAAAATTTAAACCATGTATCATAAGAAAGATGTACAGCAGACTGGCAGTGTGACTTAGGGATGGAGTGCTTGCCTAGAATGCATGAGGCCTTGGATTCAGTCCCAAGCACCGCAAAAAAGAAAAAAGATGCACATACTTACATCCCATCACCACAGAATCTTCTGTAGTACACTGCTGTGAAGTAACATAAATGCCTTGAATTAAGTAGGCTCTATTTGGATAATGGTCCAATATAATGATTTTAAGCTATTTTAATACCCCAAGTATTTTCTCTTGTGTGAATTCCTCAAGGGGATATGCTTTTCTGAAATGAATTAACTCAAGAAACATGGTAAGCATTGTTCTTTGAGAAATATCATTTTGATGATAGCTTATTGGCTTTCTGTGAGAGGTAATGGGTACAGGGCTTGTTAATCCCAGTATAAAACAAACTTACTTTGGTTAAATTTTACTTAGGATTATTCATTTAACTTAATAGACTGGAGTTACATGGAAGATTTTAACACTTGTAAAAGTACTCAAGGAGACCAATTCATTTATTTGCCTGAATTGGTAAGATACTGTTATGGTGATTTGAATTTTGATGCTTATTTTTCCCTGTAATGAATAATAGTAATGTATTGTTACTCTTACTATAACTTATTATAACTCCTATTATAGACAGACAAGATTCTTTAAAGCAAGAAAGAAATTTCTAATTTTCCTGCAATATCTTACACAGTATTAGGAACTCAATGAGTGCTCATTGAATATCAAGACAGACCCTTTCTCCTTAATAATCCATTTTTTTGTTTGTTTTGGTCAGAATGGTAATAGATACAGTAAGTCTCCTTTAATAAATCTTGAATTTCACTGCGATTGCAGTAAATCATGTATAGTAAATATCAGTCTTGCTCTTTTTTTTGTAATCCCACTTTTAATAAAGTTGTTTTAATCTTATAGAAGAAGAAGATTGAGGGAGAAAGGAGATGATAGTGCTTACAGAAGAAATGATTTATGTGTCATTGGTTGCCATTAGCAATTGAGAGGTGAAAAGCTAGATGGATATGTTAGGAAAAACTTTGAGGGAGATTTTAGTTTCATGAGTATTTCCTCAAAGTAGAAATAACATGAATTCATTCTCATGTTTTAATTTACTAGTTAAGGAACACTGAATCAGACAGTAACAGTGAGTTAATATTAAAAAATCATATGAGGGGCTGGGATTGTAGCTCAGCGGTAGAGCGCTTGCCTCGCATGCGTGAGGCCCTGGGTTCGATCCTCAGCACCACATACAAAGTAATAAAATAAAGACATTGTGTCCATCTACAGCTAAATATATATATATATATATATTTAAAAAAAATCATATGAATTACAAAAGTTTCATTGTTAATTTTTGAAATGGTAAATGGAAGGAAGATATCAATAAAAGTTAAGTTTTATTAACTGACATTTTTAGGACTGGTAAGAATTGAATTTATCATTGCGTACATTGATAGTAGTTGGAATGTATTAAACTCATGCACATGGTAAATTTGGGTGGGGCTGTATTAATGATCCATATTGTTTCCTGCCTTTTGGTTTAACTCTAGGGTTATAGGTAATTAATATGCAAATGCAGCAACACTTTAGGAAGCCATCACAACTCTGACTGGTCTCATTCAAACTTTAATAGGAGGTTAAAGAATACTAAAGAAAAATACTCGTTAGAAATGAAATTAAAATGTCTTTGCAATGAAAATAGCTTTGTGTCTAATTACTGGAAAGAGCATTAAATATAGTAGATCTTTTATGTTAAATAAATCAAGATATAAAGTCTTGATCTTCTTTTACTATGAATTGAACTCTAGAAAAATAACAGGTCAGCTCTTTACAGTATAACTTCATATAATACTAGCTATATTATCCTGTGAGTCCTAAAACTGATAGGCTATACTAATCTCACAAGATGTTTTTACTTTGCAATAATGTCTGATTTGGAAAAAACAAAACCAAAACATTTCTATCAATGTGCCTTTTAAAAAAAATGTTATATTTAGCAGTATTTGTTGAATACATTGATACTTGAAACACGGCATATGTTCTTAGTTTTCAAAATTTAGTAAACTTGCTCTGTGGACATTTAGTTTCAATACCCAGATTATTTTTACTCTAGACCAGAACTAAAGAAGGCTTTTATTTTATTATGCTACACAGCTTTCTGGCATTTAAAGGAGGAGCAGGATAATGAAACTATTAGAGGTGGGTGAAACAAATCTTAAAACTGTGTAAAGGCCAGTCATATGTTCAAAGTAGAAAAATGAGCTTGAGAAACAACTAAAATCTTCTAGAAAAAAAATATTTTTTGAAGGTTGTTAAAATGAATCAGTCACTTCATTAAAAGGGAGATCTTTTCTCCTGTTTAAGTTGGTTTATTTTAGTTGTTGAAATAATATATTACATTTAAAGTGTCTAATATAAACAGCCTATATACAAAAAGTTTTCCTTTTGAAATAAAATAAAAATCATTATGAATACTTAAAAAGAATTTGTATAATTTAAGCAGAGTTGGATATAAGTAATGACATTAATATAAATACTTTTTTTAAAAAACTCTCTTAAATTTTTTTTAGTTGTTGATGGATCTTTATTTTATTCATTTATTATTTATATGTGGTGCTGCGGGTCGAACCCAGTGCCCCACGCATGCTAGGCAAGTACTCTACCACTGAGCTATAGCCCGAGCCCAGCTACAGCCCCAGCCCTATATAAATACCTTTTTATAAATTAAAGTATATTTAAAATGAAGCTTGCATATGAAGTGGAATGTGTACACTTAACTATATTTAATTATGAAACTTAAGGGTAAACACCTGTGAACTTCCTACCCAACTATAGAAGTAGAACATTACCAATTTCACATCTATCTCTGTTCTTTATTAGACCTTTCCCTTTAGGTCTAGGAAACAATTAGTTTGAGTTTTAACATTTCCTTTGCTATAATTTTATTTATTTGTTTGTTTGTTTATTGTGGTATTAGAGATTGGATTCAGCTCTTTATGCATACTGTTGGATAATTGTTCTACCACTGCGGTATATGCCCAGTCTTCTCACCATATTTTTTGAATATCCTCATATATGTGTATATAAACAGTATATTCCTAAGTTTTGCTCTCTTTGGAACTTAAAAAAGGAGGATTTGTCTTTTTTTCATACTGAAGATTGAACTAGGGGCACTTTACCACTAAGCTACGTCCCCAGCCCTTTTTATTTTTATTTTAAGATAGGGTCTGGATAATTTGCTGAGACCAGCTTTGAACTTGTGATTCTTCTGCCTCAGCCTCAGCATCCATTATACGTCTACTAGTTTAAACATTTTGGATTTCCAGTTTTTTGCTATTATGTGTGCATGCTGCTAGGATATACACCTGGGGCTGAATTGTAATTATATAATTATATTTTATATGCATATTTATAATTATATAATTATAACATTTCATTTATTTGTAAATATACACTACCCCAAAACTTAGTGATAAAACAGTACTTTGATTTTTCATAATTCTGTGGATTAACTGCAAAATTATTCCATTTCATTTGTCAGCTTGGATGTTAGGATGAGTATAGTCATCTGGAGGCCCAATAGAATGTAGTCAGTCATCTGGGACTAGAATATCTGGGATGTGTGGACTGCTTGAAGAGTCATCTGGAATTTGGTCCTCACCTGGGCTTTTGGCTCTTTTCATGTGTCTACTTGGGCTGCCTCACAGCATGATGGTAGAGCTATAAGAATGAGAACATTTCAAGAGGGATGAAGCTGCCAGACCAACTAAGAGTTATAGGCTTAGAGTGGACAGAGCATCTAAAATACATTGTTCACAAAAAACACAGGCCTACTTCAGTGTCAAAAGGAGATGCATATATAGGTAGAGACAGAATTGTTTAGGGCCATCTTTAGAAACTCTACCACATGTTTATTATTTTTATCTTCTCTCCTGAGAATGCTCATTTCTTAGCCATTTTTTTAGATTGGGTTGTTTTGTCTTTTTTTCCTATTTTTATATATATGTCTCTCCATTCATGATGCTTAGTCTAGGTTAAATTTGTTGCAGTATCTTATTCCGGTTTGTGATTTATTGGTCCTTTGAGCAATCTTATTATCCCCATTTTACAGATGTACTGGTTTTTGTGTTGAAAATAAGTCTTTAAGTCAGATAGCCTCTGACTTTTTTGTTTTGCAAAGGTGTACAATTATGAATTACAGTGCTTCTGTCAACCTACCTGTCACACTGCTTCCTCTCCCAAAAATTAAGGCTTGGAAAAATTTGTTATTTTTAATTTATTTGTAGTTAATTATAATATTTGGGGTAAAATAAGAGTTTTATGAGGAGACTGAGGACAGATGATGCTAGATGACTTGCCTAGAATGATGGAGCTGGAACCCTTACATTTAGCCCTAGGTTTTTTCTAGTCTTCTCTGACCTCCTCCTCCCTCAGTTTTTTGCTTCTAAGTTATTTGTTTGGATTAGCCAGTATCTGCCAAAAAAACATTTCCTACTCTTTTGTTCTAAAAAGACTGGTTACTATCAGTGCTATATCTGAGGTATGTTGGAGTTCTCAAAAGTAGAAAGATGCTACCAGATTTGAGATTTTCTTAACTGCCTCTACTTTCAAACTTTATCATGGAAATTAAGATTCTTAAGTGTTGTGACCCAAATGTTTTTTCAGTATTATATTAGAATCTAGAAATTCATAGTTTAATATTTAAATGTTTGCCTTTAGTACTTTAAAAAAAGATTGTAGGCATTCATCAAGTACAGTTGAGTTGCTTTAAAGCTGAAAATGCCACAGAACAATAACAATTCTGATCTCCAAAATGCAGAGCTTTGAATAAAGTGAAATAGCTTTGTCTCATGCCTGAACAAAGAAGATATAAATTTGTAGACACTTTACCCAACCCTCAAATTAGAAAGATTTGTTTCGTAGTTTCCGATTATTGTAATTCTATATGTTGAAGACACCTCAGTATAGCTCGCTAGTGTAAAGTAGTGCTTCATGTCACTTCAGATTTCTTGGATCTAAGATTCATAGGCAGAGTAGAAGTGATAATAGTATTTCTACTCATTGAAAGGATTTTTGACATGTGGAGTGGAGAGCAAGAATATTTTCCATCAGCAGTTTTAGCCTTTGCATGACCAAGGCTTTCATTCATTTTTATTTGTTCCTGCCCCAGATTCTTCCATTTTTAGGTCTTAAAGAATTAAGTTACTCTCTTCAAGAAGTAAACTAAGTATGATGTGTTTGCTGTAATGTTGATATGATGTTACTTTGATAAAGTATCAGTGTCAAGTAATTTGGCGAAAATGTAAAGCCACATTCCACCACTTTGAGCTAGAATCTAAGTCTGTTTAAAATTCAATTAATGGAGGCTAAAGGTGTCATTTAGCAGTAGAGTGACATCTTATTAGCATGTGTGAGGCCCTGGGCTCAATTCCCAGCTCTGCCTCCCCCATTAATAAATATATTTGTAATTCTCAAACGTGTTTTAAAGTAAACATGTGAATCCCTGTGGAGTTTAATAAATATTATTATTTTATAGAAATTGATAGTTTCTTTTAAAATGTTAAGGATATTAAAGCTTTCATATAGTTCAATATTTCTAATTACCTGTCCCTAACACCTTTAAAAAGAGAAAATTGATTTACTTTTGTTCTTTTTTTCCACTCTTTTTTGCTTGCTGATATTTTCTGTTTGAAAAAGGAGTAATGTCTAAGGGATTTAAACTAGGTAAGTTGGATAGCTTTTGGTTTCTGTGGAATACGGAATAAACTTCATGCTTAGGAGTTATTTTTAGAGTGCTTACCAAAGTGTACTCTTAGAACATATCTTAGAACTTGCAGTTCAAAATTTAAATTTGGAAAAATTTTCTTTCTACATCCTTTTATATTGATTTACAATACACATTTGTGTGTTATGGGCTGAGAAACTTGTCAATAAACTATTTCAATATGGTATTTAGTATTTAATTTATATTTGTCTTAATTTATTTTTTGCTATTACAGAATAGTGAGAATGAGGAATTTAAGAAGAATTGGATATGGTATTTAGTATTTAATTTATATTTGTCTTAATCTATTTTTTTGCTATTACAGAATAGTGAGAATGAGTAATTTATAAAGAATTGGATATTGAGGCTGAGATTGTGGCGCAGTGGTAGCATGCTCGCCTAGCATGCGTGAGGCACTGGGTTCGATCCTCAGCACCACATAAAAATAAAATAAAGATAGTCTGTCCACCTACAACTAAAAAAATAAATAAAATTTAAAAAAAAAAAAGAATTGGGTATTTATTTTCTATATCTCTGGAGACAGGGAAGTCCAAGGTCAAGGAACCTGCATCTGGTGAAGGCCTTCTTGCTGCATTTATTATGGTGGAAGGTAGAGAAGGCAAGAGAGCACACATGTGACAAAATGTGCACTGTTGCATATGCACCCACATATGCACAGAATTGGTCTTGGTTTTATAACCAATCTACTCCCCTAATGATGACATAAATCTATTCATGAAGGCCTTTCAGAACTGAACACCTGTTTAACACTGTGCATTGGGTTGGGTTTTTTTTTGATACCAGAGATTGAACTCAGGGGCACTCGACCACTGAATCACACCCCCAGCTCCATTTTGTGTTTTAAATAGAGACAGGGTATCACTGAGTTGTTTAGCGCCTCCCAGTTGCTGAGGCTGGCTTTGAACTCATGATTCTCCACTCTTAGCCTTCCAAAGCCACTGCACCTCGGTGAGGATTCGGTTTTTAGCCCATGGGTTTGGGGTACACATTTAAACCCATAACAGTATTCCATGCAATTCAGTTTGAGAAAGACCTATCTAGTTGCTTTATTTGATAGACATTGTGAAGCCTCATGATGTTAGTTGACTTTTCCAAAGTCAAAGAGCTATGATTAGGACTTATAGCCTGGCAAGTTTTAAATCTTTTTATTCTTTTGTTTGAATTATTGCATTATGAACATCCAGGTCATGCATATTGTAACAGGAGCATTTTTTTTTTTTCAAAAGAGTATCTGTTCATTTATAACATCCCTCTTATCTTGGCGAATATTATGACACTTCAGTATTTAGTAGTTTTTCAGCTTATACGTGTGCCTTCCCTTACATCTTGAAAACCAAAGGTGTCCAGAGAAGGCCTGTGTATGCATCACCTTTTAAGTGATCACCTTATTTTAGGTTATCTTTGTTCTTGCTTTCCCCCCAGAGTGATCCCTGCAGAATATTGCTCATTTTGTCTTTGATTTTATTAGTTGGCCAAACCACTTTATTTCATCATAGTAAACTGTAGGTCAAGATATTATTACTACAAATGATACTTGTTATAAATCGTATTCATACAGTATGTGAATGTATCCTGATTTACATATAATGTGTATATATAAGTAGATATTATAATATCCAATATAACAAGTATGCATATTATATATAACAATATAATATAAATTATAATATGATCTGATTACTAGTTGGAAATCTTATTTACATGTTATATTATAGTGCATAATTATATGTTGAATAAGTTAGATAATATAGCAACAAATGAATGTAAATACAACATAATTATATGTAATGTTTGTTGGTTTTTTCACTATACGAATGTGTACCTGACAAACATATAACATGCATTTAATATTATTTTTTTGTATTATGGAATGTGGAAAGAAAAAACACACGTCCCTGGCCCTTTAGTCTATATTTTTAAAATTTTAGCCTGTACTGGACTTAGCTGAATAATCATTGGATAGTTAGTTGATCAAATATGCTGTTTTATATCTACCTTGGAATTTTTTTCAGATTTTTTTTTTTTTTAGTGACATCAAACAGCTGAATCTATAACAAATTTGTGTTATATTATAAATTAGTTTTGGGTACTTCCAGTTTAATATTTATAAACATAGTGAAGAATTCAAGTAATTATTATGTAGTCACTTGATCTTATTATCCTCTTATTTTGCTGTAATTCTTTTGCCAACTTCTTGTTTGTTCCATTTTCCCATTAGTTTATTAATATTTTTTATAAAGCAGAACAGACCTTTTTCAAATGGATACGGATGAAAATTGTTAGTTGCCAATGCCAGTTAAAATAGTGAGTGGTGTGGTAGTGGCCGTCTGTGTATTTGGAGGTCTTTTTGTTCAGAGTTGATCTAGTAAAAGTGATTTAGAAAGTTATTTTTCATGTATCGCAGTAATTTCTTGAAATTTGTGTTGCTTCTGTTATTTAAACAGTTATATGAATCTCTATAATGATACTAGGCTTGAACACACATACTCTTGTGAATTTCCATATTTTAAGTTTTAAAATTGGCTGTGTGTTTAATATTGTTACCTAGACAGTGCTCATGTGTATCCCTTGGTGAGATTAGATTTAGATTGTTTTAGTAGTCCTAGTAAAGTAGGTTATTTTCCCCTTCTGTGTACTTAATATAACTGTCCAGCTTGGCTTGCTTGTATTTTTGATCCTTCCACTAGGTGGCAGGAATAATAAAAAGTGGATTGAAATGCTATCTCTAGCTGTTGGCCTTAGCTCCTTTGTACTTTTCCTTTACCTTGGTTGTTCTCTATTCCCATTAATGCTGAGTTTGGGTATATATGAAGTCTTTCAATTAGTAGGACTTGGCTGTGTAAGAAAGATTTGGTACCTTTGTATAGCTTGTGAAGGTCTAATATCAGGGTAAAGGAGAAGGAATAGAAAACATTTAATCCTTGAGGTAATCATTGATATCCCAACACTTAGCTTTCTCTTTTTTTTATTGAATTTTATCCTTTGTTGGATTTTACTTTCCTTTAATTTTCTGATTGTTATGCTATATTGACATCCATAATTGGTCATTTCTTTGGTACCTCTAGTTGTTTGCTCACTTACTAGTTTGAATACATGTTAACATGGACAATTTTAATACTTATATGGTTAAAAACTTGAGCCTATACTTTGCAAACAAACTCTTAGAGTGCCTGTGTAAATCTTTTTTTTTTTTTTAATTTTTTTTAGTTGTAGATGGACACAATGTCTTTATTTTATTGCTCTGTATGTGGTGCTGAGGATCGAAACCAGGGCCCCACGCACGCAAGGCAAGTGCTCTACCGCTGAGCCACCAGCCCCTGTGTAAATCTTTTTACCAGACATATTGGTTTCACAAGAGCCTATTTGATGATAAGCCTTTAAAGAACAGAGAGGAGGCTGGTGCATATCTATAATCCCAGTGTCTTGGGAGGCTGAAAAACAGGAGGGTTGAGAGTTCAAAGCCAGCCTCAGCAACTTAGCAAGGCCCTAAGCAACTGAGTGAGACCCTGTCTCTAAATAAAAATCCAGAAAGGGCCAGGATGTGGCTCAGTTGTTAAATGCCCCTAAGGTCAATCCCAAGTACCCCCCACCAAAAAAAGAACAGAGAGATGGACAAAGGTGATGGGATACAGCTTCCATGATTATGTGACATTAAGACTTTGTCTTATGAGCAGACTTTGTCTTCTTGCCAGTATTGTAAAATAAGAAGCTATATTGGCAGGGAAGTATGATGTTCCAGCCAAAAGTCATCAGGAGATTGTTGGACCCTCAGTCCTGTACCCTTAAGGAAATCAATTCTGCCAGTAACCTAAGTAGACCTGGAAGTGGATACTCTACCTAATAGAGCCTCCAAATGAGAACCAACACTGTTGACACCTTGATTACAACCTTATGAGAATACCCTAAGCAGACAATCTAAGTAAACTGCGCCTGGACTTCTGACCAGTGAAACTATGATATATTGTTTTAAACCACTAAGTTTCTGGTAATTTGTTATATAAACTAATATAAATATCCTTCACAAACCTATCTTCTCATTTCTGAATGTTACTGCCTGACTCCTATCTTATGGTGTCAAGAAATATTTATCAGATACTTCCTATGTGCGAGGAACTGTGGATACAATGATGTGAACACAAATAGACATGATGTCATCCAGTGGGGAAGACAGACTTGAAAACAAGAATGACAAATGCTGTGAAAGTCATATAATACAAAGAGGGCATATAATGAGATTTTCAGAACTCACTCAACTTTTTAAAACTTAACGCTTCCCACATTGCTTTCTGTAATGGTTAATTTTGATTGTCAACTTGACTGGATTGAAGGATGCCTAGAAAATTGATACTGAGAAGTGGGGTTATTGTTATGATTAATGATGTGGTTCAGAAGCCTTTGGAATTGGCTCATGGGAGTCGTTTTGAAAAGTTTAGAGGAGTGGTCTATAGAAAGCAGTAAGCAGAGCTTAAGAGTGATTCTGATGTGGGCACAGGAGACTGATAAAAATTGGAGACAGTGGGCTGGGATTGTGGCTCAGCGGTAGAGCGCTTGCCTCGCATGTGTGAGGCCCTGGGTTCGATCCTCAGCACCACATACAAAGCAATAAAATAAAGACATTGTGTCCATCAACAACTAAAAAAAAATATTAAAAAAAAAAAATTGGAGACAGTAAAGGCCAGACTGAAAAGATTTCAGATGGAAATGGACTGTGTTGGAAACTGTACAAAAGGCTGTCCTTTTTACACTAGGGCAAAGAATTTGGATACATTTTGTCCATACCATGATACTTTGTGGGAGTCTGTTTAAAGGTGATTGACTAGTTTATCTGGTGAATATGATTTCAAGGCAGCCCATATTCAGGCAGTGGCATGGATATTTCTGTCTACTTTTTGCCAAATTTACAACAAGAATCAGAAGCACAGATGAGAGGAGTAGAAAGATTTGGAAAATCTGCAGTTTAGACAAAAAAGAAGTGCATGTAAAGATGCAGCCAAGGAGGGTGCCCTTGCTAAAGAGATTAGGGCAAAAACCACATTTGCATAGGGACAATAGGATATATGCCTGGAGAGAATAGGAATCTGCAGGTCCATAGCTATCACTGGTTGAACAGTTGAGTCTGTTGTGTGTATGTGTGTGTGTGTGTTTGTTTCTGGGGATTGAACCTGGTGGGGTGCTCTACCACTGAGTTACATCCCTAGCCCTTTTTATTTTGTCTTAGTCTTACTAAGTTGCCGAGGTTGGTCTGGTAAATGTGATTCTTCTGCCTACACCTTTTTAAAGAAGGGAGCCCCCAAAAGCCCTGCCCCAGCCTATACTACCTAAGCCACCAAGGCAAAACACTCACAGGCAGCTGTGGCCCAAATAGGCCCAGACCTTGATGTCATTTGCATCCATGTGATGCTGGTTTTGCAGGATATAGAATGCAATTTACAGAGTCATGGAGATTTCCACCAATCTCCCAGGAGGAAAGGTAGTGTGATGCAGATTCAGAGTACCCTGCAAGCAGTTCATGACAGGAGGATATGTGGAGTTGTGAAAAGTAAGCTGAAGCTACAGTGGAGAGAGACCCCCAAGAAGGTAGAGATGCCAGGAATATGGACCCTCTGCCAAGGGAAGCTACGGGCAGTGTTCAAAGCCAGCCCAAGACAGTGACCTTGTAGGCTGCAGCCAGCAAAGCTGTGAGGCAGGGCTGTCCCATCCTGCCCTTTGTGTCTTAGTTGACAAACATGAAGACTTAGGATTTAATGCTTGCCCTGCTGGGCTTTGATCTTGCTTTGGTCCATCCCTCCTTTCTAATCTCTTATTCTTTGCTTTTGGAATGGAAATGTTTATCCTGTGTCGTCATATCTTAGGAGTATGTAATTTATTCTTTTGATTTTACAGGGATTCATAGCTGAGATTGACTTGGGTCTTGAGACTTTGTACTTGGACCTTCAGGCAGTGCTGTAACAGTTAAGACTTTAGGGACTCTTAGGAAAGGGCTGAATGCATTTTGCATTGTGAGAGACCCCCCCTCCTCAGTGCTATAATTCAGATTTTAGTATCCCCTAAAGGCCCTTGTGTTAAAGACTCAATCTCTGGCTTGGTGTTATTAAGAGGTAATGGAAATTTAAGAGATGGGGCCTAGTGGAAGATCTTCTAATCGTTGAGGGTATACTCTTGAGAGGAATACTGGGTTTTTGCCCCTTTCTCTTTCTGTCTTGCTTTGCTGCTAAAAGCAAGTAGGTAAGTAGGTTTGCTATGCCACACATTACCACCATGATGTGCTGCCCCTCAACCCCTCAGCAGAGGTCTAAAAACAACAGGTCTCAGCTGGGCATGGTGGCATACTCCTGTAATCCCAGCACTGGGAGGCTGAGACAGGAGAATCGCAAGTTCAAAGCCAGCCTCACCAACACCAACGGCGAGGCACTAAGCAACTCAGTGAGACCCTGTCTCTAAATAAAATACAGAATGGAGCTGGGGATGTGGCTCAGTGGTCGAGTACCCCTGAGTTCAGTCCCCAGTACCAAAACAAAACACTTTTTCACCTTTAAAGCATATTCTTGCAATCACTAAACTTGTTTGAGCTTTATATTGACATCATGAAAATGATACATGTGCATTTTTAGCCCTTGTATCTGCTCTTTACTCTTTCTAGAACATTTCTACTCTTTCCCTGCCTTTTTTTGTTCAATAATTCATCCAGGTTTAAGTTAAATATCAGTTCTAGAAGCCTTCTATGAGTCTTTTAGATAGTAAGCTTTCTGTGGACTGGTCTGTCCTTTCTAGTATCTTCAACACCCAATGTAATACATAAGATAAACTCTTAAAAACAAAACTTGATATGATGGAATTGGAGTTCCTATACATTGCTGAGAGGAGTATAAATAATAATTACTTTGGAAAATTATTTAATATTTTTTTAAAACACATACCTACTCTATAACCTAGGAATGGAATTGGCCCATGAAATATTAAACCCCTCCCATGAAAACACATGTCCTTAAAAATACCTTTACAAGAATATTCATATTTTGTAAGAATGTGTAGCCTCCTATTATTTTCTTGACTGGAAACAACCCAAAGACCCTTCAGTAAGACTATGGATTACAGTAGTTGTAAAAGGGACTATTATAAAGGAATAAACCTCAAAAACATGTTTAGTAAAAGAAGCCAGACTCATATATAAAAAGTGGAATTTGGACTCCGTTTATATGAAAAGAAATCTGCAAATGAACAAAATAAATATATGAACAAATATTAATATGTGAAAGAAGTCAGTGTTTGAAAAAGGAAAGTGACTGGACAGATAAGGTGTATGTGAAGACTTTCTGGGTTGATGTTTTCAGGTGATACAAGTGATGTTATGCATACAGTTGTCAACTCATTAAATCAGTATGTAAGATCTGTTTATTTTAATGCATGTAAATTATACTTCTGATTTTTTAAATGAGAAACTATGAATGAGGCAGGTGTCCTTAGTACCTCATGTGTTCTTTTCTTTACTTGATTATATTTGCTTGCTTGTTTCTGCTGTAGGATTATCAGATAGTCAGCTCTGTGGAGTTGGGTACCAAGTTTGCCTTTGTTTCTTAGTTAGAATTATGTACTTACATGCAGAATGCCCAGGCTTATTAGTTCTGATGTGAAAAGTATTTGAGAATATAATTTATTCATAGGTTGATATATATATTTTATGGTTGTATTTTCGAGAAAAATATTTGCATTATCACAGAATCTCATATTTGGTGTTTTTCTTTATGTAGGTTCTTGATTTTTCTGAGGATTCACAAAAGACATGTTTAAGTATTAGAAGAGTAATCCTGTTACAACCATAGAGATAGAATAGTGTTATATTTATAAACCAAAATTTTAAAATCAAAATTTTTTAGATGTGATTTATTTCTTAAAAATAAATATTAATTTCAGTTTTTTTTAAACTCTCTTCTACCATCTGTTCTTAATTTCTTGGGATAATGTAAGAAGTGAAACCAGATTATTTTATCTTTTTGATAGAAAAGTTCCTAAATACCAGAGCACTTCAAAAAAGAGTGAGCTGGTAATATAGCATTTTGCCTAATTAGTACAATCTCTTGGTGGGTTTTCCCCCAATGGAGATGGTATTAATTTTTATATGAGATAATGACTAGGTCAAAAACTTTAAAAATAAGTATTGTCTGGATTTCCTAGAAACTAAAAATTGTGTAACTATTGAAGAAGGTAACTTGGCAGGTTTTCCAGTGCTGGTGAGTCTGATTTTTTTTTTTTTTTTTCTTTAAATAGGTGTCGCTGTTTGTGGCTTATGTTGTGGAATCTTTTTTAAAAAACAATTTTGAAATTCTGCAGTACTTTTATGCACACTTTTCTGGTAAGAAAATTCATATTTTTATCAGATTCTCAGAGACCCTCTTCTAGATGGGTTAAACAGGCCGTTCGCCTCTGAGAGATTTTTTTTTTAACGTTGCCAGCTGCTGGTTTTGCCAACTTTTTAGAAACAACCAAACCTAAAGTTGACAAGAAATTATTGAATACTGAATGTTTGCCTGTACTGAGCACTGTCAAAAGTGTACTTGGTGTGTTTGTGTCCTCTCTTTTCTTTATTGTTCTTACTCTTTTTCTGATCTTTTTAGTTGCAGAACTATATCATAATGACTGGCCTCTTTGTTTTCATGTTCCAAACCATCCCAGTTAACAGCTATAAGAATGAAGAAGGAATACTCCGTTTAGCATATCTGATTTTTTTAATGGAAGCGTTAGTCATGATGTATTTGTTCTTGATTATAATATCAATTTATGGGGAATATGAACTTCTTGGTAAGATGTTTAGGAATGCCAGAATCTGAAACTTGTGTGGCCACATGCATATCTTGTCACCCACCTTCTAATGTAATCTGCCTTAACTCTCGTATTTCTAATACTGTCATTATCCTTCAGGTGGTAGATACCCAATTATAAAAATCCATGAAAGGAGAAAATAATAAGATTTTTGCAAAAAGTTAGTTATGGTAAACTTGATATTTTAAGAAAATTCACTATGTAGACTCACTATATTTTGATACCTGTAGTCAGTTTTAGTTTAAGAACATATACTTTTAGCCAGGTGCTCTGGCATACACCTTTATCCCAGCGACTGAGGAGGCTGAGGCAGGAAGATCAAGTTCAAAGCCAGCTTTAGCAACATAGCAAGCTTCTAAGCAACTTAGCCAGACTATGTTTCAGAAAAATAAAAAGGGTAGAGATGTGGCTCAGTATAATAGATCTTAGAATTTTAAATAACATTGGCTTATGGACTTCAATTACATATATAAACTATGGTAAAACAAATGTTTTTTGTATTAATGATAACTTTAATATTCAATAATTTAAAAAATATCCATTGTATGATAGCTATGTGCCAGGTACAGAGTCCAGTGTTTGGGATATAAACGGTCTCTGTTGTAAAGGAACTTATTTTGCAGAAAGAGAAAGCACAAAACAGAGGAATCAAGATAATGTTAGTGATAAGGCCATGAAAAAATAGAGTAATATGCTAGCTAGTGTCTGGTGTATACTTAGAGAGTATAGTTATGAGGCTACTACTATAGATTTGAAAGTAAAAGAAGGCCTTTTGAGGTGATATTTGAGCTAAAGCCAGAATTGGCAAGTTAGGGATGTGAAGATATGGGTTAAGAGCATTCCTTCAAGCAGAAATAAGCTTAGTATGTTGAAGGAACAAAAATAATATCCCTATAGCCAAGATATAGTGTGAAGTGATAGTGTTAGGATAGGGCCATATCAGTTACTAAGATTGGTAATTGTGAAAATTAAACTCTTACTGAGATGCTTTTTTTCGTTTTTAGCGTTTTATTGGGTTTTTGTTTTGTGTGTGTGTGTGTGTTTTGTTATCGTTGTTTGTTTGGTTTTGAGATGGTGTCATTGTTGCCCAGGCTTGTCTCCAACTCCTGGACTCAAGCTATTATATCGGCCTCCCAAGTAACTAAGAGTAGCTGGCTTACAGACACATGCCACCATGCCTGGCTTCAGAGGTTTTTCTATCTTTATTTTATTTTTTCTTCTAAAGAATGCAACAAAAATTCATTTGTCTGCAGCAGATGTTTTTTATTTCTGTATACAATACTAAGTGGTTTTGTGAGTAATATAGGGAATTGATGAAAGACTTTAAAGACTAGACCATAGAGGGACCCAGATAGCACTGAAAAAAGTATGTGGAGTATTCTCTGAATGAAAATTTAATTAAGCCAGTCGCACTTTTTTGTTTATGTGGTGCTGAGGATCAAAACCAGGTCCTTCTCCTGATAGGCAAGTACTTTACTATTGGGCTGTACCACCAACTTCCAGGTACACTATGTTTATTACCCTTTACCTGAATAATATACTTCTTTAGAAAAATGTTTACCTTAGTAGAGTGGGAATACTAAATATTTCATACAACTCATAACTCCACACAAGCACTAATCACTTTACTCAGGAGAGTTAGGGAGATTTTTTGTTAGGTTGGATAATATACAAAATATTCTAGAGGAACTTTAGCAAATATTTATGGAACTTACTATACACCAGGCACTGTGCTTGATGCTGGGGACTGGAAGATTGATTTATTCATATTTGCCTAGAGCCTAATTATGTGAGTTCAATTCCTTACTTTGCTCTTCTAAGTTGCATGACCCTTAAGTAAATTACTTAACCTATCTGTACTTTTTTTTTTCCCATAAATTAAGAATGATAATGCTCATCTCAGGAAGTTGTCATGATTAAATGAGCTAATACAAATAAAGGTAGGTACTTAAACAGTGTGTAATGTATAAGCACTCATTGGATATTAACTATTGGTTTTTGTTAAAGGGGATTCCAACTCTCAAGAACCTTCTAACACAGTGGCAGAGGCAAATTGAGAGGAACCAGTAAATTAATCCTATTTAGTATATTTTTTGAAAATGGTAGTTGGTTTGAAAATGGTTAGTGCAAAGTGTTAAGATCCAGTTAGGGCTATAAAGGTGGGAGTGCCAACTCCTGTTTGAGAAGATCGTTAAGGTTTAGGAGTAGGTGTCTTTTGAGTTAGGTTTTGAAAGGAAAGTGTGTGAGGATATATAGAAGGAGGACTTGATTTTCAGTAACAAAACGGCTTATGCAAAGGTATACAAGTATGAAAAAGCATTGACATTACATGTTTAGGGAAAACTCAGAAGTTGGGAATATAAGGTGAGAATAAAGTAGGAAGGGGCCACTGTAGGATAGAGCCAGAAAAAGGGAGTCTTAAAAACATAAGCACTTCCCTTATAGATTTTGGGAGACAACTGAAGTATTAGAATGGCTAGCTAATAGTTCATTTTAGAGAGAAAATTCTGTTTTGTGTAGGATGTATTGGAGGTAAGAATAAGAATACTGGAAGCTAGGAAGCCTATAAGGAGATAAGTGAACAGTCTAGATGAAATAACCCTTTAATAGAAAGGTAGTAGCAAAAATAAAATGATGAAGACCAAGCCTTGATGTCAACATTTGGAGCATAGTGACTAAGAAAATCTTTCTGTACAGTCCTTGAAGCTTTGTCCCTCCAAGGGATTTATCATGGGCAGTTTTAAGAGAATCAATGTTCAGGTTCTCAGCTTTATGTATTTTTTCTTAAAACTGAGGTACAGCCATACTAATTCTTTTTTCCTCATATACTGCACATTCATTCATCTTCCATTTTTTAGAAAGAGGGCATACCACACACCTCTTCCTTCACTGTCCTGAAGTATAAAAACTCCTGTGAGCCAGGTGTGGTGGCACACGCCTGTAATCCCAGCACTTTAGGAGGCTGAGATAGGAGAATCACAAGTTCAAAGCCAGCCTCAGCAATGGCGAGGCGCTATGCAACCCAGTGAGACCTTGTCTCTACATAAAACACAAAATAGGGCTGAGGATGTGGCTCAGTGGTCGAGTGCCCCTGAGTTCAATCTCTGATACAAAAAAACCCAAACAAACTCCTCCAAATGAAGATTCGTTCACAATATGAGTGCGGGTGTGAAGATACTGTGCTTTCTCTAAAAGAAAGAAAATAAGATATATTTATTTATAGAATCCTTGTGATATTTGCAGGTAACTTGAGTTTTTAGAAATTTATTTGTTGTGTCATAATTGAGACTCTAAAATATAGGAAAATTGTGTAGAAAGTACTAAGATAATTCTTAGTATAATCCTGAACTATTTGTGAAGAACAGTAAAGATATTAGGACTATCCTATTTCTAAAGCATCAAGTAGAACAGAGAAATCAATATTAGAAAGAGAAAAATGGGCAGAAGTCAGTTTCAGGCATAGAAAATACAGTGTACAGACATTGAAGTGCTTGCCTTGGGTGAAGTATGCTTCATTTGGAATTTTGTTGTTCCGTTGGTGTCCTTTAGGACAGAGCCAAGTTTTTATATAGCTTAGTCATAAATTTTCTAATATATGTTAAAAATATTAGGAATATATAACATTTTTCTGCATTAGTTTAATCAGATTTTCTAAGCAAGCTGATCATGTTCAAATAGGTTTTCTTTAGGAAGGAATGTAAAACTCTAAAATTAGAAAAATAGGTTTTTCATGAAGGCATTATCATCTTAAAAGACAGGACTTTTTCTACTTGAGTTTTCATTCTATGGTTTATAATATATTATCTATACCAAAGAGTTGAAATCTAAAATGATAAAATAAGATATGTATTGGATTTTTTTTCTTTTTGTTTCTGAAGTAACTTTAAAAAGGTTATCAACTTCAAGGCATAAAAATTATATCTCAACACATTTTCAGTGGTTTTTGTTTATATATATTTTAAACATATGCTAGTGTTTTTCAAATATTTAACTTTTGAAGTCTTTAGTCAAATGAGAGTTTTATATAAAGAGCTCAAGAGATAAACAAATGTGGATTAAGTTAAGATGGTACTTGTTGGTTCCATTCAAAAGTGTTTATCTATTCTGGTATCCCACTCTTACCAGAAAAATAGTTCCAGAGGAGCTCTTTGGAATCCCTGAGGTACTGGAAACAGTCTGAAATCCACTTTTAAAGTTCACAGTACCCAGAAGGTAATGGAAATGATTATGTACCTTGATTGCTGCATTGCTGTTTGTAGGAATGTGGATGCTAGAATCAAAGTTGCCCAGTTCAGATTCCATATTGATCACTTCATGACTGTATGACTTTCGACAAATTATGATAACATATTTGTGCCTTAAGCTAATCATCTGTGTAGTATCCTACCTCAGGTTTGTGTGTATGATGAGTAAATGAAAATGTTTTTATTCCAGTGCCTGACAAATATTAACAAGTGTTAATAACGACTGAAAGAAAGTAGTGTTCAAAACACATCTATCTCATTACCACTGTCCTTCTTGGCAACCTTTCTTCTACTTAAGCACACCAGTTCTACTTCATGGCCTCTGCACTTGCACATTTGCCTGGAACAGCTCTTTTCCCTCTTTGGTTGCTTCATCTTTATACATGTCTCATAGCTGATGTAAGATAGGTGCCTAACAGAAACATGGTACATATTAGTTGCTCAAGGAATTTTTTTAAAGAAATAAATGGGGTTTACTTTGCAAAAATGAAAACAAATCAATGCCAGATAGAGCATAGCCACCTGTAGAGGCACATGCTATTCTAATGTTGTCAGACAAGACTTTCCGGGAGTCTTTTTGAAAGATAAACTATCAAATTGACACTATGTCGTCTATTCATAGAAGACAGCCTGCACCCTTACTTAGAGTCCATGTATCCCTACTTTTTATTTAAGGAGAAAAAAGTCCAAAGCGCACACAAAAAACTTTAGTTAACCTGGTTTCTCGACTCAAAGCAATTAGAACCCTGGGGTGATTCAAGGCTTTGCCAAACCATAGGGGACTCTGTTGACATGTGGTAGTACTTGGTGTAGTATTCCACCTTTCCTCCCATCCCATTTTCCCTTTTGCCCTGCCTTTTCTCTCTCCTACCTTTCTTTCTGTTCTTTATCACTAGCATCATTGAGCAAAGCTGATTTCTTCCCTTTTTTTAATTTTTATTTTTCTTTCTGGTTCTGATTGATTTTTTTTCTTTGTCTTGGGTTTGACTTGTGGCTTGTGTGGTTTTGTAAACTGAACATGTATGGATATGGAATATGTTTGTCTTTCATCACTCCTATATTTAGCTGCTCTTTCATTGACAAAAGGTTTCCTTTTTCTTTTTATTATTTTCTTCCTGTTTTGTAAATCCTAATTTTGATACTTCTGAGGTTACTTTTGTGTTCAAAGTGTACTTACCTTAGATAATATAAGAATGTAATATAAAAGTAAAGAGTATCAACTGTTAAAAGTAGGTACTTGATACAGTCGTTTTAATGCCAGTATTATGAAAAAGCAACACCTCTTACATCTCCCCTCAAAGAGCAAAGCAAAGTTGATTCATTTATGTGTATTCATTTGGTAGATTGTTTTAGAGAAATAATGTGATTTGAGAAAAAAGCCTGAATTGACCCTTTTGAAACTTAATTTTACTCTTAGCACTTTATTTAGCACATTTGAGCTGAAAGTTTCATTAGCTGTAAATTGAGAGAAACTTTTATTTCTCAGATTTTCTAGCTCTGAATGATTTGTACCAATCATTCTTTATCAGAACCCAAGAAGGTATAACCATTTTTTGTATAAATGCAATTCGAGTATTTACTAATCTTTTCTTGCTCTATTAGGAGACAGTCTCTTCTCCCTAAATTAAGCACTTGGAATTTTCTTGGCTTTTGAAAAGTTTGTTGGGATGAAAAATAGAGGATTTACAAGGATTTAGTGGGGGGAGTGGCTTTTAGCAAATTCCTTATTCTTTTAGTTTGTTTTCTATAAGTAAAAGTAGTTATAATACAGTGTATTTTGATATCTAGCAAACAACAGTACATTTTAGAAGACAGTACAATTTATATATATTTAGCTTCTTTATAAAGGTAGGTCTTTAAGAACTCTTTTATTTTGTAATATGTCTATTTCTCATCTCAGATCACTTTTTAACTCTTTCATCTCAGGTTCTTACATGTTTATTTCTGTTTGAGAAGTAATATAATTATTTATATGCCACCTTCAGAAATGAAAACATTTTATGTGAAACTTATTTTGTTTCTTTGAATAAGTCTTTCTTTCATACGTTTTTGAAATTGCAGTGTGGCTCTACAGAACAGCTCTACTGAACTGAGAGAATTTGAAAGAGGATTCATTTATTCATTCATTATGAAAATTTCAAATAAACTAAAAGAGAAAAGACCATAACAAACCCCATATAACAATACTGTGTATATAATAATCAAGTTTTACAATATACTTCATAATAAATTATTTTACTATAGTTAAAATACTTAAAGTTGCTCTGATAACATTAATAAAAGAGTGTTATGATAACGTTTTTAGACTCTTTTTGCTACTTAGTTCTCTTTTTTATTTCAGTGTTTACTTTGGTGTGACTGTTAACTTTTATTGTGTCATTTTTCAGCCAGCTCATCTACTTTTACTTGGGGAAAACTTATAATTTGTGTGTGTGGGAGTGTGTATGTATATGAAATTTTCCATAATAAAAACTTCGCACATATGTATACAGTTATTATTATGTTTTGCTTTGTTTTTGTGGTGATTAGGTCAAACCCAGGCCCTTGTGTCTGCTAGGAAAATGCTCTACCACTGAGCTACATCCCTAACCATGTATGTACTTTTTAAATTCTATAAGTTTCATAAATATATACATGTGTACTACATGCATATATACATTCTTCTTGGAAAATTTCAATCATACAGGAAAGTAGAGCTAATGTTACAGCAAACCTTTATGTATATGTCACCCAGCTCAATGATTAGCAATTTATGGTCATATGTATAATACCCTCCCCCAGCTAAATTTAAATAATTTTAAGAAATATGTGAATTGGACATGCCAAAATTAAAAACTACTTTCGTGCACAGTTGCTTTAGTTTATGAAGAAAGGACTAGAACACAAAAATTTAAGATTTGTTCATAAGTATGCCAAGAAGGAATCATAAAGTAAACATTAGGCAGGTGTGATGATGCAAGCCTGTAATCCCAGAGATCTGGGAGCCTGAGGTAGAAGGATGGCAAGTTCTAGGCCACCCTCTGCAACTTAGCAACACCCTGTCTCAAAATAAAAAGGCCCGAGGTAGCTCATTGGTAGAGCACTTGCCTAACAAGTGTGAGACAGTGGGTTCAATCCCAAGTACTGCAAAATAAACAAAATTAAATAAACATTTATTGAATCTTATGAGGGAAATATGAGATACCTCCAGGATACAAAAATCACCAAGAAGATAGTCCACTGTGAGGTGAACCTAGAAATAGAGGTTTCATCATGATGTTTTGAAAGCACAAATTAACGTAGACTGGCAGAAGCTGGGTAGAATAAAATATTAGAGAAAGCATCTTTACGAATAATTACAAACTCCAGGTATGAGATGATTGCATGAAATAGGGAGAATAAAATACATGGCTGTGGCAGGTTTCCAGGTAGGCAGAACAAAGAACTGAGAAAAAGACCATGCTAAAATTACTCAAAAGAGGGTATGATTGAAAAATACATTCCATTTTTTTGTTATTTTTTTGTGATAGAGAAGAGTAGTTGTATAGACAAACCAAATGTCTCATATTTGTTTTGAATAGCAGTTTTAGTGCTACTAAACTTTAGTGAGGTATTCTGGAAATTCTCATAAAAAATAAAAACTATGCTTTCTGTAGTAACAATTTGAATCTATAACAGATTTGTGTTATGTTATAAATCGTTTTAGGTACTTCCAGTTAATATTTATAAACAGGATGAATTCAAGTAATTATTATGTAATCACTTGATCTTAAACCAGAATTTTTTATTAGTCCCCAAGCAAACTTACATATCATTTAATTGAAGAATATAATTTAACCCAGGGAAAACTTTTTTTTTTTTTTAAAAATACTGTTTTACATATATCTGTCAGTCAGATTTTGTACAAATTTAAGTTCGAACTTAATTTCTATTGTCTTTTGAGTTCATGAACATTTTACTTGAAAAAAGATACTACCCCTCTAAAAAGTATCCAGGAACTTATTCCATTTTGGAATTTCATGTTGTTTATCTTTGTTAACTAAGTTTTACTTTGAACAAAATTGATATTTTTTTTAATATTTATTTTTTAGTTGTAGGTGGACACAATAGCTTTATTTTATTTTTATGTGGTGCTGAGGATCGAACCCAGTGCCTCCCGCGTGCTAGGCGAGCACGCTGCCACTGCGCCATAACCCCAACCCCCAAAATTGATATTTATTTGTATTTGTACACTTACTCAAATGTGTATATATATGTATACATACATACATATATATTTGTAACTGAAAAATTGGCAGTTATAAGGGATGTCAAAGGGATAGAATGATAGTGGGGTGAAATACTACCTCTTCTAAATAGGGCATTTAAAATCTGAAGTTTGTGAAATAGTCTTTGAGACATCTCTCTTTTTAAGACATACGGATATTTATTATTTTTCAAATTTAAAAGAATCTGGAGATAAATTACTAGAATTAATAAACATTCAAAGTTTCTGGTTACAGAATCAATGTAAAAGTATCAACAGATGCCTGTTGGGACTGGGGCTATAGCTCAGTTTGTAGAATGCTTGCTTCACATGCACAAGGCCCTAGGTTCAATCCTCAGCACCACAAAAAAATAAACAGATGCCTGTCAACATGTCAAATACAGTTTTAAAAAGTAAATAAAGCTAGCATTAAGGTGGGATTAATTCTAAGCAAAGATGTTTAAGACTTCTAACATGAAATTATACACTTCCTGGAGAGACATAAAGGAGACCTAAAAAGAAAGAGAATCTGACCTAAATCAGTAAAAGAGATAATCTGGATGCATCTGCTTTATAAAGGTGTTAATTTTTCTTAAAGTGATTTGTAGAGTAAGTGAAATTTCAGTCAAAAACGCTGCCAAGTGTTTTGGATAGAATTGACGAGCTTATTTTAAAATTTCTGTAGAGATACGAAGGGACAAAACAAAAAGCACCAAATAAAAATGTTCTGCTAGATGTCAAGATTTAATTTAAAGTTGTAGCAATAAAGATAGCATAATATTATTGCAAGGACAGAGATAAGTAACACTTGGATGGAATATAGAATCCAGAAGCTGATTCAGACATTAGTAAACCCTTAATGTATGATAGAGATGGGACTATAGAAAGATTGAGAAAAGACAGTTATTTCAATAAATAATGTGACACTTATAAGGAGGAATGAAATTAAAACTGAATCCCTAGTTGTCACTACATATAATAATCAATTTCAAGTATTTTAAAAAGTGAAGTAGGTAAGCTTAAACTATAAATTGTCCAAAGGAGAAGGAAATTGAATATCCTAATGATCTTGGGGTAACAAAGGATTTCCTCCCCAAGAAAAGTACTAGGTTTCTGATAAAAAGTGATAAATTTAGGATTATGTCAAGAATTTCTGTTCCATAAGTACCGTTAAAAAAGAGAAGGCCTAGAATGAGAGAAGTTTACAATTCATAAAACTTGACAAAAGAAAACAGCCCTAGTGACACAAGAAAACAGCCCTAGTGACACATGCCTGTAATACCAGCAATTGTGGAAACTAAGGCAGGATGACTGCAAGTTTGAGGCCAGTCTGCAACTTAGAACCTGTCTCAAAATAAAAATAGAGAGGACTAGGTCATAGCGCAGTGGTAGAGCTTCCCTGGTTTCAGTCCCACAAATAAACCTGACAAAAGAATAGTACTCAAGGTACAAGAAAAGTATTCAAATCAACCAAAAAGAAAAGTGTGCAAAGTACTTCTGATCACACTTTCCCCAGGCAGAAATTTTATAGTCACTAAATATATTTCAGGATGCATTATGGAAATGCAGATCAAAACTACAATGAAATATCAACATAATCACCATTGTTGGCAAAATTAAGAAACTTTTTAATCTTAAGTGTTGGTGAGAGATTAGTGAACAAGAATCTTTGAATATTTATTGCCATAGGCAGATAGTTAGCTTTCACTCAGGGCAACTGATTGGTTGAATGTTGTGTATAGGGTGGGGCATGAGTTTAGGATACTGAGCAAAATGAAATAAGAGTGTGTTGC
>PVHX01000670.1:0-51492 GCA_004024805.1 Geosciurus inauris
ACTATCCCTAGTTTCTCTAGTGTTTTGAACATGAAGGGGTGCTGTATTTTGTCGAATGCTTTCTCTGCATCAATTGATAGAATCATGTGATTTTTATTTTTAAGTCTATTGATGTGATGGATTACATGTATTGATTTCCGTATGTTGAACCAACCTTGCATCCCTGGAATGAACCCCACTTGATCATGGTGCACTATTTCTTTAATATGCTTTTGTATGTGATTTGCCAAAATTTTATTAAGAATTTTTGCATCTATATTCATCAGGGATATTGGTCTGAAGTTTTCCTTTTTTGATGTGTCTCTGTCTGGTTTTGGGATCAAGGTGATACTAGCCTCATAGAATGAGTTGAAAGGGTTCCTTCCCTTTCTATTTCATGGAATAATTTGAGGAGTATTGGAGTTAGTTCTTCTATGTAGGTCTTGTAGAACTCAGCTGAGAATCCATCTGGTCCAGGGCTTTTCTTGGTTGGAAGGCTGTTGATGGCCTCTTCTATTTCCTTGCATGTAATTGATCTGTTTAAGTCATGTATGTCCTCCTGGTTCAGTTTGGGTAGGTCTTCAGTTTCTGTATTGATTTTAATCTTCTCCAATCACTGTTGTTTTAAATTTGCATTGTCTCTGAATTATTTGGGTGTTTTCAGAGACTTGTGACTTTGTAAATTATAAAAAATGACAAATTGAAATAGGGATGATTCATTTTCCTTCCCACCATGCAAAAGAAAAAAAAAAAACTTGTTTTGCATCTATTTTTAAGTCCCTTTTAGTATTCCTGACTGCCTATAAATATATGGTATCTTGAATCTTTCTTCAAACTGGTTGAAATGTCATATTAGTTCCTTCGTTCATTGTGTGAATTCATTAATAATTAGTTCATTGATTAATGAGTTCATTTATTAAGTTGAATATGCTCTTTTGACAAGCGTTCATTGTACATTTGAGAGTCATAGTTTTATTTTTATGTTTCATATCTTTCCACGGGATCTAGGCAGTCTGACCCCTACGGCCCACACCTGATTCTTAGCCATACATTAATGCCATACATTAGTCACCTGAACCTTCTCATAGGTCCACCTGTGCACTTCCTTGTAAAATCTGTTGTAGCAAAGAACCCCTCTAAGTGAGCTTAGCAAGAATCTCCTGTCCTTGATACCTGATCACCTTTGATGTCTGGTTGGGTCTCATCCTGTACCATGCATGCCCCAGCTGGCATCTGGCCACCCAGGTCTATCTTCAACAGGAATCCTGTTAAGTGAGCTTCACCAGAATCCTCCTGATCCCTGTACCTCCTCTTAGTGATTCGCCAGCCACTGACGCTCTCCCCGCTCCGTACTAGGCATCGTCACTTGCCCAGGGTATATGCAGAGTTGAGCCCAATCTCTCTCTCCTCCCTGTAACAGCCCCTTACAGTGGCCTCTATTCCTACCAATGTGGTCCTGAGCAAGGTCTTACTTGTCATGTGTTAACAAGTGTCATTGAACAATTTTTTTTTCTCTAACACCCCTCTAACCACAAACTATCTAAACCCATCAATACAGTAATGACTGAAGTTCATTGTACATTAAACTCTATGCCATGTATGGTGCTAGCTGCTTGGAAGAACTAAACAAGTGATCTAAGTACAGTTTTACAAAGCCACAGAGTAGGATTCAAATTCAGGTCTCCCTGACTCTGTACTTGGGCTCTCAGTTGCTTGTACGTCCCCCTTCAAGCTCTTTCACAATGGGCTTGGTCAATATCCCACAACTAACAGGTGATGGAATTCATGCCCCAACCTATACCTTCTGACCCTGAATTCTTAGATGTTACTCTGTTGAAGGCTATAGGGTCACGCCCTGGTGGGAAGATGCCTCTCCAAGACGAATATCTCACTCTAGTGCTGGAAAGAATTCAGAAGCCTTCAAGTATGGACCCTGAAATGATAATCCAAGATTTAACCACTGCTCTAAAATATTCACATCTTAGAGGACTTCCTAGGACACATTTCTGCAGCAACATTTTTCCAGGGCTTTCTTTATAAATAGCATTCAAAGAGTTATAATCTAGATGGGAATACATGGAAGTACACTAAGACTGTCATAGTGGTCCTTTTGTCTTCTGATTGCAGGCCTCATTCTCTGAGGCTTATTTTTTTTTAATATTTTTTTCTCTCTTCTCCCCTCTCCCCCTCCCTAACAAGATTAGGGGGACAATATTATCCTTCCTTCCCCAGTCAAGTGCTTTTGAACACACCCATTACAAGAAGGAGATGCCCGCTGAGGATCCGGAAGATGAGTATCTTCCAAATTAACAAGTAAATCCTAAGAGGCCATCAAGGACTCTGTAACCTCTTACCAGAGCACACCTAGAATGCAGTCTTGAAGTCCCTTTAAAACCCCCCTGTCCCTCATGATCCAGAGATAACACAGCCTTTGGGATAGGAGTCCCCTGTGTTTCTCCTTTGCTGGCAAAGAAATAAACCTTTTTCCTTTTTCTCAAAACCGTGTCCTAATTATTGGATTGGCATCGTGGACAAGGACCAAGCTTTCAGTTACAAGACTTGCAAAGAATGTTTTAAATATGGAATTATATTCTGATCTATGAACATTTCCTGAACTACCCTAAATACCAGGAAAAGTTTGACGTTAATCACGATTTACCCTTTCTCCTCCAATAAATTCATCTTACGACCTCAAGTCACTTGTGGAACTAACCCTCTTGGAAGTTAGTCCCCAAATATCTTATTTCATGCTCACTCTTCCTGGAAGAATTTAATTACCTAGTAGACCAGAGATGTAGTTTACTTTTCAAATTTTCAGTTTCTTTCTTGTAATATTATCCAGGGAGCTGCCTGAAACTCTGTGTGTTGTGGAATGAGACTGCAGAAATACCAGCTGTATTGTCTACATTCAGAACTTGAACTTCAGCTCCAGGGGTGTGGGTGGGGTACAGCAAGCATTGTTTGCTAAACTCCGTGCTCTTAGGCTGCTGGTTTTTACTGCTGGGCTCTGTGGTTCTGTGACTCTCCCACAAGTGGCATGTTCCTGGGCAAGGACCTGTCCTTTTGTTCCTTCCTAAGAAGATTCTTTTTGGATTCTTTTTGGAGGACCAGGCATTGATCCTCTTTTTGTCTTTCTGGATGGTTGTTTACTGGGACTTTAGCGACATTCTCCCTCCCCTCTGTGCACACAGTCCCCTTAGAGATGACACAGTTAGATAATAGAGCTGCCTCCTGAACCAAGCCCAGGGCAAGTTCAAATTCAAAACAAGGGCAGCCTTTACCAAGGAAACAGTACACCAGCGAAACCCAGAGTCAGTTTCACTTGCTCATAGTTACCCAGAAATTCATGTAAGGAAACAAAATAAATGAAACGTGTCGGGGCCTTCCTTCCTTTCAAGCTGAATCAGGACCAGGGTGCTAGATGACCCCCTTATTTTAAAAGTTACAAACTGACTGTATCTTTAACAGTTGAAAGTGGCCCAGAAGTCAAAGTAGTGGGAATAAAAACTACAGAATAATAAAAAAAAAAATGGAATAAAAAAATTTAAAAATCAATGTAAGGATAACTCACGTTCTAAATGGTTTGCCATGGCTATGATTAGCTTCAAAGAGCCCCTCAGCATCAGGTAAAAGCTGATACGGGGCAGTGTCAGCACTGGCAAAACAAGGCCTGAAATAGTAATCTTTAGAGTTCAAATGATGCTGCAAAGAGAATTTTTTTTTAAGTTAGTGTATTCTTTTTTTAAAATAATTTTTTTTAGTTGTAGATGGACACAATGTCTTTATTTTACTGCTTTGTATGTGGTGCTGAGGATCGAACCCAGGGCCTCACGCATGCCAGGCAAGCACTCTACCACTCAGCTACAATCCCAGCCCAGTTAGTGTATTTTTAGCATGGCCATGAGGGTACTGAGGCAGCTTGTTGGATAGTATGAATGGCATGCCTTGGATTCCATAGATCTAAAGGGTATTGCCATTTAATAGTTGTGTGTTCTTGTTAAAAACTTTTGAGACTAGAGTTTCTTCATCTGTAAAATGGAGATGATGATCATAATAACTATTTCATAAGATTGCTATGAGAATCATATTTTTAAAACATATAAAGAGAACTCTTAGTAAAGTGCTGAACACATAGGGGGACATTGGTTTAGAATGAGCTCCCGCAGTAGGCCCAATGGACCAAGCCCAAGCGGGTTTAGTGACTCATTCTGACATTCCATGTCACCAGGCCGAAACTCAGTTGTTTATCTCACTTTCAGAGAAATCAGGAGATAGCTGACAGCCAAGTCTCCAGAAAGGCCTAAAGTTGGCATAGTAAGAAATCCCCTCTGCTTTAACTTCTACAAGGAAAGTAACTTTGAAATGACCCATCTGCTTTCCTTAGCTCTTTTCTGTCTACAAAGCCAGCCTCCTCTGCTTGGCTTATTGAACATTAGATCTATTTTATAGAATGAAGAGCTGCCAAACATAAAATCACAGATATAAGCCAATGAAGATCTTTAATTTGTTTATTTTGAGTGTATGTTTTCAATTAATGATATAGTACTTACCAAGAATATAAGTTCCTTTAAAAATAGTGCACAAATACTTACAGAGGCAAAGCCATTCTATGTTAGCTTCCACCCTTCCAGTGGGATTGCTGGTTTATATTTCCATCACAAGTACCTAGCACAGTTTGGTGCTCTAAAACCTCCCAGAGTTTGGAGCTTGTCAGGTCAGGGGTTCATTTAGGAAGTAAGGCAAAGTTTCACTGAAAGAAAAAGCTTATTGAAATTCAAAAAGAAACTCAATTTCAAAATCAGACACAAAATACTTGATAGGTTCTCAAAAAAATTTTTTAATGATTCAAATTATCAATCTTGCCCATGATCTAATAAACCATGTTTTTATATTTTCAGAACAGTGACAGCATCCATAGCATTAATTTATCCTTTTAAGGAAAAGTTGTCTTTTGGCATGATGGAGCTTACCTGTTTCTTCCTACTGGAGAGAAAGAACTCACAAGTGAGAAAGCGCTCACTGTGTGGACCTGAGTCACTTATTAAATTCCCAGTTCTACTCTAGGAAGAGGTGCAGGCCGGAAGGTGTTCACCAAGACAGATCTGGTGTCCAAGGTCTTCTTGGGAGCAGAGATTTTAAACCCCTAACCCTCTCAATCTGTTTCCTGTCTTTTAAGATGTGATGATTCTGGCATCTTCATTATAAAACATTTTAAATATGCCTGGCACTAGAAAGGTCTTTTATTTATTTATTTAGTGGTGCTGGGGATTGAACGCAGGGCCTTGTGCATGCAAGGCAAACACTCTACCAACTGAGCTAAATCCCCAGCCCTAGAAAGGTCTTCGTATGTGTCGGTTATGACTATTTTATGCAAGACTTATTTCAAAGTATGTCTTAGTGAACACCTTGGCTTTAGGACCATCTATCCTGATTTAAGATCTGCATGTCTATGTCTAGAAACAGGCAGTATGGACCGCCTTTGTTTAGTTACAACAAAGTTTTAGTTACTTTGTGGAATAAATCCTAACTTGAAGAAGGTTATGAAAAGGCAGAGGAGTTTGATTTCTAACCTGTCATACTTAGTAGAGTGCCACTGGCTTAGCAGCTCATTATATCTCAGAAAGAAAATGAATTTATCGAGTCAATTACTGTGTACAGATGAAAGAGTGCATCGCTCTGTAATTACAGGAGTAACAAGTGCTTTGCAAGCTTCTCTTTTATTCCTTTGATTTATTGCCCTGTTAACAATTAGCAGTGACTGCTGTCCTCAATGGTAGCCTTCTGTCTGCACTGCTGGGTTTCCTCAGGAGGACTTTGAAATAAGACATTTGACAGAGTTTACTCAGGAAAACAAATGAAAAACTGTAAGAAACCAACTGTTTTATTTGTGGACAAAAGTATATTTGCATAAATCTTAGACAACACTAACACACTCACTGACTTTCTTTAAGAATTTGCCTAATTTTTGAACATTACAAAGCATACCAGGAACTATTTTTCTATATTAAAAACATTTAAGCACTTATTCTTCACTGAATATTTTTAAGATGAGAGAGTCTCTTGGTTTGGAGGAAAGAACTCTTAGAGAAAAGAAATTCAAGGCTGACAAATTAAACCTCATTGAGATTTTTTCCTAACAGAGATTCCCCTGTAGTCACTGACTGTCCATTATGATACGAAGAAGCACAGCCTATAAATTCATGATCTTTTGAAAATAAATCAAGATTAGAATTGTACCCCAGGATAACTGTCCCCCAAACAGGAAAATGCAATAATTTTGAGATCGTGACACAAAAATAAACAAGATGAGATGAGACCATGCTTGGTTGAAAAATGTGAACTCATATTTAGACCTCGCCTTTGGGTTTGCTCTTGATGATGGGTTCTGGATGAAACATATTCACATGGAGTTGTGCTCCTGTTTTTTCATTGTTCTCTATTTCTGTGACATTCTTCCCTTAGTATCCTTGAGTATCCTCTATTTTTTTCAATCAAATTATTTCTCAGATTTCAGTTATATATAACTCTCCTTTACTGCCCCCCCGCCCCGTACCAGGGGCATTTAACCACTGAGCCACATCCCCAATTTTGAATTTTTTCAATTTTGAAACAGGACCTTGCTAAGTTTCAAAGCTGACCTTGAACTTGCAATCCTCCTGCTTTAGCCTCCCAAGCCACTGGGATAACATGTGTACACCACTGCCCCAGGCTATGTATAACTCTTCATGTCATGCAATCAATGAGTGTCGTCTTTAGCTTACACAATTATAGCCATAGTGATCAAACTCTTGCTTTGAAACAAACATGAATCTAAAACAACAACAACAAAATTACACATATGATCTCATTTAATCCTCTAGGAGGCAGATAAAATCATTACTTTATTTTATCAATTGCTACATTTCAGCTTAGGGATGATACTGCACTTGCCAAATGGGAGCAAGAATCTGAGTAGGTGGGGAAGGAGTGTTCCCCACTTCCTGTAGGCTGAAGCCAACAAGCTCAACTGAAGACTTGAACTCCTCCTACGCACCTGCTTCGGTAGTCACCTCCTATAGGAGGGGTAATTATCCCAGAATTCAGGTGGTGATTACAGCCCTACCTCTCATGACACTTAAGAAGACAAATTTTGAAGCTATCTGGCTTTCAGGAGACAGGTGCAAAAGCATAGTGATGTGTCTGGACTCTCATCCTCCACTCTGCCATAGCAACATGTCAGATTTGAGGAGGATGAATAAGAACATGTACTGGATCTCTAACATCAGAAAACATGGAAAATCCTCAAGGTGAAGTCTGCTGTATAGGATCAACCAAAAGAAATGACATTTTGTCCCACTTAGAACTCAGTAAAACCAAAGATCTTTCAGGCTAACAATACAAATGGGCTTTGGAAAGTTACAAACCAAACCAGACCAAACAAAAACATATAGAAGGCCGGGCATTGTGCACAGGCCTGTAATCCCAGCACTTAAGGAGGCTGAGACAGGAGAACTGTGAATTCAAAGCCAGCCTCAGCAATGGTGAGGCGCTAAGCAACTCAATGAGACCCTGTCTCTACATAAAACACAAAATAGGGCTGGGGATGTGGCTCAGAGGTCAAGTGGCCCTGAGTTCAATCCTCAGTACCAACGCCCCCCACCAAAAAAAAACCAAAAAAATGCATCATACAAAACCAGTGTCCAAGTGCCTTTCTGGGGCACCTGTCGCTAGCAGTGTGGAAGGAGATGAGATCAAACTATTCTGAAACAGTGCTGGATTGTTCAGACAAAGAGGTCATTTTCCCCTGAGCTCTCCAAGCCTGACAGAGCCACCAGCATCACTGGGGTCCTCAATCTGCCATGCATTGACACAAGAGCTTCAGGGCTACTTCCCAGGCTGGGACAGTTGAAGCGGCCAGCCAGTGTGTAGATACAAATGTTCTCAGGGAAACAGCTTATTGTGGTTTTTGTTGTTAAAATGTAGTCTGGTTACCTGATTGCTGATTTACAGCATGCAGTACCCAGAGGATAGAGATAACTACAGCTGATCCAAACAGCTTCCCCTTAACAATGTTAACCAGGTTGCCAGGATCCCAGCCAACCCCTTAAAGTAGGAAGTAAACAGGTGAAGAATGTGACCAGAGAGCTTAACATGCCAATGGAGGATTTTTTCCTTTTTCTCATTTCCTTTGACTTTTTATAGTACAGTAGTCCTCTTACCCTCAATTCCAGAATTTCAGTTATCTGTATTCAACTGTGCTCCACAAACATTATGTGCAAAATTACAGAAAAAAGCACTTCATAAGTGTCAGATAACTTTTTTATGATAAATTATTATAATTGTTCTATTTATCATTATTGTTCATTTGTTACTTGGCCTATTTTATAAATTAAACTTTCCTATCTATGTATGTACAGGACATAACAGTCTGTATAGGATTGGTAACTGTCTGCCTTGTCAAGCATCCAAGCATCCATTGGAACATATCTCCAATGGATGAGGGGGTAAATATTGTACAGAATAAAAGGTAGGCAAGCATGCATTGTGAGTGCAGAGATCTTCCTTATCTTATTACTCTCCAGACTACTTATATACAATATGTAAGTTTCTCCCAATAAGTCTTTGCCTAGCAGCCTGGATCGTCTGCCTCTTTCTTTGGTCTCAGTTTGCCTTTTGCCTATAGAAGGTGATTCTTAGCTCCCAAAGGGAGTTTTTCCACCAGGTTTTCCCAGTTAAATCCCCTCTTTAATCCCACCACCCCTCTTCTTAATGGCACCCATAGCAGAGAGAAATTCAAGAGAGTCTGATGCATTCACTAATCCTTGGGCTTCATTGGCTGCTCTGGGAAATGGGCCTTGCAATTTCTGTTTTTATGTGAGTGGATCCAATATGAGGACAGAGGCACTTTTATCCTCCCAAGATTCAGTATTACATGTGGCTTGAAAGGTGAATGATGTCTCTTCTCTGCCTCTATCTCCATCTATAGTTTACGGATAATGACTCAGTTTCTCTCTCATGAGGAATAAGTTTGTTGTTTTTTTCCTGTTACTTTGATTGCTTATTTGTATAAACAGAAAGAAAAGCCCTGAGATCCCTGAGTTTTATTTGTGTTTCTGTCCCTTTGGGCTGATTACTATTAATTGATAGTGTACATTTTTATTCAAATCAGAATATTTAGATAATTGAGAAGCAGCATTATATTTCAGATTTAGAGGAAAGACAAATGGGCCTCTTCGACTGCTATTTCTACCACTGCAGCAGGAACCTAGGGGAATCATTCATAAAAGATAAATCTAAGGCAGTGTCCTATCTCCTTGGTTGGGAACAGGTGTCCACAGGGAAAGCAGACCTTAAACTGGCATCACATGTCATCCCAGGGCCTCATTTTTGACATCTGGAAAATAAGGATGCCTGACGACACCTTTTGTAACATCCTTTCCAGTTCTGCACTATGATACTGGTAAGAGAAAAAAGCAAAGAAATAAAAGTCACAACTGGCCAGGTGCGATGGCACACGCCCATAATCCCAGCACTTTCGGAGGCTGAGACAAGAGAATCGTGAGTTTAAAGCCAGCCTCAGCAACAGCGAGGCGCTAAGCAACTCAGTGAGACCCTGTGTCTACATAAAACACAAAATAGGGCTGGGCATGTGGCTCAGTGGTCAAGTGCCCCTGAGTTCAATCCTCAGTACCAAAAAAAAAAGTCACAACTGATAAATGGATAAAGCTAACATGAACAAATTATGTCCCTTTGACCTCTGGACCACCAGAATAAGTACATGTGTGTCTGTACAAACATAATCCATAGATAAGTTCCATGGCACATACAAAGAAACACAGGGCACCTAGGGATTATGGGCTTAAAGCAGGTCTAGGGATCTGGGAGCATTTGATCATGGTCTCTATAGATGTGCAGGATTAAATCAGATGGTGATGTCAAAAACAGTAACAGTGAGAGGATATTTAGTTGACTATCATAGACTGGTCATTTGGCACATTAAATAACACTTGAAAAAGTGCTTCCGAGCTGTAAGTGACCAAACAGAAAAGAGATAAGGAGAAAGGAAGAGGAATCAAGGAGAAAGACCAAGCAGTTTGGTAAAATTGGCAAGCTGAAGTATGAAGCTCAAGGTCAAGGTCAAGGTCAAGTTAAATTGAGGAATAATTCCAAACTCTAGGGCAAAATATTACATCTCACCAATGTATTCCTAATAAAGCCTTGTTATTCATATCATTGCTATTAAACTATTTGCAGTCATCATGTTTCTAATATTTGTTTTTAAAATCAATATTCTAATTATAAAATAGACATGTCCATTGTTCAAAGATTAATCCTAGACTGCATATCATACTTATCACTATTAATATTATAACAAATTTTACCTCTCCTTTGAGATGTAATTATTGAGATGTATTATATGAATATCAAAATCAAAACAGAATCTCTCCACTTAAGAGAAAGGACAACTCACTATGAAACCTTGGTCAAGGTGTCCTTGTCTGTAAACACAGGGGTTCAGCCAGGTGGCTTCAAAGGCCCTTTTAGTTCTACTTTGATTATAAGTTACACATGCATAGAGTTAATTGAATTACTGACCAATCACACTTACATCTCAATATATAACATGGATCTAATAGTCTTCATAGAAAGTCCTTAGGAAATTCTTAGAGACCAGTTCCTGATGGGAGATTGATTTCTATCATTTTCAGCGAATTCATCTACAAAGGGACATTAGCCAAAGATGTGGCTCAGCCTTCAGGTTTGCTCCCAGTCCTCTAAAAACTCTTCCTGCCTCCTATGGACACATGTCCAATAGCTACAAAAAACAAACTCAATAGCTGTCTTCTGAAATCTGAAAACCCCTTCATAGTAAAAAGTAGATAAACTTGAACACCATAGAAGTGATCTTGTGGACTGTAGAACTATTTTCTTTGGAGCAAAGGACTGTGGGACTCATGATGCCCCATGTTGTATCTATGCTCAGCTGTCCATCTGGATGCAGCAGCTGAGGCCTCACCCTCAGCCTCCTCTCCAGATTCATACTCCTCATCTACTGCATGGAACAGAGGCCTGGGCCTTAAAACTACCCTCCTGCCTCTGCTGGCATGCTCTTCATGGCTGCTGTTTCCTTCATAACCAGAGTGGCATGCCTTCCCTCCTCTGTGTAAATTCCTCATCGGAATCATTTCTTGTGTCAGTTGCCTTTCCTGGAGCAACCCTGTCCGATAGTGTGCGCTGAAGGCGATGGGTGGGAATCCGGGGCCACTCCCGTCATCATCTAGGAAAATGTAACAAGAAGGAGAAGGTCGAAGAATGAATCAGAGTGAAGACTTCCTATCCAGATGACAAAAAGTCAGAGTAACACTTCCCAATTGCACTCCTCATTGAAAAAAAAAAAAAAATCACTGGGCATAGTGGTGCATGCCTGTAATCCCAGCATCCCAGGAGGCTGAGGCAGGAGGATAGCAAGTTCAAAGCCAGCCTCAGCAACTTAGTGAGGCACTAAGCAACTTAGTGAGATCCTGTCTCTAGGTAAAAAATGAAAAAAAAAAAAAAAAAAGAAAGAAAAGGCTGGAGATGGGGTTCAGTGGTTGAATGCCCCTGGGTTCAATCCCCAGTACCAAAAAATAAAAATTAAAAAATAATTGTGGAAATATATACATATGAAAAATTTACTGTTTTAACCATTTAGAGTTGTTTAACCATTTTAAAGTACAGTACAATGGCATCACGGGTAATCATATTTTTTTCTAATCCTCACCACTGTCCATTTCCAGAGGTTTTTCACATTCTCTAATTCACAGGAGTTTTCAACAGTCATTGGGACATACCTCGGGGTTTAAAGGTGAGATCTCTACTTAGAACACCAAGTGAGCCCCAAGGCAAATGAACCTTGGAAAAGTAAGTGGAGTCTCCCACATGAGCATGGAGCTCACAGACATCAGACAGACAGAGCAAGGGATATCCTGATGCTAGAGGGGATGGGAAGGAAAATATTCCCTAAGTCTCAGCCTTGCTGCCCAGGGACTGCCTGCTAAGGGGCAATCTGCCTCTGAAGTCTCCCTAGAGTGCCTCTGGTCATTCCCTGACCTCCTCCTGGTGCCGCAAGACTTCACATTTGGAGAGAAGGGTGGATTCCAGTAGTCAATCATGCCTAGCTACCCACTGAGGCTGACTTCCATCTCCCCTTGTTATCACAACAATTAAAGATTTATGAAGCATAATTGATAACACAAGCCCACTTAAATACTTTTTCTTCTAAGATTTCTAGTTTAGCCACTGTCAATTAGATGACACTTAGAACCAGCTGAGTACATGGAAAAAAAGAAGTCCCAGTGAGTACTGGGATTAAGATTTCATTCCACGTCTATGTTAATTCATAAAGAACTGGCATTTTGAAGTGTTGGCTTTCTTCCAGGAACACCTGTCTCTAACCAGGTCAAGGCTTCCTTAATGCTCCTCAATAGTAGCACTAAAGCCTCATTTTCCTTACACACCTAGTTGGTTCCAAGTGCTCTTCCAACAGCTTTATGTGCCCCTTCATGTGTATACCCTCTATGGGATGACTGACTTCATTTCCATGTGGGTGGTACCAACATTATCTTCTTGATGGAGTGCAAACAACAGTGAAGAAATTGAATGGTAGTATTTCTTCATATAGGTCCTTGCTATAGTCTGAATGTGGTTTGTCCCCACCAAAGCTTGTGTCGATGCTGAATTCTCAATATGACAGTGTTAAGGGGGTCAAGACTTTAGGTAGTATGCACATCTTTTTCAAAAGACAGGATTAGTTCTCTGATAAGCAGATTATTACAAAGTGGGACAGCTCCTTTGTCCCGTCCCTCTCCTCTGCATGTGTCTGCTCACCATGTAATGTCACATTCTCACATGCACTGCCCCTATATGAGGCCATCCACCATGTTATGATGCATGATGAGGACCTTACTGGAGTCGGCTAGCTGATCTTGGACTTCCTTGCCTTTAGAACCGTGAGCTAAATAAACCTCTTTCCTTTATAAATTATTAGTCGCGGGTGTTATGTTATAGTAATGGAAAACAGGCTAAGAAGGCCTGTATAAAAATTTCCAGACGTTTGGTGGCCTTTACTGAAATTGAGTAAGATGCCGTTTACTGAAGACATCTATTGAAAGAACAGGATCCTCTGACCTATTAATCTGGTGAATAATATAAATACATTTTCAAATGTCAAATAACCCTTGCCTTCTGAAAGAAACTCTGCTTTGCAAAGTATAATATTTCCTTACCTTTCTACTATTTTTTTGTAATGCTTATTTAAAATTTCAGTAAGCCTGCTCTGTAGTCATCTCTGCTACCAGAGTCATGTGATATTGTTGTTCACCTCATAAGAAATAATCGTGATACTTTTTTCTTTTCTATTCACTGATATTATAAAAGTAGTACTGGATTATTTGCACCAAGAAGTTATTTTAAAATCAGTCTATTAAACACCCTGTATTGTGTGCTCTCTTGTTCTGTTTTGCTTGCTTTTGTTGGTGGGACAGCACTTTGATAATATCAAATAATACTAGTTACTAGAGGGCAGTCTGGGAATAGAAAACCAGATCAATGAAACAGAATTGAGAATCCAAAGCTCTCTGCAGTGTTCCTGACTTCAATACAACAAAGGCCACATTTCATCTTGGAGGAAACTTGGCTGGGACAGGGGCACAGCCCTTGAAGCAATCTGTAGTGCATCTCAACCTTAGTCCTCACACAAAATCAGTTTCAGATGATTGTAGCTTAAATGGGAAAAAATAAGCTATTAAAGTTCTCAATGAGAAAAAAAGTGCATGAATTATCTCCTAATTTTGTGTACCTTTTTTAGAGAGTTCTTCATTTAACCCCCTCCATTCCCAAGTTCTGTAATGCTGTGAATATTTCAACAAAATTGACACAGGTGCATTAAAATAGATTGAAGATCAAAATAGAAAGCATATATGTGTTATTATATTAATTAATATTCCAATTAATATATTATTATTATATAACTGTATTACATAGTTTTTAATGATACTAAGTTTTTATAGGTGTTCTAAAATCTGGGACGATGGCACAAAAATGAGTTAAAGAATATCAACAACAAAAGAGAAAACATGAACAAAGGCAGAAACAGAAAATTCCCCCAAAGAAAGGCTGTTGTCTCTAAAAATATGGAAGATGTTTAACCTCCCTGAAGATCAGAGAATCACATGAAAATTAAATACACCATATAAAATTTACCCTTCCAGATTGTAGATTACTCACAAATTTGACACAGCTCATTGATGATAAAGGTGTTTTGAAAGGAAAATTCTCATAGACTGTTGTGATTAATGATATAATCATTTGGGATGATTGTTTAGGTAATATATGTAATGTACAATTGTAAATGTAAAATGTGTCAATCAAAAATAAAATAAAACAAAAAATTTAAATGCATTTGATTTTTGACCTCGAAATTTTTCTTACAGCAAAATACACTAAGAGAATATTTGGTTAAGTATGTAAAAATCAATCACAAGTGATCCAAGGTGCTTGTAATAAATATATCATTGTTTGTTAATTACTAAAAATTAGACATACCTTAAGTGGTTACTAATTAGGAATTAGCTAAATAAGCTATTATACTTTTTTTTCCCATTTGGTACCAGGGATTGAACTTAGGGGTACTCGACCACTGAGCCTCATCCTCACCCCTATTTTGTGACCACTGAGCCTCATCCTCACCCCTATTTTGTGTTTTATGTAGAGACAGGGTCTCACTGAGTTGCTTAGCACCTTGCTGTTGCTGAGGCTGGCTTTGAACTCACGATTTTCCTGTCTCAGCCTCCCAAAGTGCTGGGATTACAGGCATGCATGGCTTAAGCTATTATAATTCTAATGACTATTATTTAGTCATTAAAATAAGTACTAGATTCACAGCTATTGACATGGAAATCTGTCTTCAATACTGTTGAATTTATAAGATATCAATTTATAAGATATCCAAAGCATGACTAATATTTGATTTTATGTAAAACGTGATGTTGTGATTTTTAAAAAATATCAGGTATGGCTGATCTGGGGTGGGGGTGGCATAGAGAGAATTATGGAAGAATACCAACTAAAATAATGACACTTCTATCCAGGTGTAGGGGTTTCAAGTGCTTTTTACTTTCTTCATTAAGCATTTTCTCTACTGGTAGATATTGATTTTATAAGAAGCATCTCTTTAGATTAGAGAATTTATCATTTTAAAGAATAATTGCATTTACTTTTTAAAGATGGAATTCTAAAACCCTATGAACTTGTTTTACTTGAATTCCCAATATGATTTTTTTCTCTTCTCACGTTTTTATTGGTGCTTTAGAGTTATACATAATGATGAGATTTATTGTTACAGATTCATACATCAATATGATTTTTAAGGCTTAAAAATTTAAGAAAATCATAAACATAGAAAACATAGCGTATGTTATACATCATATGTTGCCTTTTGCTAATAGAAAATCATTGTATTCACACATTTTAAATAGTAACTTAGCTTTGGTTAGAATAATAAATAGCTTCAATAATTCTTAGAATTCCTCTTAAGCATTAAATGGGATTTATTTCAGTAAAAGTTAAGCAACTTTGGAGAATTCTCTCATATTAAAACTGTGAGTGTGGGGCTGGGATTGTGGCTCAGTGGTAGAGCTCTTGCCTCGCATGCATGAGACACTGGGTTCGATCCTTAGCACCACATAAAAATAAATAAAATAAAGATATTGTGTCCATCTACAACTAAAAAATTTTTTTAAAAAACTGTGAGTGAAGCCCACAACATAAGTAAAATGCACCTTTTATGTTTCTTTAAAATAGAGGTCAATAAATAACTACCCAGGGTCTGCATCTGGTCTGCTACATCTTTTTGTGGGACCTGTGAGCTATGAATCATTGCCAAAGTTTTAAAGGGCTGAAGAAAATAAAAAGAAGATAATATTTGATAAGAAAGAAAAACGAAGATTCAAATATCAGTATCCATAAACAAATTATGACTTTCATTCATAAAGCAAGTTTTCTTCTTTTTCTTATCACATAAATACCTACAAAATATTCATGATTTTGCTTTCTGTTCTGCAAACCCCACCATATCTACCATCTGACTCTCTGCAGGAAAAGAGAAAGTGGCCAGGCATGCAGGTTACCTGTGGACTCAGGATCTCTTGTGTCCCTCTCTGGTGGCTGCAGGTTGCTGTAGGGAACGGAGAGGTAGCGAATGTTTTTGGGGCCAGCCTGTGGGTAACAAGTACAAATAAAAAGCGGAATGAACTACTGCAATTATGACCTTCATAGGCCAATCGAGAGAAGGACATAGACCCACACTGCAGCACCTGGTTTGCATTATTGGCTTTCAGTCACTTTTCTTTGAAGAAAGCAGAGTGTTTCCGGCTTCTGTGTGTATTTGTTTTCCTTTCCATCGTATAACCGACCATTGTGAACCTCTGAATGTTATTCCCACTAGCCCCACAGAGATTAGAATCAACATTAGGGTCTGTTTTAGTCTCAACCTCCATCCAAAAAGATTGTCTGATGGTCTTAGGTGCACAGTGGCGGATATGAAGATTAGGCCCCAGAGTCTCAGCAAGAACAAACTCCTCCCTGTTCCTGGGAGGGCCAGAGGCCCTCGTCCAAGGAGAACCCCTGGAATGCTCAATACCTGGTGTTATGGTGCCTGGGTCTGGACACTCAGCACAGAGTCCAAGTGGCAGTCACTGACCTCCCAAGGAGGACAGTTCAGTCCCATAAGCCTCATGGGCAAGTGCCTTGGGTCCTCAGGTGCTGGACCAAAGGTGAAGGTTGCTTGGTGTCCCTCCCTGGCAGCAAGGTGGAGGTTAGTTTCAGTATCAATAGTGGTTTACCCAAGGAGCAGATTAACATTTGCAGACTGAAGGAATGTCCCCCACTCACCGGCTTTGCCCAAGGCAGGCTGTGGCCTTTCCTCATACTTTCTCTCAAGGTGTTCTGACGACGGATGAGAATCTCCTTAGCCTGTTTCTCACTTGTTTGGGGTTTAAGGTTGTATTTGTTGTAAGATGGGGTCTGCAGACAGAATAGAAAATCAAATACGTAAGAACTTCTCCAGTGCCATTTCCAGCCCCAGGAGGCCACAGACATATCATACGCCGGAGACAGGTAGAGCAGGTAAACACAGAGAAGCTTGACTGAGCATGGCCTCCCTTTCAGGTGAGCAAGCCTCGGCCTTGAGAAAAGTCTGTAACCTGAGGTCACTGTCCTTGAGGCTGCATCCAAGCCTTTCCATAATTCTTTCAGCTGTTCTACCCTGAGGTACCCACAGATCTGGCTACCCCATGCATGAATTCTTTCTCAGGTTGTGTGGGCATGTGTGGGCATGTTTTTATTTGGTTTTATTTATTTTTTATGCTAGGCCAGTGGTTGGTGGGCATTTGAATTTCATAAACAATTTCATATCAATACTACTTTGGGAACTTCCACAGGGTTGCTATTTTTTTAAAAATTTTGCCAATTATGGAAAAATACCCCCCAAAATCAAATAATTTCTATCACCATTATCATAAATTCAGGAGGCAATATTTGAACTAAAATTAGTAGCAAGGACATACTCGAAGATAAAGAATAGTCCTTCAAATTCAGTCCATTTACCTTCATGATATATTTCTTCCTTGTCCTTACCCAAGACCAGAAAATATTTGTCATGGATTGTAGGCCAACAATGGTGCTTAAACAGATGTATTACAAATACTCATGGCTGAAACTTCTCCTTTTGCTGCTACCTCGAGGTTCATCAGGGCAGGCCTGGTTTTTGCGGGGGATGGTGGGTAGTAGGTGACACACTATGTGCACGGATAAACCAGAAAGTCCTGCTGCATGATAGGATTGGGACTACAGGTGTTATCTTGAAAGGGATAATCAATTCAACTGCAATAAAGTGGACATTCTATGTTCCAGATGTCACAGAAAAGCACAACCTTTTACAAATGAATTAGAAGCTGGACGTGGCAGTGCCCACCTATAATCCTAGCAGCTAGGGAGGCTGAGGCAGGAGGACCGCAAGTTCAAAGCCAGCTTCAGCAACTTAGCGAGGCCCTGAGCAACTTAGCAAAATGCTGTCTCAAAATCTTAAAAAAAAAAAGGGAGGGGGAGCTGGTATCCCTGGGTTCAATCTCTGGTACCAAAGAATACATAAAGATTAGGATCCTGGGCTTTAGAAGGCTCACAATCTCTGGAGGAATTAAGCTAACAAGGATATAATGCTGCGTGCCTGTGTAAGTGGCACATGGCTGGGAGCACCTGGGAGTTACAGAGTACAGGCAAAGGGTGCATGAGCAGGCTTGGGTGTGACGGGTTCATTAGGGTATGTCTTAAAAGATGAGAGAGTGTTATCCTGGGAAGAAGTTCCAGAAAGAAAGAACACAGGGCCTATGTATGATAAGAGCTATGAACAGACTTGGAGGGAGAAGTAGGAGGGGCTACTGGAAAAGAGACGGAAATGGTTCGTAACCATAAGAACCAAGTGCATCACTCCAAGGGTAGTGAGAGATGAGACTGCAGGGACTACAGGGGTGGGACAGGCCACCGAAAACCTGCCAAGGAGTGGAGACTTGATCCTGCAGGCTTGTGCCCCTTAGTTGGGGTGCATTCACTCTCAGAGTACAACCAGGTGATCCACATGGTGAGTAAAGAAATACTGTATGTTTGTTTTATCCAAAACAAACAAAAGGCATTAAGTGCCACTTGAATTTAATACATAGGTTTGTAGTGGGTCCTCACTGCTCCAGACTGGGAGAGTCAAGTTTCCTGCCAGAACAGAAAATGGTGTCCCTAGTGGGGAGAGTTTGGCGACAATGTCCCCTTGGGTTCTACGGGTTTTCTGTTCCTTATTTGTGTGTTAGTGGATATACAGCCAGTTAAGTAGACTTGTGGTTTTCGTTTTCTATTAACTGGATGAAACCTCACAAAACAGATGATGGCCTATGAGTATTTCCACACGGAAGGTACAAATTGAAGGCCAAAGGACCAGCGAAGAAGGGGAAAAGCTGACTTTGCTTTTTCCCCTAGGAGCGCTTTATTAGCCACTTTGGACAAGCTAACTAATCTAACAAGAATGTGGCCAAAATATGGAATTGTAAAGACAATTGCAAATATGGATTCTCAGCCATCACCCTTAAGGACAGATCTCAACCTAAGAACATTGAAGTATTAAAACATGATGGCCTGACATGGACAAGAAAACTATTTAAAGATTAAGACTCCAGAATGTTGAGACAAAGTTTTATCATTTTCCATCAATGTTAAAGTCATACAAACCTGAATTCAGCATATGTATGTTTGTGTATCTATGCATGGATACATATGTTGCTACTAGGAATTCCCATGCCCAGACCTAGGAGGAGGCTGCACTTCAACATTTGGACATTGGCTCTTCTATTTTGCCTCACCAACCATGAGCCTTGTCTATTTTGTCTTCTGCAGGGAGCACAGAAGTTTCTATGCATATAATATACATGCCAGTTTCTTCCCTCTTCTCCCTCCATATCCACCCTCTTGTGAAGCTGCTGGTAACTGGTTAAAGTCCTGAATTGCCCACTAAGCCTTAGGTCCTATGAGAGAAAAAACTTTGCCTTATTCAGTTCAGTGTTCCTAATGCCTGGCGCATTATAGATGTGTCTTAACTATTTGCCAAAGAGCACAGAAATTGAACAAATTGCTGTCATTCTTTTAAAAATATGCAGAAATTCTGAAAGCAACTTGACCCCATAGGAACTGCAGATCAACCTTTGACCTATCCTTAAGTCTAAGGAGGTTCTTCTCTTGGAAATTTGGAAGAAGTGTTTTTCAATCTCCATTCCATTGCATTCCTGAGAGCTTCCTGTGTGATGGTCCCACTAGGAATTTCCAGAGGTCCCTCAACCTCCCCACCCATGTAGATTCCATCCTGGATGTGCCAAAGGTAGGGACTTCAAACAGCAGTTGGCTGGAGATACAGCTCATATCAACCATGTATGAGGATCACCTAGAGTCAAATCCTGTACTCATCCTGGAGCCGCCCCCAAATGACTCCTAACTCCCAGGACAGACTTTTCTAAGACTTGGAGAGTGAGGAACAACCCAATCACCAGGCCTGGACCTATTACCCATCCTTGAGGACATCAGAGGGCTTTTACATACCCTTTGCATCAATCAGTAAAAATGTACATTGCTCACTAGACAAAGTATAGATAGTTGTCCTGGGTTGCACTTCTAGAATGATTTGCCCTTCAAGAGATCAAAAGGACCATGCAGAAGAGAAAACTCTCATGACCCTGGTAAAGCCAGAGTTAGAAAGTAAAGACAAGAAGAGGTAGGACTGGTGAGCCTCACTCACCAAAATACTGAAAGAGGAGGCCAAAAGGAATCTCCCAGCTATAACAGACCTCTGTTTATCAATTATGTTTTCCTCATTGGATTCTCATGGTGCTCATGTATAAATCCTGTAAGTGAACAGGGGTCAGTGTGCTCAAATTGGGGGGAATAAGGAAGGAAGATGCCACTTACATTAGAAAGGAGAACTCCAGAGGCCAGATGGAGGAGGAAATTAAAAAAAAAGAAGGAAGGGGGATGGCTACCTGGGCACCTGCCTCAAGTGAAGAAATGAGGATGAGCAGTGAAACTCTTTAACATGGGTTGAAATTTCAGGATCTCCATATCCATTTCTCGATCTTTCCCTGAATTCATTAACATGGGATAAAGGCTGGGCACCAGGTACCTGGTGGTACTTATATACACCCTTTGGCTCTCACTAAGAGGAAGTTCTTATCTATTTATCTAAGGCAGGGTGCAATAGTCTTACTGAAATGTTTTCACTTAGAATGATCTGAAAGCAGTGGAATTCAAGTAGGTGTCCTTGATGGTGACCTACATTCCCTCAGCTGGGGTGTAGCCTTCCGCCGACACAGCTCCTTCATCATGGGAATGGGAGGCCAGAAGACCTTCACGTTCACTGGATTGTAAGCTGGATTCTAAGTCTGGAGTCATGGAAAGAGTACTTGGCAGGAGGTCAGTACTTTTTCAGTGTCTTCTATTTGAAAAGAGGCTTGATTATATGATTTTTGACCCAATTAAGATTATCATCTATGACGTAACCATAAAGACAAAGACCTCACAATGAACATATGTGGGTACTACAATCATACCCAAGAATCAGGATGGACACTTAAGTCTTCAAATTAGGAAAATAAAGTGAAATAATTCCTAAATGGATGATGTCAGCATATCTATCATTTAATTCAGCCAAAACTTCTTAGGACTGACTTATCATTACCCCCAGAAATATTCTTGCATGTACTTTGGACTAGTTGCTGATACCTACTACAGATTCCATACCCATTTCCAAAACTGAAAAATAAGATGCTTAATACATTTTTTTTTCTGATTTTCCAGCATTGTTGTTTCAATATTCTCACCTACATGACTTCAACTTTCTTTATTGTAGCTGAAATCACTGAGGCAGCTCTGTTCTCTTCAGTGTCCTGAAGTGCCATCTGTCTTTGGTGTGATGGGTGAGCATGACTGCTCATCCGCCTTGGGAGGACAGGAAGACCTGCTGGTTCTGGAAAACTCCAGGCTGCAAGGCTGGGGCAGCCTGACCCCTAGAGACAGCAACTGGGTTTGCATTTCTTTTTATGCTACCGGTGCCAACTTTGCAGCAGAAACATGACAGTTAACTTTCTGTTCTCCAAACTAAGCAGAGAAAACTTGTTCTCAAGCAGCTGCTTTAGAGAGGACACATGAACAAGAGCAAGTTCCTGAAGGAATGGGTCCCAGGACAGGCAGTAGGGGCAAGGCAGACGACCAATACACACCCTTTGCCGAACTCGGTACATGTTGTGCGTTAGGATGTCCCTCATGGACTCTACATCTTCGGGGGAAAGTCTTTTGGTTCCTTGTATCCTCTGGGCCCTGGAAACATCATTAGAGCAAAAGGAATATTATTCTCCCACCTTGGCAAGAGATGCCCCCAAAACACCAATGGGCCCTGTACTGGTGATAACCTTAAGTTTCATAACCCCTTTTACATAAGTTTTTCTATTATTATTAATAAACCGATTTGAAATGTCAGAATATGTGTCTTAAAGCTTCAAAAAAGAATTCCTTAGAGTATTATTTTGGGTTTAAGGTGATAACCAAGTAATTTTTCCTCTGCCAATCTGTTATGAATTGACATCTTGGCAAAATACAATAAAAATCAACTAATAGAAAATGATACCATAAAATGCAACCTAAATATTTTACTGTTAAATTACATGGAAATAAAATGACTCAAAGTTTAACTCTTTTTTAGTTCTGTATTTAATCTCATTACAGACCCATGACAAATAATAGTTCACAAACCAACACCATCCACACAACACATTTTGAGTAGCACTGACCTAAGAAATAGTAAAATTTTATCAGTACATTAATCTTAGAATTGGACCTTCAGGGATTTTATTTTTGGTTAATAAATACTTCAAGAACCTAGAATCACATTTAACAAAGGGCATCAAACCCTTCACACCATGAAAGTCAGTCAGCTCTTAGATACTGGGCACCATGAACACCTGGAAGAGTTTAAAATCCAGGTCATGCCTAGGTTAGCAGTCAATGAGCAATTGTCCTCTGGGGATTTCAAGTTGTGACATTGCCTTGGGAAGAATTCTCATGTGACAAATGTATTTGGTTACAATCTACTGGCAATAATTTTTAAAAACTTTTTATTACACAAGTAGTATGTATTTACTATAGAACATAACAGAAAGGAAGGAAAGAAAAGAAAGAGCAAGATAATTATTCCTTTTAATATCACCTTCCTTCACATCTTGCTCTGAGTACTAATAGGTTATTTGACTCTATGTTTGCTTTTTCTAACTGCAGCTATATTAAATACATAAGGAAACTTACGGTTTTAATATCTGCTTACATATGTTTCTAGGATAATTGGTCACAGAGATGAATAATTATTAGTTCCAATACAGGCCACATTTAGGTGTTTTTCCCCAAACATTACAATCAATATGGCCACAAATTGTAAGGACATTTAAAAAGTAACATGCAATTGGAAACAGATTTTAAAGGACTTGATACCAGACATCATATTAGTCCAAGATTTTATTTAGCCATGTTATCTGTAGACTGACTTACGCCTTTCTACATACTTATTGAAGTCAGAGGTTCTCTATCTTAGGGTAAGGAAATCTAAAGTTGCAAATGTCACCTCTGTTGATATTCAGTTACCAGCCTTGGTGATCTAAACATTATTATCAGGGCATTTGAACTCTACTGTATGAATGTCCTTATTTTGACTTAAGCACACCCACACACCCTCACAATCTGAACACATTCCTTCATTATGGTGGGTGTAATGTATGGCTAAACAGAAACACCAGTTAGTCAAACAGTTCTATTTTCTATGTTCATAATAAAACAAACAGAAAAAAAAAAAAACCACCGATAAAGGAAATGGGTAAGTGAAACTTGATACAGCAATAGATCTATGCTGGTACTTTCCCCGGTTTATAATTTACCACTTTGGGAAAGACCAGACTTAATTAAACTCATTCAGGCTGTAGGATGGAATGAGTAATTAGAATATCTCAAAGTTATGGCCTCTTCCTGATCCACACCGAGAAGATGCAGCAGCAAACACAGAGGTGTGGCCAACTCAAGTGGGGTGATGCCTGGAGGTTTTTTATTTCTGCCCCCCCAGGCCACTTTGTTAACAAAATCATTCCTGAAATGCTCACATTACAAGCACAGAGAAGATGCAATCCTTAGAAAAACCGAGTCGACAAAGATGTCTTGGTCAAAAGATTCAAAATGACAAACTCTAAGACTCTTGACCCTGCAACATTCATTTATTATCCTTAAAAGAAATCCCCTTCACCTTAAATAAAAGTTCTGCAGTAATTTCATGGTTACTAAAATCAAACTAGGAAAATCAGAGTTCAGATGTATTTGAATGCAAGTTTCACGTTTTTATTTTTTATTTTTTGGCACTGGGGATTGAATCAAAGGTCTCATGCATGCCACACCAAGTGCTCTACCACTGTTACATCCCCAGCCCAACTAACTCTTTTCTTTTCTGTTCCTTTCCTTTTTTTGAAATGCCATTGTAATGTAAAAAGTGGCCCTAATTCAACTATGGAATCTAGAAGATGTTATTTATATCCATTCCCCAGTATGAATTCCCAAAGATCAAATATTATGTCCTGATTTGTTTAGAAAAATCGATGAACTTTTAATGTGTAACCCTGAAGTCCACGGGAGGAGTGTGGCTAGAAGCCCCGCCAACCATGCCCTGCTGCTGCCAGTCAGCTTCTCTGTGTGCCTGGCTATCTTGAGTCTTGAGTCTTTTTTTTTTTTTTTTTGAGTCTTTTTGTGGAGGCCACCCAGGTGACTAGCATTTAGAATGAATGACGCACGGATGAGAAGATGACTTTCCTCCTTCTAATACTGCTTTTAATTACAGGAGTAAAATACTGCATTAGAATCTATATCCTGGAGTTGCTGCAAAAATTCAGAAATGGAAAAACCTTTCAATGCCTGATCAGTTAAAAAGTTCTTAAACTACGGTGAAACTATTTCATGCTTTAAAAATAGATGACATGTTAAAATTACTTGGGAGTTTTAAAATACTTTGAAGCTGTACAGTTGCAGTCTGTTATGGCAATAAATTTGTAAACATTTTACTGTCCCTAGGACATTAATTAAATTTTTTTTAAAGTTTCAACATTTTTAATCACTTTGAGCTTCTATCCTCTAAGAATTTCAAATCACTTATCTCTCATGGGTGAGATGAGCTATTTCATATTTGAAATAATAATGAAGGTATGCATTCTGCCTAATCTGTAAAGTGAGTTTGATGTTTAAACAACATAACAACATCAAAGCCAGCCTCAGCAATGGCGAGGTGCTAAGCAACTCAGTGAGACCCTGTCTCTATATAAAACACAAAATAGGGCTGGGGATGTGGCTCAGTGGTCGAGTACCCCTGAGTTCAATCCTCAGTACCAAAAAAAAACAACAACACACAACATAACAACAATGGATTTCATAGAATTGGCATCCTCTGAATTGTCCTGTGGACAACACTGGTGGTAGCATTCTCCTGAAGGTCACAGAATTTGGAAATCTTAATCTTTTGTAGAACAATTGCTTAAACTTCTAAAGAAAAAAAATATATGTGCATTTTGTTGTTATCATCTCATACAGATTACTAAAAAGTGAGCTGAGTACACCCTTCTTTTTCCTATTATTGTATGAAGGTTTGTTTATTAAGAAATTAGCCTCTTTGATCTCAGGAGAGGAATTCCTTTTTGCTTGATGTCCTACAGATTTCTGATGAGATCAAATAAATGCAATTTAAATACTAAACCTGTATTAGATATCAGCTTTTAAAAATCCCCTCTCTCACCCCAGTTAATTAACTAGTTGGGGATATAGTAGGAGAAAAACATTTCTTACCTGTAAGACTCTGTTACTAATCTTGAGTCAATATCTGACGAAATAATTGAATCAGGGGAATGGGGTTGGGAGGCGACTCCAAATAAAGTTGGTTTAAAATCCCCTTGAATGTGGAGCAGTTGCTTATGGCTGATGTAATACTGAGATTAAATATGCGTTTTAGCACATGATAGACTGATTATTATTTGAGATAAGTGCCCCTACATTCCTAGACCAAGTGCTCATACAACTGGAAAGCAAACCAATAGAGGAAGTTGCTAATGGTCTGATTGCCTGGAGCCGTCCAGCCCTCCTCCACCGCTGCATTAACTTCAGTTCATCCCTCAGTGAGCAGATCACATGCCAGGAGCCCAGCACACTCACCTCTCCTCTCACATAATGGCACGGCTCCCTATCATTTAGGATTGTACGTTACACAATTGTTTTGAAAAAATTAATGTTATGACCCTGCTAGAGTATGGAGTCCACAACAGTGGGGTCTAAGTCTGCTTTCACCATGCATGGAGTAGCACAGTGGCTCATGTACGAAGTGCGAAGGGGAACCAATCATTATGTAAGACTTCAATGAGATATTTTAGAAAATGCAAAAAAAAAAAAAAACTTCCATAAATAAAGCATCAACATTTTAAATGAAAACAGGATCAGTATTCCTGATTTTTCCTGTTGCCTCTGGCTCCACTCAGGTTCAGTGCAACATTGCCAATAAATATTTGTTAGCACTTTCCCCTTTTAGTATCAGAAGCTTCCTTTAAAGGCATGCAATCGGCAGCACAAAACAAGCCACAAAAACAATCCCACTAAAAAATAAGGCAGACAGCTTTCTGTTGATACTGCTATCCTTGGGGAATCTAGTTTAGGTTTTTCTCAGGAAATGGTGTTTCTGATTCATTAGCAGGTAAGGGAGGAAGGTGTTGTCTGAGAAATCACACTCAAGCATTAGTGACAGTTTTATGGCTATCTATTCTTAGCTTTCCTGTCAACTTGCTTTTCTAATGTGAGAATGTCATTGAGCTCATGATCAAGTGTCTTTATCTGCTGAAGACAGGATGGAGGGGTTAGTGTCCCTTTCCCTAAATATATGAAGTGATTTATTTTCCCAATTCATAAATCATTCCTTGGAAGAAAACTGGACATCTTCAGGAGGTGAATTAATTCTTGTGACATTGAAGGTACTCTTGTTAAATATCAGAGAGTTAAAGCAGCTTTTAAGAATATCTAGCCAGCTGTTGGGACAATTGGTGAGCACAGAGTCCAAGAGAAACACCTTGTATGAAAAAATTCATCCTGTAATGATGGATTTATGTGCAGGTACCATCTTTGCCCACACCCTGCCTCCACCTCAGCTGCCTATGGTCCTCTTTCCCAGGAAGCTAGCCAGTGACCTGCTCCTGTCCCAAACTGGTCTCACAATCTCACACTGACCTTTGCCTTAGACATAACTGCGATCGCAGCTCTCTCTCTGAACAGCCCACTGACCAGCGCACCTCTTTGCTACCACCACTCAGACTTTGTGGTTTGGATGAGTGTCACCCAAAGGCCAGAGCAGTGATAAAGGGAAAGCCCTGGGGACTTTCAAAAGCTGGGTCTAGTGAGAGGTTTTGGAGTCATCGCAGGTGTGTTCTCAAAAAGGTTGTGAGACCTCAGTTTCTTCTTTTTTCTGTGCGTTGGTTTGAGATGTGAGCACTCGCTTTGACATGCACTCCTGCTGTGGTATGCTAAAGTCACCAGAGGCCCAAACTCATGCAGCTACTAGACCCAGGACTTGAACTCCCGAACTGTGAGCCAAAATGAACCTCTCTTTGCTCCATAAGTAGCCTGTGTCCAGTATTTCACTGTAGTGGCACAAGGGTGATAGACACATCCCCAAGTCAGAAAAGCAACTTGTCTCTCTTCACATAAGAGAGGTAGATAAATGAATTATGAGGAAAAAGTAAATCCACAATGGTGGGAAGGGCAGAATCAGACAAATGGGTGTTAAATAATAGAGACTGCTGGTCAAAAGGAAAAAGGGAAAATCTTATAAAATACTTTGCCATCCTATAAATTTATTTGCTCCCTCCCAAAGGAAGGTATTATATAACTAGAAGGAGGCAACTTTTGCTAGAGAGTAATTTTTCTCAAAAACTAATTGAAATATATTGACCCTGGACCAAGCCACAAAATGCCAAGATTTCAATCATGATTTTGTATGATTTGTCCTGCTGTGGTTTGGATCAGTGTCCCCAAAGAACTATGTGTTAAAAATCTTTATCTTTAGACCATGGTGTTATTAAGAAGTTTGAAACCTTTAAGAAGTGAGGTGTTCAGGCCATTGGGGTCATGGCTTTGAAGGGGATCCTGGAATCCTAACCACTACCTCTTCCTCTCTTTCAAATTTCCACCAATAGGTAAACAATTTGGCCATACACTGCTGCCATAATGTGTCAGTTTGCCACAAGACCAAAAGCAATTTAGTCAATTATTCATGGACTGAAACCTCCAAAAACCTTTTCTCTTTATAAGCAAATTATCTCAGGTATTTGTTACAGTAACAGAAAGCTGACTAACACACTCATCTTTCTGCCTCTTCCCTCCAGTATTACCTGTAGAGGGAACCATGAAAAGTTAGTGGCCCCTGGAATTCTGACAATAAAAGTCTAGATCAAAAAACAGATATGACTTACTGATGGGATACGGAAAAAGCTGTAGAACTTAGAATCCCAGTCTCTACCATCTCAATAGCTTGTTTCATTTCCAGCTTCTTGTACAAAGAAACAATGCTTGATTTTGGCAGGTTCTTTCGGATTAGGATTTTACGTAAATATCTATGATCGAATTTTTTGAACCTAAAAATGAAAAACAACATTTTGGAAATCTTTAATCTCTCTCTATGTGTTGTCTAAGTACACATTTTTCTTAAAAGAAACTACTACTTAACTTTATTCTGAAAAACATCAGTGCCTGGAATTCATAGCATTTGAACACATGTTAAAAAAAAAAAATTCCTAGTACTTGTGCATTTTTTAAATAAAGAAAGAATGGCCAGCTGCCCTGAATACATTGAAAATCAGCTAAACAAAAAGAAAAGGACAAGCCGCAATCAGGGCAAAAAATGTGCACAAGAGGAGCAGGGGAGGCCCAGCCCAGCTCAGCTTCAATTGTAAAAGAAGAAATGAGGGGGGCTGAGGCTTTTGAACAGGTGTTCCATTCTAATAGCTCATAAGAGCAGCTGCTGCACTTATAGTAATACTGGCCTATTCAGCCAGAACCCAGTAAGTTTAAATGGCCCTGTAGTTACAGTAGTTTTGCCCCATTATGTTGCAGACCATTTTGAACCTTGACAATTAAGGGGGTGAAAAAAAATCCCACATATGTCCCAACAGTCTGAATGATGGAGGCTCTGAAATGGCTAGATATTGATGTCCACTGCTTATTGTCAGTAACCTCTGGCCAACCCATGCTGCGTGCATGTGGTGCCTTTGGAGTGGCCCATTTGTTTGGAGTTGCAATTTTCAACATTTCCCATCAATTCACATTCACAGAGTAGTTTGTTTGCTGCTTTATTTTATTTTTGATTTTTGGAGGGGAGTGTAACTGCCCCAGCTGCTGGCTTATTATCTGGTGATCGGTTCTCTGATCCAGGAGGCAGGGGGATTCCATTAGTTAAGTCCCCTCCAGGTGTGGTAGGGTGACTTCCTGAGCTTGAGGATCTGTTTGGCTCAGATGGCAGCTACTCTTGCTCCAAATGGGTCAACCCCTTGACCTTCTATTTTTCTGCCCTTTTTCATCAAAGGCTCTAGTTCCTGTTAATTCTTCAATCCACTGTGATCAGTTCCCCCACCTTCACAACCTGTCTGACATTCCTCTTGCTGAGCCCACTTTGACCTTCAACTGTTCAACTCCAGGGGCTGCTGTGATTCCACTCCACTGGCCTCTGCATTTCTTGATATGCTGAGTGGTTCCTTGTTGCTCTCCACATCCTGGCTCACTCTTGCTTCCTTTCTAGCCTCCCTGCCCACATCCTTTTTTTTCCTTACCAGTCCCAAATAATCAGGAGTCCTCAGTCCTGGCTTCCATCAGCATCCCCTCTTTACATACTTAAAATAATTTCATGCATGCCCATGGCTTTAGCTACCAATGACTCACAACTTACAGCCCTTATCTACAGCCACAATTTTTCTTCTTCAGACTAAATCTAGAAAAAATAATGAGTTCCTAAGTGTGAGGTATGGCCGAGGAGAGGGACTTTGGCATTTTTAAAGCATCATTATGTAGAAAGGTTCCTGAAAGATTTTTCATGGAGATGTCCACCACCATGGAGGAATCTCTGCCCCAGGATCCCTAATGGCTCACCAAACTCCCTTTACAGCCTCACGAAGCCAGTCATTCCATACTTCAGCTGCTTTTATCCTGGAGGATCTTGTCCTTGTTTTAAACTTAAACACGATGTTTCTAATCTCCATTCATAGGTAGTAGTACTAGTTCTCCCTGAAGCCACCTAAACCAGGTTTACAGCCTCTTCCACCAGACAGCTCATGTCCAGGCTGGACATGTCTGGGATTTCTAAGTGCTTCTTGTATGACATGGCTCCCAGGCCCTTTATCTTTCTGGTCCCCTTTGAAGGTACCCAAGGACGCTGCAAGCATCCTTTTTTAGGTACTGAAACCATGAGCATCTTACTTATCTCTCACTTGGTAGTGGCTCCACTGCCCACACACATCTTCAATTCCAGCCTTCAAATGATCCATCAGCTGCCAAAACCAAGACAGAAGAAAATGACTCCTGGTGAAATGCAAACTCTAAAAGACACACGGGGAAAGCTAACACGCTTCTGAAACTGGAGGCAGCTTTAATTTCCTGAAACATACCTTCTTTCTTCCTCTTCATTCATGTAACTAAACTATGTTATGTCTTTCATAGTACATCAAATTAGTTTCATGACTGAAAGAACTCTGTAGATAAGCTCCTTGATAATTCACATGGTACGCAATGAAAATAGATAACTGGCATTTGCTTTGAATACTTGCCTAGAATGATCTGGGAAGTTTCTCATTAGTGAAAATATAAGGATACAAAATCTAATAATTAACTGTTACTTTTAATTTCATTGCCAAAACAAGAACATGCCAGTATCCAATTTATATAGTTTCTTAAAATACAGTTCTTCAGATAATCCTATTGTAATTACATGTAATAAGACAACTTACCTATATTTCTCACTTTTTATCTATGTATTTACATTTTCACATTCAATTATACTGCATTTGCTTCATCCACAATTGTTTACAGAATTTAGAAAATATAAACTTAAAATAATTACAAATTAATCTCTAAATAATTTAAATTATAAATCCCTGGAGTCTATACTGGTTTCTGAATTTTCCTTTTTAAAAATAGATTCAAATCCTACATTACTTAATTAACAAACTGGCTGTGGGTAATTATAATTTTTTGAGAAAAAGAAAAATAATTGATAAAGGAGTGATATATCCAGGTTCTCCAGATTCAGGTGGATTGCTTTATTTCTCAAAATAATGAATCCAAATAGATAAAGATAGAGACCAAAAGATCTCCAGTCAGGTTAAGGCACTATATATTTCAAAACATTCTCTATCCCTATAAATATTTTCAAATGACCTTGAAAATTTTGGTTTGTAATTTAAATTACTCTAGTTCTTCTAGTAACTTTTGCTATGAAACTCAGGGCTGATTTAGGAAGATTTTATTTATTTCTCCTCCATTAGAATTGTGAACCCTCAGATAGAAGAATCATAGTAGTTATTTGGCCCAATCATCCCCTGAAAGCTTGTATCTCCTGAACAGCAAATATGCCAAGTGCTCCCAATCACTGCTGGGGCACATCTATTGCCCCATGGGGTGTAACAATCAAGAAATGATTTCAGAATATTCTTTCATAACTGAGCTGAAGTATATTTGTGTGTGTGTGTGTGTGTGTGTGTGTGTATCTTCCCTATATTAATTCTCAATCTGTTCCAGGGAGCCGTACAGAATGTCATTCTATTGGTATTATGTTGAACTCAAACAGGTAGACACCAGACTGAACTTCATAGTCATCTTTGCCTGAATGGAATTCTACCAAAAACTGCCATTAGGGCACATTTGTAATGTTTACACTTTCCCAATTAAAAGTTAAAAAAAAAAAAAACAAACACCAAAAAACAGAGGACCCCATATTCCTGTGGAGCAATGATTTTAGAAGTAAGATAATTTTGAACATTAATCACTATCATAGTTCTTCTAAGGTATCAAATTGACTAAGCAAGTCCCTAATTATTCAACCAAAAACAGACCTAGATGTTGTTGTGATTCTATAGATATGATTAAAGTTCATAACCAGTTGTTGTCAAGCAAGGGAGATAATTCGAGATGATTTCAGGGGCTTGATTTGGCCAGTGGAGAGGTCTTCACAACACAGTTGAGGCTTCCCAAATGAGAAAGTCTGCTTGTGGATGACAGCTTTAAGGTCATGCCACAAAGTTTTAGCCCTCGCTCCTTGGTCTGTCCTATAGATTTTGGACTTCCTAACCTGCTCCTACAAGAGTATAAACAATTCCTTGAACAAATCTCTTCATATTTCTCCTACTGGGTCTGTTTTTCTGTTGACCCTTGAGGAAACACTGCCATCTCGAAATGAAAGGGAGAGAGAAGGGGTAGAATGAGAGAAAACTATTGGACCTCACAATTCTATAGGCAACAGACTGGCCAATGAAACCACTCAGCTGGGAAGGTGTGCTAACTTTTACATAAAGGAAGTACATAGCTCAGAGAGTAGAGTGAGAACCAGAGGGTGAAAGAAAGAATCTAAGGATATTATTTCTAGACCTTGAAACCAAATAGAATTTGCTCAGAAGGACTTTGCAATTTGCTTGGGATCCGTAACTCCATTTTCACTTCCATTTTCCCTGCTATTAAAAGGGAGTGTCAATACCTGTTATCTGGTGACTGTCCTTCCAGTATAATTAGGGAGAAGATAGCTCATTTCTTGACTGTCACAGGTTCGGAGGGGAAACTGTGTGCCTTAAGAATCTCTAATAGTGATGACTGAGATGATGATACCTGGGAGTTTTGAACTGATGAGATTTAGATGAGATATGAACTTGGAATTGATGCCGTAATGGATTTAGATTTTCATGGTACTGGGATAGACTGAAATCATTTTGCAGGTGGAACAGATATAAATTTTGGAGTGACAGAGAGCAGAGTGTGGTAGGCAGAATAATGGCCTCCCAAAGATGTTTACATCCTAATCTTTGAGACTTGTGAATATGTTAGTTTATATGCAAAGGAGAACTCAGATAACCAATAGACTTAAGGTTACTAATCCACTGACCGTAAGATAGAACATTTAGGATTATTCATGTGGGCCCATTGCAATAACAATGGCCCCTCAGTGTGGAAGAGGGAGGTGGAAGAGCCACAGTGGTGGTGATGTGGCATGAGAGAGACCTAGCAGTCATTCCTGGCTTTGTGGCAAGAAGGGGCCACCTGCCAAGGAACACAGAAAGCCTCTAGAAGCTGGAGAATGCAATAAAACAGATTGTCCCCTAAAGCCTCCAGCAAGGAAACACTGCCCTGCCGCACTTAATTGTGACCCATTTCAATGCCTACCTCCAGAACTCCGTGGTGTTTAAAGCCATTAAACTTGTGTTAATTCCCTACAGCAGCAATAGGAAACCAGTATGATCACTTTCAGTGGAGGTAGGGAGGAAAGAGGCTACAAGTCTAGTGACATGTACCCAAGTCTCGTCAAGTCTCTACAACTTTCTCACAGGTGACAAATGGGCAACACCTTATGAACTCATTAATTATGATAAAAAGATAACTTACACGGGTATGAAGCTCTTCATTGATGGATTCTTTTTTATTGGTCTTTCTGACATCCAGGTACCTGACCAGAGGACCAATTGTGATGCCCTAGATCATAAACAGTGAAATAAAGAGTCATGCCGAGATGAAGATCACCACTACAGAGATCACATTATTATGAAAACTATTACAATGACTAATAGTTATGTGTTTGTTTCCAGATTTTCCTGAATATATGCTTTAGTTCTTAATTCTTTTAATGCTGCAATAAAAATCATATCTGTATTTTTATAAAGAACTTGATTTCATCCCTCAAAATAATATTTCATTACTTCGTTAAGAGCTAATGTCAACTGAAAGAAAAATTTTGGCTATCTAGTAATAATTGAAATCTCATTTTCAGAGATGTATAGTAGAGTAGCTATTCACCTGTGATCCAGGGATATTTTGTTAATGTGTTGTATTGATTAAAAGGCATCACATTTTACAAGTTAGTGGCTGACTAACCTATACATTTGAACATGACCTATACATTTTGGGGAATTTTGTTTGGGTATTGAACAGAGATCTAATCATATAAGTTCCTTTTATTTGTATTTTTAAAATTATATACTTAGTCCTGAAGAGATCTATTTATTTTAAACATTGAAAAAAATCTACCAACCTGAATGAATGCAGTAAAATATATAACTACCAGTGTAGCAGTAACAAATAATTTCTTCCTAGGAAAAAGAGACAGAGGAAGCAGAAATGCTAGTGAAAAACTTCCAGCTCCTCGAACACCACTGTAGAAAATTATGCACTGGTCCTTGATGGAGAAGGGGAAAGTCCGAAACTGGTTACTGACATAGAAGAGGGCAAATACGCCTAGAAAGGGGGAGATACATATTAGAGCAAGGGTCACGAGTGGGTGGAGATCAAGTGCTGGTGAATTGAAGCGGAGGTCTCTCTGCCTGCCCTCCAACAAGACAATCTGATTCCAGCACACTCAAGAGTGCTCATCCCAAACAGATCCCTCTGGAGGCCCTTCACTTGTTGGCTGGTGAGACAGTAGTGCCTCAAATTGGAAGTCTTTGCTGGTAGCTTCCTGGCATGTGTAGTGTGCATACGTGTGTTTAAAATAATAGAATCTTGATTTTTTTGTGTAGGGTGATATTTCTAAACTATATTCATAATGATTTCTCTGCCTTTCAAAATTAGTTAAAGCAAGTATTTTATCTGGCAAATAAACATTGTTATCTCATATTCTCACTGGGTTCCCAAAAGAGGTCTAGGATTTCAACGTGAGGGGAGCTCTCTGCTCTCTAGTGTCTGTGGCCTCTAAAGCAGAGCCAATGTTTTCTGGTTGGCTCTGCTCATTTTGGGGTTCCATGTAACAAGTGAGGGGGCTCCCAAGGGCTGGGGCTGGGGATTGTTTGGCCAGAGTTCCTTAAACTGAATTTGAAGGGTGCAACAACGGGGTTGGACCATAGAAGTGTTTTCTACCACACTGATTCTCCCTCCTGAAGTGTCCCACAGGACTTAACCACCACCAATGTGCCAGTTCCTGGTGGAAAAGGTCCCTCCATGAAAGCTGTTACTAATGAAAGAAGACATTTCATTTCAGTAGAATGAATCTCTCACTTACTCATGGACTTCCAACCACACAGACTACAGCATCTATTAACAGGCACATTGCGTAGTATAAAAGATAGAAGAATTCAACGTTTTTCATTTTGTTTTGTTTTCCTGGTTTTTCTACATGCCAGTCATGGGAACTTGGGCAAGATTCTCAGTCATTTCATGCCCTGGGAATCCTCATCTGCATAATAGAGATGACAGCCATCCCTTGGTTCTGGGCCCCCCACAGATACCCAATTCCATGGATGCTCAAGTCCATATAAAATGAAATGGTACTTGCATTGAAACTATGCACTCCTCCTGGAAACTTTCAATGATCTCTAGATCATTTACAATACCTAATAAAATACCAGGGCTATATCAACAGTTGTTACACTATATTATTTATGGTGTGGTGACTCAAAAAAAGTCTGCACATGTTGGGTACAGGAAAATGTTTCTTTTTCTAGTATTTTTGATCTGTGATTGGTTGAATCCATAGATACAGAACCCATGGATACAGGGAGCCAAGTATATTTACCTCAGAAGGCAAACACAAAGATTAAATAAAGTTAATATCCATAAATCACATAAAATGGGACCTTGTATTCTAAGCCTTCAAGAGCCCTATAAACCCTCATAATCACTATTTGGGGGGGGTACTGGAGATTAAATTCAGGGGCACTCGACCACTGAGCCACATACCCAGCCCTATTTTGTGTTTTATGTAGAGAAAGGGTCTCACTGAGTTGCTTAGCGCCTCGCTGTTGCTGAGGCTGGCTTTTGAACTCGCGATTTTCCTGCCTCAGCCTCCCAAAGTGCTGGGATTACAGGCTTGCGCCACCGCGCCTGGCTTCGTAATCACTATTATTAGCAATGATGAGTCAGGATGGAAGGAGAAGAGGCAGTGATTGGGAGGACTGGATTCTGACACCTGCACCGTCAATCACTGGGATATGGTCAGTTGGTCCCTCCATCAATTCTCTCAGCTTTATTATAGCATTGGGCTAGATGGTCACTAAGGGTCAATATCATTGATATATCCACAATATTTATCTTCACCTAAATGTATTTTTTTCTTGTTGGCTGGGATGAAGCTCTATGATATTATTTCTCTTGACATTAGCTCCATTTCCTTGCAGATCTGGAACTGAAAGACATTTAAAATTTTTTTTGTAGTGGAGGAAGATTTTTGAATAGATAGAAATGTCTGCCCAAGTTCAAACGACTAGTTAATAACCATGACAAGATTTGATTTCAGATTTTAAATGTGGACCAGAGTTCTTTTAATTGTTTTTCCACCAGGAACCCAGTAGGCATATATATCCCACTGTTCTTATGAATATTTTAATATTTCTGCCTTCTTATTATTCTTTCCTAGATCCTAAAAGCCATCCTAAATTAATTTGAAAGTGACACATTCAATGTAAGTTCTCAGCCACTTCTCCTAATTTCTCTGAGTAATTGATTTAAAAACATTAGTCAATGTCATTAGAAAATATAACGCTTCTAATCAAATAGGAACACACATATTGTAGTTTAGTGCTTAATGTATTTTTTTCTGGCTCCTGAAATATAAATGTACAAGATAAATCAGCAACAACTGAATCTCAATTTCAAAAATTATGCATACTTTACAAGAGGGAGGTCAGTTGCATTATAGTTATCCTTACTAATTAAGATTGAGCTCTTTGTAAAATAAAGTTTCACTTCCTGGCCCTTTCTTTGCTATACACCCGTGCACTAAACCCCCAAACTAACTGTGCTATTTAGAGGAATATGTAAGTGTATTGCCTTACACAATTTTGAGATCTCACTTATCCTGTAACAAATGTGTAAATACCCACAGTTTATATCTATATCTGATTTAAGGTGCAAGAGGGTAAAAATTGGCAAAGAAGTGAAGTGCAAGGGATACATTTACTGAGCTATATTTAAATGTGTAGATGTAAAAGTTCAGTCTTCAATTAAAAGAGAAAATGTTCTTTGCTTACTCCTAGCTTCCGTGCAGAACCTTATCTGGCAGCCACTAATAACTTTGAGCTGATGTAGGGAGCGAACATAACACATTCTTGGTCACTACAAGGTACCAACACTCCCCTAACCAGTAAAACCAGTTAGCATCAATTCACTTCTTACATTTCTGTATTGCAGAAGGGAATAACTAAAAAAAAAAAGAACAAGAAGCCAAGCTGGGTAGGGGTCTTTGGGTCCCTGCTGTCTCTTACTGATGGCTCTCCAGATCTGGCAGAAGACCAGAGTGAAGCAGATGAAGGCCCAGTTCCATTCATGGTTCTTCCCAATGGTGGACACACCCATGAAGATGAAGATCAAGGTCTCGCTGACGCTACTCAGCATCTTCATGAAATACTTGATGGTCGTGTAGGATGTCTGGGACACATTTTCTTCCACATACTTTTTCATTGTCACGGCACAGGCTGTGATTCTACAATGGAGCAGAGTCTCAGAGAGGAACAACAAGTTTTATTTCTCCACAAAATATCCTCCCCTCTGGCAAAGCCATAGATACATGAAGCAAGTCTTTATCCAGAAAGAGCAACCTCTCCACTCCCCTTCTCTGCCTACAGATCTTCCACACATTTTCTCTTTCCCTTCTCCTTATGGAAGGGGAGGTACAGTGAGTGTGGTAGAGAAAGTGAGTACAGCAAGGCTTTCACATAACAGAATGGTGGGCGCCTCAGGCCAGCAAGGCAGAAGCAGGACATTTCTCTACCTTCCCTCCCTCATTGAGGGTTTTGTCAATCCCAACCCTTACTCTCTGCTTCACTCTGCCTGAAACCGAAATAAATCCACTTCAGTTGGATAGACAGAATAATTCAGGAAGACTCTGATTTTTTACATCCAAAGAAATGTCTTACAACTATTTTATGACAAATCTTTCATTTCAAATGCTTCTGTTCTACAGCCACTTAGCAAGTATTGGGAAACGAAAGAACTTTGCCTTATCTTGATGGTTTTGGCCATTTTTAGGGTGGGAAAAGGATAAATGCTTAGCGTCTACATTGTTATATTTGATATAGGTATTCCTATACCATAAAATTAAATATCTCTGCCTGAAGGGTTGGATATGGGACAATATCATAGAGAAAATCCATGTTCAACTATAATAAGCCAAATTGAGAAGACTCAGTCTAAGAAAAACATATCAAGTTTACAAGGATACAAGGATAAATATCTCAAAAATGTCTTCATTAGAACAAAGAAATCTATATTTCCAGTCTTAGCCCATCTGCATAATTTCATTCCACGCTGAAGTGTCACGAACTATGATGTGATCTGAAGAAACCACAGAAAGCAGAGCCCAGGAATGGAAGCCCTTCATGGCATGGATCCCTCCTACTTTAAAATTAATCTTCAAAGAAAATTTTAAAAACTGCAAAGATGGATTTTAACCTTGAACTTTCCCCAGCTTTTCTCTGTACCAGCTTTTCTGTGAGTTCTAAATTGGTATGATAATTGCTAGGCTCTCCTCAGGCAAATCGCAGGAACAAATGCAAATATTGGAGAGAATATTTGTTTGGCAAAAGACCTGAATCAGATCTCACAAAATTTAAAAAAATATCCTAAATCTTGCAAGACCTTTGGGGAATAATATCAGAAGTCACACCTTTTCCAGATGCTTGGCTCACCCTCTGTGGTCCTAAACTTTCTCTGACTATGAGACTCAGTACTTGGATTGTACTCACGCCAGGATGCCAGAGAGATAGAGCGTTTCTGCAACTAAGTAAGACAGATAGCTGAACATGAAGACGATGAGCGGTTCGATTGCAGAGATATTCTGAGTGAAACGTGTGATAAACGCAGAAATAAATCCAAAAATGACGCCAAAAAATACTCCCCCACACCCCACAATGATGAATCGGGCACATCCAGCCAAGATGTCGACAGGTTCTATGTCTTCAAATTTATGCATCTTTGTGAAGGCAATTAATATATTGTATAAGACCTAGACAAAAAATGAAATAAAGACAATAAACAAGAATTATAAATTAGAATATTTTACACACCTGTTCTCAACTTTGTGGCTAGCTAAATAATATACAACAATAAATTTTGCAACAAAATTAACACATCTACTTAACTTTTAAATGTATTCCAAGTAATTTAAATGCATTCACATTCACAGATACAAAGTAATTATATAGCCTGTAACTAAGCACATGGTAAGTGTTTGAAATCTACATGCTAGCTGAGTGTGGTGGTGCATACCTGTAATCCCTGTGGGTAGGGAGACTGAGGCAGAAAGATGGCAATTTTAAAGCCAGCCTCAGCAACTTAGTGAGGCCCTAAGCAACTTAGGGAGACCCTGTCTCAAAATAAAAAATAAAAAGGGCTGGGGATGTGCTTCAGTGGTTAGGCGCCCCTGGGTTCAATCCCTGGTATCCAAAAAATAATAATGTTAATTACCCTGATTTGATCATTCTATACATGGGTCAAATTATTTTCTTATACCCCAGAAATATGTATCAATATTATGTTTCAATTAAAAATATTAATAATAGTAACTGAGGGCTTACTATGTGCCAGTCTCCTTGCCAAGTTCTCTATGTGAGTTAAACTACTGCCTCTAAACATTGCACCCTTTCATGTCTTCTCTGTAATAAACAGTGAAGTTCCTTTAAACATTTCTCCTTTAAAGTGAGCACTAGGTTGAGCTCCTTCAACAGATGGGGCAGAAGGGACACTGTAGGATCAAGTTTTCTTGGGACCCTCCAGGGACAGTCATATGAGGATGAGGACTTCCAGTGGAGCCTGCCTGTGCCATGGTTCCTGAAATGGATCCCTTTGCAACTCTGCACCTTCAGGTTCATGATAATCTGCCAAAAGAAAGCTCCAGCATGGCCCAGGGTCTGTGACCCTGGGGTCTGCAGTAGCAGCGCTCCCACTGCAGCCATGACCTCTTCCCCTGCATGCAGCGAGCTCCTCCTGAGGCCACTGGAACCCAGACTTCTGCTACACAAAGGATTGCTGATGTCCGGCCCCGCCCACCTTCCAGAGGGTGGTCTTTTACTTGTCCAGCAACTCTAGAGCAGCTCCAGTCTGCTAACCCACCTCCTCTGCTTTCTAGTGTCCAGAACCACGCTTCCTCTGTGGGATCTGAACCTCATTCAAGTGTCTCCTTCCTGGGATGCCCTCCCTTAGCCTTTGGGACCAGAGTTCCCTTATATCTATTAACCATAACTTTATCATAGTTAATAAACGTTACATAAAAATTTTCTCTCTAAATCTACTGTGTGGTTTCTCCTTCCTGATTGAACCAACCTACTACACTCTTCATGTACAGATGGTCCCTGACTTAGGATGATTTGACTTGCAATTTTTTTTTCGACTTTATGGTAGTGTGAAAGAGATAGGCATTCAGTAGAAGCTGTACTTTCAATTTTGAATTTGGAACTTTTCCCAGGCTCATGATCTGCAGATACTCTGTCATGAGGCTGGGCAGCAGTAATGGCAGCTCCCAGTCAGTTGTGTTGCTCAGCTGAGATGCTTAGCATGTTAGGCGTTTTAAATGCATTTTCAATTCGTGAATTTTCTACTTAATGGGTGGATTTATCAGAACCTGGCCCTTACTGAGTAGCATCCATACGTCCTCTTAATGACTTCTCCAAACAACTCTGGTATATTGATACATACTCTTAATTTTCCTATTATTTCTCCATTTATTTCAACATTTATTTTGGAATTACAGGCATGTACTGATGACTCTGCAGTCCAGATCTTAGATCTAGCTTCTGTCAAGTGGTAGCAGACATTCAGGTAACGAGATCTATAAAAGAGATGAAGTAAGATAGCTACAGAAAACAAAGATCTTTGAGAATATCAGACCCTGGAGAATCCTGCTAAACCACAGCATACACCACCTTTATCTGTACCTACCAAGATAATGGAAAAAAAAAATCAGAGCAGAGGACAGAGGATAACACTCAAGGAAGGTCAATGTAAGTACATTCTGAATCACAGAAGGACCAGTGGGACTCTCTAGGAAGGACTGGGTCTATTCCCCATTCATTCCCTCCTCATCTGAGCCCATTTTCTGCTGTATAACAGAATATCATAGACTGTAACTTATGAACAATGGACATCCATTTGGCTCACAATTCTGGATGCTGGTAAGTCCAAGAGCATGGCACCAGCATCTGGCGAGGGCTGTCCTGCTGTGCATAGAACATGATAGGAAGGGAAGGCAAGCACACCTGAGCCAGACAGAGAAGGCAAGAGGGACCCAAATTTATCACAAACCCACTCTGGAGATAACCCAATCTGTGATACTGACATTAATCTATTTACCTAAGTAATTTATAATTACTTATCTCTTAAAGTTTCTACCTCTCAACTCTGTCACAAGGCAATTAAATTTCAAAGTGAGTCTTGGAGGGGACATCCACACCTTCCTTCACACTTGGCTCTCTTATTTCTGGATGTGGTCCCCCTCTCTGCACCTTTCCAGGGTTCCCCAGGCTGTATCCTACTCTTCCTCTTTGATCTCTCCATTCCCATTCTTCTTTATTAATACCCTTCTTTATAGGAGGTACCTCTGCTCTTCAGTGTGACCTGACAGCTCTTGGGTTTGGGCATTACCAGAAATGCATGCCACTTTGTGCAGACACTGATCCCTGGGTGGCGGACTCTGGCCCCATAGTCTGTAGTCTGCAGGCAGCTGCAGTCAGTCATTCCCTCCGAAGTGTACTTCTCAGTCTTGTCCCAACCCCCAGGACTGCTCCATACCTGGTGTCTCCCCTTATGATAAGAGATGGCTGATTTCCCACAGAGAGAGATAGGCAATAAATGATCATTCATCTGCAAAGATATTTTTAGGTTGGTTTCTTGTTATATAGATAATCATAAACAATTGGAATAGATTGAAAAAAAAAAAAAAAGCCCCAGAATGTGAGTTGGCAAAGAGGGTCATTACTCAAAGCAGCTCAAGTTACCAACCATCCTCTAGCATGCTTCACTGCCAGTGGACTTTGCTGCCAGGGAGAAAGGACCCAAGAGGAGGCACAGTGACCCTGGAGCCATGCAGCTTGGGACTCTGATTTCTGTGTACTTTCCCAGAGCTATAACAACCAAGTACTGCAAGCTGGGTGCTCTAATAAGTGGGAATTTATTCTCTCACTGCTTTGGAGACTGGATAGCCTGCTTCAAGATGGTACTAGGGCCATGCTCCCTTGGAAAGTGCTAAGGGAGGATTCCTCCTTGCCTCCTCTTTGTTTCTGGTGTTTTTAGGCAATTCTCAGTGCGTGTCTGGGAACACATCACTCCAAGTTCTGTCACCTCTTCATAAAGCCTCTTCTATTGTCTCCTCTGTGTCACCTGGCCATCTTAACAGGACACCAGGCATTAGATTAGGGTCCACTTTGGTCCAGCGTGAGCTCTTCTTAACTAATCACATCTGCAAATACACTGTTTGCAAATAAGGTCATGTTCTAAGTTTCAAGGTGGACTTGAATCTGTACATTTGTGGAGGAGGGATGGCCATTATTCGACCCAAAATAGTTTTGGTAAGCTATATGTCCACAAAAATGAAATTAACTTGTATTATACACTAGTAGTCTTGATTTATAAATCTCTTAGAGCACAAATAATTTCATTTGGAATCTTAAAAGGTCCTAAACTGTGGTGTATCCCCTTCAAATGGATCTGTGTTCGATTTTTAAAGCAAAAAGCAGCTAGTGGCTGATAAGCTTGGTTCAATAAAGGAATGTGGACAGATTTAAAAAAAAAAAAAAAAAAAGGCTTGCTTCCTTTCCCCAAAAAAGTTTCTAGTGCATTTTCTGCGAGAAAGAGAAAGTGGGAAATTTGAAAAAGAATCAGAAAGCTTAGTGCAAATTTGCCCGAGCAAGGACATACACACACACACACACACACACACACACACACACACACAATGCATATTGTGATGTATATCTCCTAAAATGAAATAAGGAAAGGAGTTATTTGAAAAAGGAATATTTGTAGACATCTTAAACCAGATTTGCTTAGGTATACACCTCAAAGTGCAGAAATTTTAAGAAACAAAAATGTTAAAGAAAACCATGCATGGCTCACAATCCCTTCCAGATAAATGAATATTAGAAATTTGTCCTTTCTAATCCTGCCTGCCTGTCTGTCATCTACCTATGTGGCATCTATCATCCATCTCTCCATCTGTGGCAGTGAGAACCTTTCATATCTCTGACTGCAGGGAATGAAATGACCAGCCACCTGCTGTATTTTAATTTGAGTGTGGCAGAGGCACTGACATACGTTCTTTCTCAGAAGGTAGGCATCCTATGGTAGGTGTCCCTGGCCTGAGGACTCCATGATGAGCTTGGAAACTTTTTCAGTATCCCTCCTTCCCTTTCTCCTTCCTCTGTGGTCACTCTGTAGGGGACTCTCAGAGTTCTCCTCACCCTTGGGTTCCTCCGTCCTGGGAGGGGAAACATTCCTTGTACATCTAATACCCTCTGAGTGTCTGATCTATGGGCAACCCGGACAACATTTATTGATTGACTATCCATGTGGGTATTGATAATATTTTACAAAACTATTATTATATTGGTCTATTTTATTTAGGCAAATGAAGTCATGTTTTCAGGAAAATCTAGTCTAACTGTTTGAAATTTGGGACTGATGGTTTCCAAATGAATCTAAAAGAAATTTAGTGGCTGTACCCTGAGGCACTAAATTTATTTAGAATAATTCCACTTTCTGCCTGACCTTGGAGCAATCCATGCGTGGGTCTTAGGAGCCTTGGGTATCGCATTTCTGGAGTTGAACTCCAGAAGGAGTGAAGCCAAGGTAAGAAGTCAGACCTGGTTCCACAAGTGAGGTTTATTTGACTCTCAAATCCAGAGGAAACTTGGGAAACATGATTGAGACTCAAAGATTTGAATATTATTGCCACAAATCAAAACTCTTTTACAGAGCTTGCCAGATTACAAGTAGCTTTTCAGAACATTGCAGTTGCCTGGGAAAGCCCAACAGTCCAGCCCTGAACTTGACACTGGTGTGTCCTGAAGGAGGCACTGTCAGAAGGACACATAATTAGTAAGACTGCACAATCCATAGGACTCCGTGCAAAACAATCGTTACCTTTCAAATTAATAGGTCCTGGGTATCATTACAGTGGAAAATTATTGTCTTTGAATTCATTTCAAATCACAATAGTGTGTGTGTGGTGTGTGTGTGCGTGTGCAGAGAGTTAAGGGGGAAACTCAGTCAAGGCTAAATCTCAAACATGTTTATGACACATGAAGAACAAGGTTAGATTTTCCTTACTCATTGTCTCAGGGCATGGTCCTTTTACCAGATATAATTGCAAATCTCCCAGATTATACCACTAGCCACTCTGACCACTGTGCGTGTGCACTGAGCCTGTTTAACCCAGAGAAACTCATGTGATGTCTGCCAACAGCCCACCGAAGAAGGCTCAGCAAAGATGGAGGGTCGATTCCAAATATGCTCAATTATTTTTTCTTATCAACCTCATGGAGGCATAATTTACATATGATAAACTGTATCTAAAATGAATGACTTCTGGCCATTGTATAAAACCACAGCTGTGGTGAAGATACAGAACATTTCCACAAACCCAGAGAGATTCCTCATTCTTCTTTGAAATTCATCTCTCCCTCTGACCTTAACTGCAGGAAACTTCTGATCTATTATAGATCAATTTGCATGTCACATGAGTTAAATAATATGATATGAACTCTGTGGTGTCTGCTTTTACTCATATCATTACAGATATCAGTCGTCTATTTCTTTGTATTCCTGTTGTTTTCTCATACAGTACATTTCAGCCACTCTGTCACCTGTTAGTGGGCATTGGTTCTCCTTTACCTCAGTTTTTGGTTATTTGAATATTGCTACTGTGAATGTTACAATTATTTTGTGCAGATCTATGCTTTCATTTCTCTTGGATATATACCTGGGAGTAGAATGGCTAGGTAATACAGTGGATACATGTTAAACTTTCTGAAGCCATTGTACATTTGGTATTCCTACCAGAAATGTATCCCAGCCCTTTTCTTTTCTTTTTTTGAGGCGGTGCCATAAAGTTGGCTTTGAACTTATAATCTTCCTGCCTCAGCCCCTGAGTCACCAGGATTACAGGTGTGAGCTACCATACCGGGCTGATACTACCTTCTTTTGTGATGTATATGTTTAAACCTTTGGCAATTTTTGATTAAGTTCTTTTTTGTTATTGCATTATAAAATTCTTTATATATTCTTGTAATTTCTTTGTGAAGTATGTGCATAGAAAATAAGTTCTCTTGTTCTTTAGTTTTACTTGTCTTCTTGTTTACTTAAAAGTGCATTTTAAAGACCAAAACTTATTCTTTTGATAAAATCCAGTTTATTATGTTATTTCCCTTTTTTGTTTGCTTACTTATGTTTTACCTGTTCTTTGGCGACTCCATGATCAGAGATTTTGGTCCTTTCTTCAGGAGACTTACAATTTTAGCTTTTATATTTAAGCTATGACACATTTTGTGTTGATTTTTAAATATGATTTGAGGTAAGAGGTGATTTTCATGATTTTCCCCATGATTATTCAGATATTTCAGTAGCAATTGTTGAAAAGACTCCTCTTCCATTGAGCTGCCTCAGTTATTTGACAAAAGTCAATTGACCATGTGTATATAAATCTTTTTCTGGGTTGTTTTAATCTGTTTTATAGTTTACATGTCCATTTTTTAATCAACATTGTGAATTTTGTAGTATAATAATAATTATTATAACATTATAATATGCCTTCAAATATATCTTCAAGTTATGTTCTTTTTAAAAAAATTGTTTCATGGATTCTAGGTCCTTTGAGTTGCCAAACAGATCTTAGAATCAGCTTTATCAATTTCTATTTAAAGCCAGGCATGGTGGCACACGCCTGTAATCCCAGCAGCTTGGGAGGCTGAGGCAGGAGGATCACAATTTCATAGCCAGCCTTAGCAACTTATCAAGACTCTAAGCAACTCAATGAGACCCTGTCTCTAAATAAAATATAAAACATGGCTGGGGATATGGCTCAGTGGGTAGTGCCCCTAGTTTCAATCCCCAGTACACCCCCACAAAAATTTTTGTTTAAAAAGTTTCATGGGAAATTTATTGGGATTTTGTTGAAATTTACCAACTTGTTGGAAGAAAACTGACAATACTGAGTTCTTTATTCAATAGCATGTTATTTTTTGAATCTTTTTATTCAGATCAGCAGCATTCTATAATATTCACTACGAAGTCTTGCACATCCTTCTTGAACTTATTTGTAAGTATTTTTGTTTTTACATAACATTTAAGTAAATTTGTAAGATTTTCTTTGGCCACTACTAAAGCTGTTTGCCATTACCTAATGAAGTAATGTTGATTTTTGGACTTTAATCCTGTGTAACAGTTTGGATCTTAAGTGTCCCTCAGAGGCTCATGGGTTAAGGCTTAGTCCCCCCTGATGGCACTGGTGGCAAGCAGTGAGATCACTGGGGTGTGCTCTTGAAGGGGATAATGGAACCCCAGCCCTTTCCTCCTTTTGTTTCCTGACTGCCATGAGGGGAACAGGTTTCCTCTGCCATGTGTTTCCACCATGATGAATGTCTTCACCACAGGCCCAAAGCAATGGGGCCAGGTGACCATGGACCGAAACCTCCAAAATCACAAGCTTAAATAAATTGTTCATTTCACATTGATCATCTCAAGTATTTTGTCACAGAGATAGAAAGCTAACAGATTTTTCATAAATTTCCTATAACAGATTGAAGAAGCTACTTAGTCTCCTTACCTTGTCATGAGTTTTTATCACTAATTGGGTATTGAATTTTGTCAAATAGTTCCCCATATCTATTAATACAGTCATTTATTCTATTTACATGGTGAATTGAATTCATAGATTTTTTTTTATACCTTTATTTTATTTATTTTTATGTGGTGCTGAGGATCGAACCCAGTGCCTCACGCATGCGAGGTAGGCGTTCTACCACTGAGCCACAATCCCAGCCCCGAATTCATAGATTTTACCCTTTACATTTGTCAATTTTTACTTTGTGTATTTAGTGGCACTATATTTTTTTGGTCACATCCCTCATTCTTTTTAATATTTTATTAGAGACAGGGCCTCACTAAGTATCTGAGGCTGGCTTTGAATTTGTGATCCTTCTGCCTCAGCCTCTGGAGTCACAGGGATTGCAGGTGTGCACAACCATGCTCAACCTAGTGGCACTATTTTTAGGTGAATACACATGTATGAATTTTGGAGATTCTTGTGAATCAATTTTTCATTATTATAATATGTCCCACTCTCATTATTATAATATGTCCCACTCTACCTTCATAATACTCTTTACATCAATTTTAATTGATAAAAAATGTAGCCCAACTAACATTCTTATGCTGTTTGCCTGGTATATCTTTTGGCAGCCTATGTATATACATGATTACACCGGTGTGATGTTACATTACGTACAACCAGAAGAATGAGAAGTTATACTCCATTTATGTGTAATGTATCCAAATACATCTTACAGTCATGTATAACTAATTAGAATAATAAAAACATAAAAAAGAACAAAAGCAAGAAAGCATTTTGTTCTCATAATATAAAGTCTGATGCATTTTTTCAACATTGGCAGCTGAGAGCCTAATGATAATTTATTGCACCATTCTTTGTAACCACCAGCCTTTCTGGTCATGATTATCATGTGCCCCACCATGCTCATGGATCCTCATAAAGGTGACTTCTATAGTACAGCATCTGTGGCACTATTTTTAGGTGAATACACATGTATGAATTTTAGAGATTATTGTGAATCAATTTTTGATTCACAAGAAGGGGCTAGCTGGTGCCCTCACGTTACTTCCAACATGAGATCCTTCCCTCTAGAGCATGAATGAACACACCCTGGAGAAGCCCATCTAGAGCATGGAGACTGTGAGAGCCTGAGGTGGAACTCCTTGCCTGGTTAGGTTGTAACTATCCCTTCTGAGGAGCACAGAGATAACTGACTAGCCACACACAGAGAAATAAGATAGATTAGGGGATAACAGGAGACTATGAAGAATTAAGTGGGAAAGAAACAAAACTTGTGAATAGTAGAGACTAACGTGGGCAAAAATAATGCAGTAGACGGTGCAGAAGCTAACTGGAGAGGGAAGGGAAATGAATAGGTCTGTAACATAGCAGCAGAGTCTAAATCATTGAACAACGCGTCCATGGCAGAGCAAGCTCTGGAGTGACATTGTGATGGCCCTTGGTAATATCACCCTCCCAGGCACCTGAGAGCATTGTACTTCAAGCCCCTTTGAGGTTGACTGTCACCTTGTAATTAAGCCTGGCCAAGTTCTGAGTGTAAAAAAAAATTGATCAAAAGTGGTATGTGACACTTTCAGGATGGCTCCTTTGCTTGCTGAGATTTCCAGAAATTTCTCTTCCCTCTGATGCTGTTGTTCAAGATGGGAGTGTCTATCATCCCACAGGCTCGAGTAACAGTACTGAAGAGAGGACTCTGCTGGACAGAAGAGGACAAGGACTGTGAGCAAGAAATGAGTCTTGTGTTAGGAGACTCAGCTTTGGAAAAATCTCAGAAATCTTGATTCCGAAACCCCTAAATCCAGTTGGGTTCTACTTGAGCCTTTGTGAGGCCTCACCGTAAAGCAATTCTTGTGTTGAAGTCTTAACCTTCAAGACCTCAGAATGTGACTGTATTTGGAGACAGGGTCTTCAAAGAGGTAATCAGGTTTAAAGTGAGACCACAAGAGTGAGGCTGTGACCCAGCATGGCGAGTGTGCACAAAAGAGGAAGAGAGTTTCCAGAAGATTCTAATCAGGGAGGGCCAGGTGGAGGAAAGGCTAGTGAGGACACAGTGAAATGGTGGCCACCTGTGAGCCAAGGCGAGGAGCCCCACCAGAAGCCATCGCTGCTGGCACCTTGTTCTTGGGTTTCTAGCCTCCATCACTCTGAGAAAATATGTCTGCTGGTTAAGCCCCAGCCCTAGTCCATGGCATTTTGTAATGGCAGCCCTGGACAAGCAATATGAGCTCTGTCTTCCTTATTGCCTTATTGTTATAATTAATCCTCATTGCTTCCGCTTGCCATAAATTCAGTTCCTCACAAACCAAAACATAATTAATGACTGACCCTCATGCCTAGAAAAAGCACTGGAAGTTCAGAGTCACAACACAGCACAGTAAAAAATGAACGTCTCACATACTGAAAAGGTCTCAAAAAATGTCATAAAGAAATATACTCATCAACCTCATGCAAGAAATTAAATGATGAATCTAACTAATGTTTGAGCCTGTGAGGAGGGCATTGGTAGATTCAACTCTGTCATGGGGCACTGTCTTCACCCTCTGACAGCTAAACGAAGCCTACAAAGACCAGCAGTTACCTGGCAAGACTGTATTCTGACACAAAAGACAGAAGAGAGGATGTTCTTTTATTTCATTCCTAAAGGAAGAAAAAAGACTGCTGCCCAGGAGAGAGGAGTTAAATATGCTGTTACTAATCGCCCTGGGTTTAGTATCCCTGAACATTCATTGCTAATGGACTCAGAGAGTAAAGGCCAAGTTAGTAAACTGATGTCAGATAACATGATAAAGAGGAAAAAAAAAACCCATGAGTGGCAGACTGTCACTGATGTAGGGCACAGAAAACAAGTTCCTTTAATGAACTTATTTTCACTTCAAAGACTGAAAACCCTTCTGAGCTTGAAGAAAGATATGGTGGAGGTACCACCTCCCTGCCAGTGCTCCCACATATAACATCTCCATTTCATCTTTCTCTCAGGTTCTAGACTCCTATTTCTATAATTATCCAACAATTTCTTTCAAAGGCCTGTTGGTACCTCAAGCTAATTAGTTCAGTGCCAACCTAAGACGAACCATCCCCCCACCAACACCTGTTCCTCACCCTGATGTTATTCAAGCAAGTGTCCGAGCCTCGTATCCCTCCTATATGCAAATCCTTCCCCTCCCCCATTCCTATTTTAAGCAAACACCCATGTCTTTTACCATCTGGGGTCAGTAGACCTATATGATACAAAAAGTAATTTAAAAGCCAATCTCAAAGCTAAGTTACTTCTGCTAACTGTAAAAGCAAACAGGTTGTGATTTAAGTTCACTGAAGACAACCTTGGTGATTTGCTTTTATTTTAGAAGGAGTTTGATCTGACTTAGTGAAAAAATCAGAGTCTGACAGAAAATAGTTGCTCAGTTATAGTTTTGGATGGATGGATGGATGGATGGATGGATGGATGGATGGATGGATGGATGGATGGATGAATGGATGGAGATATGAATGGATGGATGGATGGATGGATAGATGCATAGATGGATGCATGGATGGATGCATGGATAGATGAATAGATGGATTGATGATTAGGGCTCAGGAAACCTCTGGCTCCACCAAACATGACTAAATTTCAACATTAAAATATAGGAGTTGGAGCTAAGGATGTATCTCAGAGGTAGTACACATTCCTAGCCTATGTGAGACCCTGGGTTTGGTCCCTAGCATCTCAAAAATAAATAAAATCAATCAATACATGAGGTAGTTGAATTCTTTGATGTCTCAGTTCTTTTCCATGGTACTAGTCCCTTTTTAACTCCTGCAGTATGGAGCAATGAGTTGCCTAAATTTCACACACTTCAGGCTAGGTCCCTAGTGTTGATATTGAGAGGTGGTAGAATCTTTAAGAGTCGGGAAGCAGTGAAAGGCTCAAGGGGGATTCATGCTTTTTGAGCAGGAGAGCTTTCTCACTCACTGCAAATCCCTCAAAAGCAGGTGTAACAATGGAAACTGGCTCCTCCCCTGAATCTTTCTTGTCTCCTCACTTGAACGTGCACCCTCTGCCCTTGGCAGCTTCCCTCTCTGCTTCTCTGCCACAAGGTGACCTAGCCAAGGAGGCCCTCACCAGATGGCATCATGCCTAAACTTTCAGCCCCCAAATCATGAGCCAAAATGAACCTCTTTTATTTGATTTGATTTTTTTTGGTAAAGTAACCAGACTTCAGAATCTCATTATAGCTACACAAAATGGACAAAAACACCAACAACCATAGCTGGTCCTGGGTGGTAAGAAGTGAAATATGAATGACCACAGCTTCTTACCCCACCCATCTCTTGGATCTAATGCTCCAGAGCAGGCCTGTGCAACAGGTTCTGCTTGATGTTGTCCATTTATGCAATCATTGAGGAAGCCACAGGGAAACTATTTGCCAACCAACACCTCCCAAACAGCCAACTCATGGGACTTGGTCACATGACACTGAGCATAGTTTTTCCATCTTGCAGCCCAGCATACCCAACAAGACCTTGAGAATGCACGCTTGCCTGTTGGTGGTGGGGCCATGTGTCAAAAACCACAGGACGAGGAAACTCTCCAGGCTGTGTTTAGAATACTAGGCTTTCCTCCCAAGTCAGGGCTTTCCATGAATATATTATGTAACCTCCTAGGAAATCTCTGGCTGGGAAGGGTTCTAGGAAGACACAGAAGAATAGGCAGGCTCACAAAGGAGAAGAAAGTCAGACGCTCATAGCTTGGGGCTGCTCAAAGGCATGGGGCAAAGGGTGTTTGTTTCTGCATCCCTGACTTTTAGCACAGTCGGTGAGAAGTGTGTGGTTGTTAGGAGCATGGACAGGATGGCTCCCATGTG